>VZSZ01010811.1:13148-74864 GCA_013398815.1 Ibidorhyncha struthersii
TTCAAGAAGGACAGGGATCTGCTGGAGAGGGTCCAGCAAAGGGCTACGAAGATGATTAGGGGATTGGAACATCTTTCATATGAGGAAAGGCTGAGGGATTTGGGTCTCTTTAGTCTAGAGAAAAGAAGATTGAGGGGGGATCTTATTAATGCTTTCAAATACTTGAAGGGAGGATGCCAGGGGGATGGGAGCAGTCTTTTTTTCAGTGGTGCCCATTGATAGGACGAGGGGTAATGGGCACAAACTGGAACACAGGAAGTTCCATCTAAACATGAGGAGGAACTTCTTTACTCTGAGGGTGGCAGAGCACTGGAAGAGGCTGCCCAGAGAGGTTGTGGAGTCTCCCACTCTTGAGACATTCAAAACCCGCCTGGACGCCATCCTGTGCAACTGCTGTAGGTGACCCTGCTCTGGCGGGGGGGTTGGACTAGATGATCTCCAGAGGTCCCTTCCAACCCTGACGATTCTGTGATTCTGTGATTCTGTAATATAGTAATACCTAACCTTCTGTAGCAAAAAGCATCTGCAGCCTGTTTGGATAGTCACAATAAAACCTGTTTGGATAGTAATAGTATGACATGCAAATATTGTATGCAAATTATCCAAAAGGAAAAACTATCCAGAGGTGAGACAAGAGAGAAGGGAATTGCTCTGAGCTCAGGTTTGAAGTGCTGAGGATGAATACCTAAAGAAGTGTCGGGATATATAGAACGATGTTGGGAGCTTGTTCCAGATAGCATGAACTGCATGAGGAAAGGCTATTATGTAAATGTAGTGGAGTTATGCTTCTTCACAGAGGGGAACCTAATACAAAGCAAGCAAAGAACTTAAAATCCAACCATATTATTTTTTAAAAAAAAATGACTAAAATATTAATGATTATTTTAACACCTTCAAATGTACTTATCAGCGTAAACAAATAATCTGTTCTCATGTCTCAGAACAGAAGTCAGGTTTTCATTTAAAGGATTGTGAAAAACTTTCTCTGTGCACAGCTGTAACTACCTGACCTTTTTTTTTTTTTTCCTACACCTTCCACTGAAGCATGTAGTAATATCTGTTGCCAGAGACACACTGCTGAACTTATTCATTCAGGCAGTTGTTACATTCCTAGAAAGAAGAGGAAGAGATAAAGACAGCAAAGACTCAAATGTTGGACCAAATCTATGCAGACTTTTAAAAACAAGTAGATTTTTTTTTTAACTGAATCCAGATATTGTGAGAGCAATGGAGATATGCGCAGATGCAGGTTATGTGACCAGGTTGCATTGTACCTGTGAAAAGATATGTAGCAGCTTTCTACATCGGTTGGATTCAGAGCAGTGGGACCTGGCAATACCAAAAAATCTGTAGAACTGCAGAAATCAAAGCCAGACAGTCTGAAGACTTGTGTAAGAGGCTGAATGGGGACAAGGACAGTTACGGTTAGTGTCAGGAAATTTAAGAGGACCTGACAAAAGATTTTCAGGTGAAATGGTGTGAGAAGAGGAAAAGAATTAAATGCCAAGTATGATTATGACATTATGAAGGGAAATGGGTGAGTTGTTTGAAGATGTTTTCTTTTCCAAAGAGGGACAAGAGAGTCCACTACACGTAGACAGCAAAAGCAGATACACAGGCAAGACATTTTCTTGGTCAAAACAGGAAAGGAATAAGAAGGGAGCTGTCAAAAGCTACATACTGCTGTGTTTTGCCAGGCTAAAACCAGCAGGTGAAGCAAGTGGAGTGCAATCTCTGTTCATTGTCGTCTGAATGAACTGCATTAATTTTCAAAGTAACAGACTGTTTGTTTATTTATGATCTAATTGCCAACCCTGACCGCTCACCAGAGATCCCTAAGAATTTAACTGTATTGTTTTATTCTTACGTAGGAACAACAAAAATACTCTTAAGGTTTAATTTTTCCCTTAGTGACATTTGTCAACTTTACTGCCGTCAGCGGATTTCCCCAGTTATGACTGGGACTTAATAAAAATTTATATGTCAGTCCACGAAAAGAAACTATTCTAGTTTCTGTCTTTACTATGCCTTATCTCTGCAGCATGAGCAGAGAATGAATAAGCTTGTTTTCACATTTCAAGTTTCAGCGACTGCTTAAATGAAAAGGAACTTTTTGAGCCAGTAGAAATAGGAGGTACATAGTAAAACATGGCACCTTGTGGCATAAAGGACTTTTTCCTGTTTATTAGGCACGAGTGGAACCAATACACAAAAAGTAGTAATAGTAGAGGTAAGGGAAGTGAAAATAACTAATTTGCCTTTCTAAAGTACTCTTCATCCACAGGTGGTAAAGTACAAGGTTATGACAGAAGACAATCCAATATACTTTTAAAGGATTTGCAGGTATTTAGAGAAAGGGTTAGAACTAAATTAAAGTCTGTGGAAAAGACTTTGGACATTTTAAAAATAAAGTAAGTTATTAAACACATAAAGAAGGAAATTTCCATGCTGTGTTCAGACTGATCTTCCTTCAAGATGATATGTGGCAAGATCTGTGGAACGAAGCTAGGGTCTTCGTGCTGTTTGCTTAGAATATGAGGATAATAGGATACCTGAAGAGGTAACAAAGGAGAAACAAGCATGTGAGAGTGGTAGATTTGGGGCTACTATTAAAGAATATAGAGGCATATTAGAGAACATTAGAGGCATGGCTGAGGTTGATCAAATCATGCAAAATATAATGAGAGAGACACTGGATGCTTTCAGAAGCTTATGTGGTGAGACAGAAGAGGGGAGAAGACCCATAAATAACTAGAAAGAACACAGAGGCCCTGGCATGGTTGAGTTTATATCTCAATTAAGTGATGATCTGTGAGCCAGTTGTCTGAAATCCTGTTGTAGCCCATGGATGTCTAGTCAGTAATGCAGACTGAATGATTCAGCTGCCACGTCACAATCATAAAATAGCTAAGCTTGGAAGAGAGCTCTGGAGGACATCTTCTCCAACCCCCTCTGCTCAAGCAGGGTCACCTTGAGCAAGTTGCCCACAACCACATCCAGAACAATTTTGAATATCTCCAAGGAGGGAGACTCCACAACCCCTCTGGGTAACCTGCTCCAGTGCTCGGTCACCCTTGTGATAAAAAGTGTTTCCTTGTGTTGAGAGGGAAACTCCTGTGTTTCACTTTGTGCCCATTTCCTCTGGGCATGTCACTGGGCACCACTGAAAAGAGCCTGTCTCGTTCGTCTTTGCATCCTCCCTTCAAGCATGTGTGCACATTCATGAGATCCCTGGAAGCCTTTCTTCTCCAGGCTGAACGGTCCCAGATCTCTCAGCCTCTCTTCCTGTGAGAGATGCTCCAGTCCCTTAATCATCTTTGTGGCCCTTTGCTGGATTCTCTCCAGTATGTCCATGTCTCTCTTGTACTGGGGAACCCAGAAGTCGACACAGGGCTCCATGCATGGCCTCACAAGAGCCAAGAAGAGGGGAAGGGTCACCTCCCTTGACCTGCTGGCAGCATTCCTCCTAATGCAGCCCAGGTCCACCAAGACCCCCAGGATGCTTTCTGCAAAGCTGTTTTCCAGGTGGTCAGCCCCCAGCACCTGCTGGTTCATGGGGTTATTCCTGTCCAGGTGCAGAACTCTGCACTTCCCCTTGTTGAACTGCATGTGTCTCCTGTCAGCCCATTTCTCCAGCCTGTCGAGGCCCTCTGGATGGCAGCGCAACCCACTGGTGTAACAGCCTCTCCTCCCAGTTTTGTATCATCAGCAAACTTGTCGAGGGTGCACTCTGCCCCATCGTCCACGTCATTAGCAAAGATATTGAACAGTATTGGACCCAATATTGACCTCTGGGCTATATTGCTAGGTGCTGGCCTCCACCTAGACCCCATTTCACTGGTCACCAGCCTCTGGGTCCAGTTGTTCAGGCAGTTTTCAATTAACCTCACTGTCTGCTCATTCAGCCCATACTTCATCAGGTTGTCTATGAGGATATTATGGGAGACAGTGCTTAAAGACTACACTGTGTTCTCCATGAGGATATTATTGTTCAATATGTGTATCAATGACCTGGATGAAAAGAAATGAAACTTTTCAAAGAAGAAATTTAGATGTCTCTTTTACTTGAAGTGGTGGGAGAGCTCTCTGGCTAGTGTTTCATAAGTTTTATCCTTAAAAGAGAGGCAAACACATGTATCAAAATCTGAACTCTGTCCCAGAGAGGCAGATGAACTGTCTTGCGTTGATTCATAGCTATTTTTATTACTGAGCATTTTTACTGGTTTAGGCCTTTGCCTGAAGTAGTATCTGCTTATTAGGTACATATGAGTGAAGTGACTATTTTTAGTACATCAGGCTTCATTATCCTGAGCATCCCTGCCACCACCACCCAATTACCCTGAGAGATGGACATACCGGGATAATGGGGACATTCTAGAATGCCGCGTCACATGGTCAAGAGATACACACAGTGTAACTCTGGGTAAAGCCACTCCAGTGATTTTTTTATTAAGTTTCCCAATATTTCTAATCCCAGTAGTTGTAACCTGCTACCACATGCTGCCCATCTGAGTAGAGTACCATTTATCATCATTGTTCTGGTGCAGATTTTGTTGTGCCTAAATGTACTATGCACAGTGCCAGGTCAGGTCTTTTTGCTGTTGGCAAAAATAACCTGTTGATGGGTATCTGAAATTTAATAGTACATATTAAAATCAGAATGGATATGTTTTAACAAAAAAGACAGGTCAGATGTTGCTAGCTGACTTTGAGTATTCCTTCCAGGTAGGGGAAAAATTGTTGACTGGGAAGAAATGAGAGGGGTGGGAAGAATAACTGCTGGAGGTGGAAAGGAGAGGAATGAAAAGAGGCGGGAGGGCAGCAATGGAGGGGAGATTTAACTCAGATCATTCTGCAAAATCTTCATTTGAAACTAGAAGGAAGTCGGCTCTCCCCTGGTGGTGCAGCTGTGTATTTGGGTGTGCACTTCTCCCCATGTGTGCTATGTGTCCCATCAGAAGGAAGTTAAACTTTGCATAGCACTAAAATGTAGCGAAATCTGTCTTGATCAAATGTTAACTGACCAGTTATCCCGTTCTCCTCACATTATCATTTGAATACAGTGTTCTTGATTTTTTGTCTTACATGCTATGTATGGTCTTGATTAATTGCTGCTGTCTTCAATCCTTGTCGCAACATTGTCATCAGCAGATGAAGTAGTTGTGCAATCTTGTTTGAAAGACAAGCAATTGTAAGAAATAAAAGGAGTAAGGATGAGAGAAACCATTTTATTGTTTATACTCTTACATTTTTGTTTCATTTACATTTTTAACTGGTTCCCACTTGCCTGAGCTGTTTGAAGCCCATGTGAATTATGTCTTTCAGAATAATTGTATCTTGTTATAAAAAACATTCCTTTTATCTTTTTCACAATTATGGGGGAAGAAAATGCTATTCTGCAGTTTTTGATAATTTACCAAATGTCTTTGCTTCATTCCTCACATCAAGGAATTTTATGTCTATTGTGTAAAACCAGTGGATTTAGGTGTCAGCTTTTCATTGGCATGCTTTTTCTGGAAAATGTAAATGTTGCTGAAAGTGTTACTTCCATTAGGAAAATGAGGGTTCCCTAGCTGAGTACATGGAGGCTTCTTGGCAACATGACATTTTGCTTGCAGAGAGAAAGCAAAACTTGAGAAGAGCTTTGTGGACAGACAGCTGGCAGAGAAGATCCTCTTCCAATAATCCTGAAATTTTTGCTTGGAAACCTTTTCCTAAGAAGAAATTCATATTCTTTTAGCTTTTGCACAAACCTGGACAGTGCGTGTGTACGTATAAATTCATAGATATTTTTTGTACAAGTGAATTTTCATACTCCAGAAAGCTTTGCATGCAAGTGGCTTTAATAACCATTCATCTCCCTTCCTGATCTAAGTACATTTTTTAGAAGAATTAACTACTTCAGGAAAGGGCCTGCTATTAAATAGATGTTCTGTGCTTTTGTTGTCTTCAGAACATGTGAATGATGCCTCTAGGAGGACAAAAAGTGCCGAGCAAAACTACCCCAAATAGTAGCTTAGATTGTAATTGTAATTACTGTAGTTCAGTAAACAGTGTTTGAAATCATTGATCATATTATCTACAAGATAATATTTTGTTTCCTTCCTACGGGTTTAATGAGTTTGAGGTTAGTAAGAAGTAATGGCAATTACACAAGTCCTGAACTGAATTTCAGACTTTTAGAATAGCCAATCAAAAGATTTCTCAAATTGGTAGACACAAGTTCTTGCTTGCTTTCTGGTTTAGATTCATGCTTCCAAAGCCCTCTTTTATGTTTGATGTCCAGATCCTTGCTTTGTACATAAAGGGAAGTTGACATTTTCCCACAGTAATTAATATCTGACGCAGACTATAAGCACTTAATGTCATAATGGAATCAAGACAGCTGACAGCTCCATCTGGGTAGTACACCAGGCTGGCCTGTTCACCAAAAGACAAAAACTTAGCAAGCTATTTAAGAACAGACAGAAAAAGTATATGTGAAGCTTCCACACTTACCTTTAACTTAAGTGACCTTTAGGTGATGGTTCCATGCAGTAGTGCTAGTTAGAAGCTCATTCAGACTGGACTTCTGTGGTTCAATGGCCCGCAGTGGGACTGAGAGTCTCAAATACAGTGGCAGTTTTGACATCTGGGCAACAGTCCTGACAGGGATTGGCCCGAGATCCAGGAGCTAGTCTGAACACAAGGCTGCATATCAGGCTATGAAAATGAGATGCTTCCATTCTCTGTGATCTGCAGTTGAACTGGGACCACTGAACTGAGGAATGCTTCAAAGTCTGTTCCTTAATGCATCAGTGTTCTCATCTGCCTCCATCTTCTGGTTTGCAGCCACGATCTGGTAGTGAAAGGCCTCCATTACTGAAGCCCATACTTGATTTTTATCCCCAGGCAAAGAATTACAGCCTGGGGGAGAAGCAGAAGAGAGTTAGTGTGCTCTGATTTTTCTTTGACCATTATCACATTGTTTGTCCAAGCGTGATCCTAGAACAAGGCAATGGTACTGAACACCTTGTCATCTTGCATGTAAAAACCGCAAATCTGAAGATCAGAATAATGTTCCGGCTACAACACAGATAATTTCATAATTCCTGTGCATGATTAGTTGGATGTGGATTTCTTCATTTTCTTTCTGTCCAAGTTGTCAGCGATTGTATCTCCCTATAGAGTAGAATTGCGCCTGGTTTTCTTCTAGTTATTTTATAAAGTACTTCATAATGCAAATTAAGGGAAATTAAAGAAAGAGCTGATCTTACTTATTATCTCATCATAATCAATATTCAGTTATAGTTTATTGTTAAGCTTATCCCTTTGCAATCTCTCCTTCCTCTCTTTTATTACAGTCCCCTCTGCTGTCCCTATGATGCATCAAGTGAGTCGTACTACCAGTAGCATCACACTGTCATGGCCTCAGCCAGACCAACCCAATGGAATCATCCTGGATTACCAGCTACGCTACTTTGACAAGGTGAGCAAAAATGATGTGGTGCTGATTGTTGTAGAGCTGTTATGCAAAACAGACCAGGGAAATCTTCTGTCTGGGAGGTGCATCCCTGGATCAGGATGGATAAGGTGGAGAAAAATGCTTCAATTGTGACGGAAGAACAAGCTGTAGCAAAACCAGAATTTCGTAATGTACACTTCATCTAACATCAGTCCATCTGCATTTCCCAACTTGGAACCATCTAGGGACAACGCAAATAAAAAAAGAGAAGACAGTTGGAGCCAAGCTAAAAAGCTGCGGCGAACAGCCTAGTAAGTGGTCCTGTTTTGCCTCAAACCAGGACATTAGTTTAGCCCCAGCTGGCACAGGTAACAATGGAAGGAGCTGAAGTTTCCAAGTGTGTATATTGGAATTGGACTCACTGCAAATTCTGTCATGTCTTTGTGGAAGGAAGTCCTGTGTCTCTAAGAAATTTTGGGAGGAGGAATGCACTCTTTCATTCACTAAGTGGCTGATATCAGTTACCTGTTTATGTGCTGGAATTACAGGGTGGCAAATACCAAGTTGTTCTCCATTCACATCTTTTATGACTCCTAATCCAACTGATTTGAGGGGAAGAGGTACGTAGAGCTGTTCAGACAAGCTCCCATTCTGTATTCTTGATCTTTCACATAAATATTTTTGCAGGATTGTGCAGGACTGTTTTTCTAGCAGGGGCCTGTTATTTGTAATAACGTGTTTACCAGCTTCCTGCATACAGCATTACATGTGTTCTTGCTCTGGATTCTCCTAGGAGAATACATGAGTTTGGAGCTTGTAGAAAGCAAAATTTCAGGACAGGCTAGGGCTTTTCTTATGTAAATGCTTAGCAAGGAACCACAGGACAAGGTAGTTTTATCTCTCACTTTTGTTTAGGTCAGGACTGAGGGTCTTTGGTAGAGCTTTGTGGGAAGCCCAGGCCTAAGGGAATGAAAACCCACAGTGAGGAATGAGTAGTCTGTGAGGAAGTCAGGTCTGGAATAGCAGTTGTGGTTGCAAGGCTCTGTAACAGATTCAAAGAATATTAGGCTGACATGGAAACTAGAATTCCTTGATGAGGAGAGCCTGCAGTGTGGGCAGAAGTCTCACATTTCTTTTTGGTCACTGACATTCACAGGCAGAAGATGAGGATAATTCATTCACCTTGACTAGTGAAACCAACATGGCCACCATATCAAATCTGAGCCCAGGCAAGATCTATGCCTTCCAAGTACGAGCTAGAACAGCAGTGGGCTATGGCCCATACAGTGGAAAGATGTATTTCCAGACTTTAATGGGAGGTAAGTGCTGCCATTTTGTACTCAGATCTGCACATGGCCATCTTTAACTTGCGTGTATCACTGAGTGTATTAGCTTATCCTCTGGAGGACTGCTACCAGGCACACCTACTCAACTTGTATTTCTGTATATCATAATTTGCATATGCAGATTTGTTCACTCAAAGAAGCTTCATGCTGTGAGAGCATATTGTTTACACTAATGCCATGTTCCCCCATCCTACTCGTTGTTGCCTCTGCGCCTCTGACCAGCCGCAGCAGAGCGTGTCAGTAGAACTCTCTTTAGGAGGGTGTTACAGTACATAGCACTATACACTGCTGTAGTTTGGTCTTCAGCTGTCACAGGACATCTCAGAGCTGAATGCCCTGTGAAAGTTTTAAAGACGGGTGGTACACAGGACATACACCCATAAGCTTGTCTTCCAGCAGTATCACCATCCATTCATGCAGAGAGCAACATATTACCTTGTGATACTCTGGTCTGGATCAAAGGTGCTCATGTATGTTATCTACATACATAAAGGGATTAAATGGGATCAAAGCCCAGGTGTAGAGGTAGTCTATACCTAAGTAGCTAGTTAGGTGTCAGTGGACCAGGGGAAGGAAAAGTGGATTCAGAGGGAGCAATGGCTTTTCAGAAGTAGGAAGGAAGGAACTGGAGAAGCACAGTGACTGAAGGGGTAAAGGGATAATCAAATCAAGCATTCATTGAACTGTCAGGACTAGCCTGTGAAGCAAAGGACTGGTAGGGATGGAATTATGGGTAAGACCTAGTTGAGTAGAAGGGAAACTCTAACAGTTCCTGTCCTCTGCATTTGTGTGTGTGTATGCATGTGTCTTCCTTGCTAGGGGAGCGCTCGGAGATGGTGCAGGACCGACTGCCGCTTGTCGTGGGCTCAGCGCTCGGGGGTCTAGCCTTCTTGGTAATTGCTGCCATTGCCATCCTTGCCATCATCTTCAAGAGGTGAATTCCTTGACCTGCTCATGTGCACTGCAGACAGTGGAACTTTCTTACCCCTGCTACATAACCCCATCCCAAGGGAAACAGCCTGATCTACATATATCCAGATGTCCTTGAGATGCCATTTTCTAATTAAGGAAAGATCCTGCCCCATTACTCCTACCTGGGGAGCCTCTCCTTTGGTAAACTGCTCATGTACTTAGCTGTTTGGCTAGTTAGCAACATGAACACAAGGGAAGCATTTTAAAGATGGTGCTCAAAAGGTATTTAAATGCATCACTGTAAAGAAGGGACTGTAAATTGCATTTACAGCAAGTGGAGAATGAAACAATATGTAGTGAAGAAAGACTGGTGGAATAAATATTTAGATCCACTTATTTAGGAGGTGCTAAATACCCTTTAATCAAGGACCAAGAGACAATAGCTCATTTGCTGAAGAATAAAATCTGTACAACCCCAATGGTTCAATGGAACACTGACTCATAAAATATATGTTAAAGAAAGCAAATACCGCTCCCCATTTTGGAAAGAAAAAAAAGGGCAGATAAGTCAGTGTAGAGATAATCTGTATAGCAAAAAAAGGACAGAAAGTTTAAAGAGAAAGAGAAAACAGTAAGGGTCACTACTTTTGTAGAGGGTTTGTTATTTGAAGAAAAGAAACAGTCATTACCACCTCCTTGAATTTACTAAGGTTTCAACTTAATCCCCTAGACTGTCAGTAATGGATTTCTGTATCTTTGCTCTACTCTGCCTCTGCACAAGAGGGACTTTTTAGCTTTTTCTGCTGACCTGAAAAAATGTAAAACTACTTAACTTCAGAAAGTGACATCTAGTTTTAGTTATTTCTTTTTTGTTCTCTTCTCTTCTCTTTTCTACACTTGTTTTCTTCTTCTGTGTATATTCTCTTTCAATATTTTTCTTTCTGGAAAGAAAATAATTATCAAATATTGTTATATTTGCATTGTTGCTTCCTTTTGTAGCTTTGAACTGTCAAAAATATAATTTCTTGTTACAGCTGGAAATGTAATATTATGTGCACAACTCAATAAAGCATATATTTTTCCAAAAAAAAAATCAAAGCCAGAATAAATTAATATTACCAAAACTGCGTTGGGGAAAGACATTAATGGGTTTCTGTAAATGTATCTACATAAAAGGAAATATCATAAAAATAGATTAATTTATACTCAAAGGATCATGTGCAATTAATAGACAGTTGTTCAGAAGAAGTGGAGATACTGAGTTTCTATTTTAAATTTTTCCTTGATAGAAAAAGTAAGTTTGAAGATGTAGGAAATGAGGAACACCATATGAAATGAGTAGTTTTTTAAAAGATTGAATATATGTGGAGTCAAATGTTGTAATTTTAACTTGTTTTTGTAAGTAGTTGGTACACATTTTACAGGTAATATATAATGTGAAACACCTGTTTTAGCTAATTGTTGTGGGTTTTTTTAATGATGGAAAACCATTAGTATGTCAGAAACCTATTAAAAAAGCATGAATGTATACCTGACTTTCAGATACAACAGCAGAGTTAGAGCTCTAAGATATAGGCCCCCACAAAAGCCAATTTCTTTTCACAACGGAACAGATTTTGAAGGTAGAACTATCTTTTTTTTTTTTCAATCTTAGCAGAATTTAAAGAAGTAAGCCTGACAAGTAAGAATAATACACAAAGTTACCTGTTAGAATGACAGAATTAGTTATGTTAGTAAAGAAAAGTATCATAATGTTTCATGATACTCTGTCTTCAGTTGCTAATGGAATCAGCAGCTAGAAGGTCTTGTGCTGAAACAGCAAAGCATATGAGCTGCCACAAATCCATGCATACAGAAGGGATACTAGAGGATACCACAGGGTTTGATTTACAATCTGGTCTAATTAATATGATTTAGAAAAGATTGTAAACTACCATGAATTGTACATTTCTGGAAAAAAAAATATGAAAACTGTTGGGAACAAAGGAAGTGGCTTGAAAATGGAAAATATATTTACAGCAAACCAAGAATAGGATGAAACATGGAACAACTAGATCATGTGGGAAAAAAAATTGCTTGAAATAACATACATTTAAGAGGAGAATGAAATCTGAGAAATGCCTATGCTGAGAAATGCCTGTGCTGAGAAGGACCTATGCTTACTGGAAATTAGATGCATATATGCAGTAAATATTACAATAATAAAGCCCATATTTATTTTGATCTGCACATGCAAAAATAACATCATGGAACAGATTTCTGTTCATCTGGCTCGGTGTGGTTGGTTTTGAGTACCATACTTATGAAAAGAAAAGTCAAAGTAAATGCTGTTAAGAGACCAGGAGGAAAAATAAAGAGGACTTAATCTTTGAGGAAAAATTATGCAAATTAAGCATTAGAGTAAATGGCTCTTAGAATGTTTTTGAAGAAATTAAAAGGCATCATAGGAGTTGCCTTAGATTAGTGTTGAAAATAATTATTTGTCGTAATTAAATGAAATTAAAATGCGAATTTAGCCTGAATAGCAAGAAAACTTCCAAGACAGTAATGTTAAACTGTAATATTTTTTTTCAGGATAGTGCTGGAGGCCATGTCATTTGTCATATGTAAAGTGGGGATGCATAGAAAACAAGCATGCAGTGGTTTCCAAGAGATTGGCAGGATCCTAACACCCATCTTCTATCCCTAAACTCAAGGATTCCCTGAGTCTTGCATTGAGAAGCCTACCCCAACATCCTATGAGAGACTCTTGTGTCTTGACTTTTCTTTCCTTTATATCCTGCAGTAAAAGGCGAGAGACTCCATACACAGACCGCCTGCAGCAGTATATCAGTGCACGAGGTAAGTGTTCTTGAGCAACAGATGTCAAGGGCCTATCTCTTTTCAGGACTCATTAACACCCATGTCTCTCAGGGCTTGATTCTGGTGATGTTTTGGGCTGTCTCCTCCACTGCAGGCCTTGGAGTGAAGTATTACATTGATCCTTCAACCTATGAAGATCCCAATGAAGCTATTCGAGAATTTGCCAAGGAGATTGATGTGTCCTTCATCAAGATTGAGGAGGTCATTGGATCAGGTAGTGTGAGAATCTGCAGATTTTGAAGTGCCTTCTTGGTCCCCTTGAGACCTGACACACTTCTGGCCTGAAATGGACCCAGCCATGGTACCTCAAGTGTCTCAGGATAGCTAACCTTCATTTTTACCAAAATTCATCTTAACCTACTTACCCTTCGATGCTGGCCCCAAATGAAGTTTAAAACACCCTTTGAAGACCCAGAGCTCCTCATTTGAACCCTGAAGATGTCCAACCTGACTGAATTCAGAGCTTTCATTGAAAACTTTACCTTAATCCAAACAGCCCTATTTGCAAGCAGCACCTGAAGTAGAATGTTTTAGTGCATCTGACTAAAATTCTTTGCTGTGTTTCCTTACTTGAGGTATGTTTCTTCCCTCCCTGACAGGAGAGTTTGGAGAGGTGTGCTTTGGACGCCTAAAACACCCAGGGAAGCGTGAATACACAGTAGCTATTAAGACCCTGAAATCAGGTTACACAGATGAACAGCGGCGGGAGTTCCTGAGTGAGGCCAGCATCATGGGGCAATTTGAGCATCCCAATGTCATCCATCTGGAGGGTGTGGTCACCAAGAGCCGACCAGTCATGATTGTCACAGAGTTCATGGAGAATGGTTCACTGGATTCCTTCCTCAGGGTACCACAACCAGAGTCTCCCACAACCATTACCTCTTCATCTTCCTGTGTGCCAGTCTCAGATCTGATAATTTTACCTGTCCTTCCTCTTCACTCTCATTTCTATAAACCCTCAGTTGCTCTCTTCAGGTGCAACAGAAATAATAGCATATTACCAGAGTAAGTGGTTTGGGGCCAACATGGTGAAAATATTCTAAAAGGTCACCCATTATATAAAATTTATTATTTTAGACTTCTCCAGCTCAAATAATTAATGTTAAACAGTACTAAATTGTTTACCCTTTTACACCGGCTTACAGTTCCTTATGTGCATGCTCCAAACTTTGCCTTTCTAATAATGATTTTTGGACTTTATTCCACTGAATGTTTTCAAGTTTCAATATTTTAATGAGGTAATGAAACTTGTAGTTATTTTTGGACTCAGAGTTCCCAGTGTTTTTTCTAGTAATGAAACATAGATGCAGACATTTTTGTAGTATAGATGCTTCACTTCTTTTTTTTACTGATTCATATGCTAATTCAACCACAAATGCTTTGGCAGATACATTTTGAAGAGCACATGAACCCACTGTGTAGAATTGCATGGAACCAGTTTTAAAGATCTTAAAACAGTAGAGCAGATTTCTCTGCTCACGTTCATTTAGCCATCTTAGTTGTTAATGAAACTAGATGTACGATGCCAAAGGCGGATATGGCCACAAGGTGAGATTTGTCTTCAGAAGATCACCAGCGTCTGACTTCATTTGAGATTCATTGCCTTAAATCTGCTGTCCCTGAACCTTCAGATTTTGACTGAAGTTAAGATATATGTTCTCTAGCTTCATAAATCCACCTTGTTGCCTTGCTCTTCATTAGTCTTCCGTGTTGGCTTCATGTTCTGTGGTCATAAAAGCCTATGTTTACCTCCTTACTTGCAGCAGAAGGAGGGACAGTTCAGTGTGTTACAGCTGGTGGGAATGCTACGGGGGATTGCAGCAGGCATGCGCTACCTTTCAGACATGAACTATGTGCATCGTGACCTGGCAGCACGTAACATCTTAGTCAATAGTAACCTTGTGTGCAAGGTGTCAGACTTTGGTTTGTCTCGCTTTCTGGAGGATGATGCTTCAAATCCCACCTACACTGGGGCTCTGGTAAGTTACTGCTATGGAGTGGATTACCACAGTGGTGCCAGCTATAATTTTTTCCTGTGTTTCTCCTTGGTTTGGTGTCCCCTTTTTAGTCCATCTTGAGACCGGAGAAACCAGTAGGGCCTTCTATCTTACGGGCTATCTGTTTCCAACCAGTGAAAACCAAAAATAACTGAATATCTGATCCACTCTGCTATGGGAAATGGAGTCTCAGTGGTGTTCTTTGTGGAGTGATGGTGAACAGGATGAACAGAACCTCATAACCTGATATAGGTATTATCTATCTGGAAGTACAAAGAGCTGAAGGAGAGACTGAAGTCCTGTACTACCAGCTTTTGAGGAAAGAGTTGTTTTTTTCCTACAGAAGAGATAACTGGCATAAGTATATTGATGGGCTTACTAACCGTCAAATTAACTTAATGCCAATGAAGTTCTGACACCTGTTACACATACCACAAAAGGGGTGGGAGTATAACAGGAAGGTTGAAACTACCGCTTGGTATGCAGGGGATGAAAAAGAATTCAGTCACTGAAAAGTGAAACAAGTTTTAGATGTATGTGTTTTTGAAGAACCAGCACCTGAATGATATTTCATCTGGCAGGTCATACCTGCAGCCAGAGAGGTCAAGATGGAAAGAGGAAGGAGTTAATGCTAGCCACTCAGTGTACATGTCCTTGGTGTTGCAGGCTGGGATTGTTTAAATGGCTTTAGATTGCAAAATAGTTGTGACTTTCAGGAAGATTTTACTACCTGCCACCTCTCAAATGCTGCAAAGTAGAGCTATAAAAGTTAAAATCTATTACATCATGGGATCTGTAGCAGCAAGGAGTCATGATTTTGTTTTTTTCATCTATATTTGTCAATAGAACCAGGTGAAAACCTTGAACATAGTTTGAATTTAAACCAACAATGCTTACAAGATGCCATCAACTGGATGGGCACCCCGTGCTGAGTTGTGTTGTGCTAACAGGCATCTGATCAGTTCAGTGATGTCATTTCCACAAAAAGTCCTGATCTCACTAACATTCTGGTTGTTCTCTGACTGCTTTCTAGGGCTGCAAAATCCCCATCCGTTGGACTGCCCCTGAAGCTGTCCAGTATCGCAAGTTCACCTCCTCCAGTGATGTCTGGAGCTATGGCATTGTCATGTGGGAGGTGATGTCCTATGGTGAGAGGCCTTACTGGGACATGTCCAACCAGGATGTAAGTTTTAGAAGTGGAGAGGATGTACATCTCATCCTCTGTCCTGTATCAATTCAAGTAGAAGAAAGTCATACACCACGAAGTGAGTGAAGCTTGTTTGTCTTTTATTTTGTGATAAAGCTTTGTTCTTCTTTACCTGCAGGTAATTAATGCCATTGACCAGGACTATCGCCTGCCACCACCCCCAGACTGCCCAACTGCTTTGCACCTGCTGATGCTTGACTGCTGGCAGAAGGAGCGGGTCCAGAGACCCAAATTTGAGCAAATAGTCAGTGCCCTAGATAAAATGATCCGCAAGCCATCTGCCCTCAAAGCCATTGGCACTGGGAGCAGCAGGTGAGATGAGGATTTAGTGCAAAATAATAGGGCTTGTCTCTCTCTCAGTAGGCATCATCAGGAAAAGAAAGCAGTAAATCAGGCTGTATAGTATTTTTTCCAACCCTCTCATCTGAGACTGCAAACAAAAAGGAAGGAAAAAAAATGAGGGAGAGGATTGAAAGAACTGTATATCCTGATTCACTTAGTGGGTGGTGAGGAGTTGGGAGTGCTGAATGTGGGGGAGATAAATGTCTTGATGAGGTGCACTGAGGATGAACATGAGTGAGGGATGTTAGGGAATGAAGGGAGGGATACATCTGGGTGCAGCTACACAAGATATTCTATTATCACACAATACTGTGGGATCACAAAAGGTGATGAAGGAAGAGCTTATGGACAGAAGGAAAACTGTAGCTAAGACTAATCAGAACTGCAGCTTGCAGCCCGTATTTTCCCAGCTGCATTTTGCAGCCTGATGGAACCGGAGGCAGGAGGTCAGCAAAGTACAAGTCTCTGGGGGACTAAATGGCACCAAGATTAGATGGCTGTTGGGCTGATGATGGAATTACATCCTGCTGGCCTGGAGGGTTTTTCCCCATGTCTCAGTGGAATGTACTCCACGGCTGGGGGAGGGGAAAAGTGCCTAGTCATGCCCAGTTTACTAAAAACAACACATAAAGAGAGTTATAGATTTGGGACAGACTCAGATGACAGGGAAAAGAGCAAATTCCATGTATAAACAGCCATTTCTTTGGCCTTTTACTGCTATGCTTTTATCTGAAGGGTGCTGGAGCTGAAACAAGGCACTCATTGTCTTATAGGTTACTTTCTGATCCAAGGAGTGCATCTAGGAGAGGGAGAGCTAGTCACAAAAGTAAAAAGGTATAAGGCCTCATCTCTGCCTCGTAAACCTCCTCGCTGCAACTCTTTGCCCAGCTAATAGGTCTAGACCCATAAAGCGTGGAAAGATCTGGGGCAACAAGAAGAGAACATGCCTGAGAGAGTATAAAATGGGAAGCAAGGATCATTTTCTTGGGTTAGGTTGATCGTTTTCAGGCAGAAAAAGGAACACAGGTAGTCTAGAAACAGGACATCAAGGTGGGACTTTAGGAATCAGCGCATGAAGAACAAATACTGTTATCTTCCATTCTGTGCTCTTTAGAGGTTGCATCCTCTCCCTCTCATAACTCTTACCTTACTAGTGTGTTCAGCTGATGTTGATAACTTAGGTTTTTAGAACCTGCCTCTTTTGCAGACCATCTCAGCCTCTCCTGAGCAACTGTCCTCCAGATTTCCCGTCACTCAGCAATGCCCATGAGTGGTTGGATGCCATCAAGATGGGCCGTTACAAGGAGAATTTCGACCAGGCTGGTCTGGTTACATTTGATGTCATATCACGCATGACTCTGGAGTAAGTAGAGGGACAGAGAGCAGAAGACACCAGACACTGAGTTTTCCATGCAGAAAGTGAAAGCAGTCTGAGGAAGATTTAATAAAGGCTATATGGAGAATACATACACATGAAAAAGGAGAGGGAAGACAGAGCAGAGTAGCTGCTGTTTCTTATATCTTATTAGGGCCTCTGGACACCCTCCATACCACTGTACATTTGTAACCTGTTTCTATAAGTCCTAATAATGACCCCATGTACACTACAAAACACATTGTCAGCATTGCAGAGAGACTATACATCAGAATGTTCATGACAGCTGCCACAGGTAATAACCCCTTTCCAGGGGATGTGTAGAACCACCCATGCCATATACTGGTGGAATTGTTATGTAGAAGACAGGAGCCAGGAAACAGAACATTCTTAGAGTCAGAGAACTGTCGAATGGTTTGGGCTGGAAGGAACCTTTAAAGATCATCTAGTCGAACCCCCCTGCCATGGACAGGGACATCTTTCACTAGATCATGTTGCTAAAAGAGGCCCATCCAAGCTGACTTTGAATACTTCCAGTGATGAGGCATCCACAACTTCTCTGAGCACTCTTACAGTGTCTCACCACCCTCATCATAACAAATTTCTTCCTTCTATCCAATCTAAAGCTACTATTTCTCAGTTTAAAACTGTTGCCCCTTGTCCTGTTACTACAGGGACTGGTAAAAGGTCTCTTTCCATCTTTCTTGTAAGCCCCCTTTATATATTGAAAGGCTGCAAGAAGGTCCCTCCAGAGCCTTCTCTTCTCCAGGTTAAACAACACAAATTCTCTCAGCCTTTCTTCATAGGGGAGGTGTTCCAGCCCGCTGATTATTTTCATGGCCAGTTTCCACTGCTGCTTTTTCTATCATAACCTACCACGTTCTGCTGACACCGCCTCCACCGACACACATTTGCCAAGCAAAAGCAGATGCCTTGTCAACTGTTTCTCAGACAAAGATGATATCCATATACATTGATTTAGGTCTTCAAGGAAAGGGGCTGGAACTTGAGAACAAGAATCCCATTTTAACACCTTCCACATCCTTTATTCTTTTGCAGAGATATCCAGCATATTGGCATCACCCTCGTTGGTCACCAGAAGAAGATTCTAAACAGCATCCAGCTCATGCGAGTCCATTTGAATCAGCTTGAACCAGTTGAAGTGTGATGTTTACACCATCCTTATTCCATTAATATCAAACTCTGGAAAGCTTCTGGAGGAATTCAGAGGGATTTTCACTGTAAGATGAAAAGATGTCAGTATGCTACTTGAAGACTTACTGCACCCAGAGAGTGCACGCTACATGTCCTGTTCCATGAACAAAAACAAAGCCTTGCCATGATTTGAAAGCAGAGCTAAATAACTGGTGGTATTTAAATGCGGCTGACATCACACATGGGGAACAGGTTGGGGGAGGGAAAGTTATAATAACATGGGAAGGGGATGGAATAATAGCTTGGACTGATCACAAGCACCTATTTTCTCTTCTCGGCCAACAAAAGATATCAGACAACTTTACAAAGCCATCAGCAGGCTTTATCTGTGGCTGGGAGCACAGCAAAGCTACAGAGACATAATAAAGGCAACAAAAAAATACCTTTTTTTTCCAAAAGAATCCCATCATGGTGTGAGAGATTATTACTCACATGGAGATGAGCATCGGTCTGTCACTTGGTATGCCAGTTTGGTGGGGAACTCAAGTTCCAGTTAGTGCACAATATGTGGTAAGCAATAAGACATGTCACCTGATAAAGAGGTTGAGAGTAAAGGGCTCAAAATTCTATGCTATTTCATGTGCAGTTCTTGGGTCTGCTCCATGATCCAGGAGGGAAGCTTACTAATCCATTGTGCTGACACAAGGAACAGCAAGTCCCTGTTGCTACGCAACTCTGTTTATGGGACTGCAACAGAATGGAACAATAAGGATTCCTAGGATCCACCTGCTGGATCTGCAAGTGGAGAGGGAAACATAGCTTCTGGTCCTCACAAGCCCATTCTTGAGAGGAAAGGTGTAAGTTGTGATATTCTGAAACCCTGAGCACCCAGAATTTGGGGTTTGTTCTCTTCTGCCCCCCTTACAAGTATTGAAGACTGTGACAGAAAAAAATCTGAAGCCCTTTGCTGTTGAAAAATACTTGCTCTTTTTCTCACCCTAGCCAGCTACATCAGTGGGCACAGATGGTTGAATATTCTTTCTGAAGAAAATGCAAACCTGCAGTAGTAAACTCCAAACAGACAACTGGAATAAGGAAGGTGAAACTCTTTCACAAGTTCTTGTCAGGATTGATCAGGGAAGGATACCAGTTCCACAAGTCACTTCAGTCCTTACAAAAGGAATAACAATGTCCTTGGAATCAACTATGTTGTCTGGTAGAGGTGCATGGGAATAACTAGAATGACAGAGCTCATGTCTCCCTTCAGACAGACTAGTGCCTGCTTAAGGAAAGATCAGCTTTGAGGAGGAGCAGAGCACCAGGGCTATATTTCTCTACCTGTCCCTATGCAGGAGTATGAAATCTTGAAGCTGAGCTTGAGAGGAAAACTCATAAACTATACACTTGTCCACCTCACCAACACAAAGGAAGGGAAATGGAAATGGCCTTGTTAAACAAGACCCCAATGAAAACATTGCATAAAAAGGTATCTTTTTTGTGTCTATAGAGGAGATAACCCCAACTGTTACGATCTGTGCCCATCTGTTGGCTCACTGTGAATTAGTCATCAACTTACTGTATTTCTCCAGCTGTCAAGGTTAGAATACCACAACTTCTGCAGATACCACTCCTGTAAAGATTTAAGGATTCCTTCAGCCAACCAAGCAATTGAAGACTGAGAAACCACGTTTGGTAGTTATTGAAGAGTCCCATAAGATGACAGGAGGTGCTCCAGAATAGTTGCACTAGAATAGCCAACACATTTCAGACTCTTTATTACACCCTTATAGCAACATGTGGGGTTTTTTTAGTTTAAGAGGGAGAATAGCAGTGCATTCTTTCAAGATATAAAGAGTCAATACAAAAACAATACAAGGAAACAAGAATAAAACATTCACATCAGTACAAAGACAGTGTGAAGATTAACAAAAAAAAACACATCAAACTAAAGTGTGTGAAAATTAACAAAAAAAAACACATCAAACGAGTGAAACATTAGAAAATTTGAGTCCGTTGCTTTTTAAGGGGTTTCTACAAACTTTTAATACTCACAGATCCAGTTATGTGTATGCTGAGTGTCAGCTCCACCTACAGCATCTGAGACTGAGCAAGTGTTGTCCTCTTCAGAAAGCATATTGAGCACAAGATGTTGAGGGGAATCTGTGATCTCTAGCACCTTCCATATATATTCACCAGAGAACAACAATGCATGTATGTGCATTCATATATGAGTGTATTCTTGAAGTTCTGTGGGCCATTTGGGGAAATACAGCAGGCTATGTTTTCCATGCCTTGTGTGGTCAAGATCAGTGGAGAAATTAGTGATGTAGTTCAAATCCTATGGCCTCCTTTCAGCATAGTGGAAACTTATATGCAGAAAATAATTCTCTCTATGCAATGGGAGACAGAATGGGAACCTTGTCTGAATCTTATATCAATGATAATGAGGTTTAATAGACCGTTATAGGGAGCTGCAGTGAAATGAAATGCTTGGTGGCAGTTCAAGCAGTGGGACATTTACTTTTGCATATGAAATCTATGGCAATGTTGTTTTCACAGTCAGAGGAAAGGGATTTACTCGCTATAGCAAGGCAGGCAAGTTGTAATTGGACATCATAGATCTCTTCTTCCTCTTGTTCTGAGACAAGCTTGAACTGTTCCTATGGTAGTTCCAACGGGTCAAGTGTCAGGATGTCCTGCCTGTGGCTAGAACTGCATAGGGACAGGCTTGGGGTCACGGAGTGCAAAGAGATGACTGTTTTCTGTAAGAAGTCTCTCCATTCTCTTTATTCTCAGGATGTTCACTACTTTCAGAATACTTCTTCCATAACTTGGGATGCAAAGGCTCTCGTGTCACAATGCATCGTGTGTTATTTGTCATCATGTCAGTCCTCAACTCTGCAAGTATGGAGGAAAGGCAGTCATGGCAAAACCATTAGAAATATCCTAATCTCACTTTTCTCTATCTTATGTGAAAGCAGAAATCCTACATTCCGTTTCTGCAGACATCGACTGGGATGTACTGCAGTATATGAGAACCCTCAACAGGTAGGGATGAGAATCAAGAGGGAAAGGATTGGGACTCCCCTAGGCACCTGATATCTGTCCTTCAGCAGAAGAGTGAGAAACAATGAAAAAAAGTCTTATAGAGCCATAGTCTTCGCCAGAGAAGCAATGCGAGATTAGCAAGTTATTGCTCATGTTTACTCCATATGATATCTATAATATGCAGTGTATAAGAAGACCGAGTAAATTAAATGCACAGGTATCAATGCATAGACTTTCATGAGGGCATTAGGCGTTTGTATGAAAACTCAGAAGAGTCATATCCACAGTTGGAAAGAATAGCTCTTCTGCTTGAACACCAACTTTTTGCTATGTGGAAACAGGAAGAAACTTCACCTTAAGGCAAGCTGTTTTGTAATTATTCCTGATGAGGTTCCTTGCACTGGCGTTTTTGTTGTCTGTTGCTGGACAGTCTCCCAGACAGACAATTGGATCTGCACCAGTATGGCAGTTGGTGTATGGTGCTGCCAAAGAGCACATCAGGCAAGCAAGTTCCCACATATGCTGCTTCAGCAACCACGTGGAATCCTCAGCCAGGAGCTACATGTCCATGTACCCCCTACCTCACTAAGCCATGCCATGTTTATGTCAAAAGCAAGCCCTATTCACCCAGGGTGTTCAAAGACAAGCACTTAAGCTAAGATGTTTTCACCCATGCCTGAAATTATGTTGAGGAAAGGCTTAGTGACAGTATGACTTACACAGTGATTTCTATGTTTGGCACCCAAGTATCCTCAGTGCATGTGTAGGTGATACGGCTTGCAGCCCCTATTTTTTTGTTTTGTTTGTTTTAAATTTTAAAATTTAAATTTTAAAATTCAAGCATGCAATAATTCGTACTTTGACAGCACTATGTTAGGGTTAGTTGAGGGAGTATAATTGCTTTCAGCTCAGGAGAGCTGAAAGAGTGTGTCTGGTACATATATATTCAGCACCTGGGAGTATCTGGAAAGAAAGAAGCTGCTGTAGTTTCCTTAGTCCCAGAGCATTCATAGGTTATTAAGCTGAATGAAACCTCTGGGTGTGGTGGGAAATGAGGAAAAACACCAAGGAACTTCTCTTTAATAAGCAAACAAAGGTAGAGCTGTCCCTACCGCTGGATATTGTTTGGTCAGGGATTCCAGCCAACGAATCTACCTGGGGGCTAGTCTAAGTGAAGATAACTGGCCTGAATCCATCCTGCCTTTGGCACACTTTCTCAGCAGTTAGCTACACAGCTCTTACCCGTACAGGTGCAGCTAAGGAATAGATTTGTGTTCAGGACAAAACTGATTCTTTCTCTTCCCTGAAACAAGTTGATGCTAGAGGGGGCAATGCAATGAGCTGTTCGCATGTATTCCATGCTAGCAACTACTCATGAGTATCGAGCATCCTAAGGATTGTAGATTACATGTAAATTTGAATCTCTGGATGTCATTAAAACTAAGGAAGAGCAAACCTCATGTCCTACTAAAAAGCTAGTCTAATCCTTCAATTTCAAATCTATATGGAAAAAATGGCACCTCCCTCAGAATTTACATTTTATTGTGGCATTCGAGATCATCATGCTCTGTATATGAACCCATTCCACTTCTGTGTTACTGAAAGGACTGTGCTGAGCCATGAAAACATACCAAGATTTCTTTCTAGTTTCTTCCATGACCTTTGTTCCTTGAACAAACAGAGTCATGTGGTCTTTTAGTCAACTGCTGTAAAAGCAAGTCACAAGTAATGAGTACAGCGGGTTGCCATCTTGGCATCTATGCCTCAACTAGTTAATAGAGTTTGGTCTGTTATTTGTGTCTCATACAAAACCAAGTGTGCTTAGCTAACAGCAATAATGCTGTTTCCTTCTGAAAACTAATCCCTTAAATTCAAGCCATGTTAAGTAAAGTTGGATATTTTCTAGTTTACAGTGGCACTAGAAATTATATACATTCCTGGCTAAAACTGGAATTTTGGTTACATCTATGCAACTTTCTCTCTCATTGCATTTTGCTAACTTTTGTACAAACCTACTACTGTCCTTGCATTTGGACAGCTGTAACAGATTGATCATTTATAAACTCTGTTGCTGAGAACAGACTTTAGTCCTTTTTGAACCATATTGATTCTGCAAGTGAACAGGAGATTAAAAATAAGAATTTTATTCAGAGAAGTTAACTAGTTTTGCAGACATGAATGAGAAGACACTATCTGAAATAAGTGATTTTAAAATACACCTGTTAGTGTTGCTCTGTTAAAAAGGACAGTAATTATAATGTACCCTAATGTTTTTACTATAAGTTAAGTTGCAAAAATGTTGATATTTTTAAAATGTCATCTCTGAAGCCTTATAACAAGAACAAACTAACAACAACAATAATAACAATTATCATGATAAATGAAAGTGTTTTTCCCCAATGAAGAGAACTACAGCTGGGTTGCCTGCGATTTGTACTGAGAAGCAATGTATTTTTTGACAGGTGAAATATTATTGAAAACTGAAAGATCAGTCTATCAAAGCTACAAATTAGGAAAGTAAATGTCAGCTTAGGGACATACTTAGGATCATGAAAACAGCTGCTTAACTCCATGCACACAGAAATTAGTGAGGATGTAATGTTTATTGTTAGCAGTGCTACACTGGTTTTATTCAAATTTAGAATGCTCTTTAGACTTGCCTAGGAAATAGTACTAAGTTATTAAGCTAACACTGAGGGTCTTAGGTTGAGTAGCTTCACATAAATATGTATCATAAAATCAACTTCTCTTATCCAGCCACAGTCTGGAACTGCAAAACTGGCAAGCTGGACTGTAAATTCAGCTTTCAGTAGCGCAGACCTAGGTGAGGTCTCCCTTTTCTTGTGGCTGTGAGATTATGCCTTCCCTTGAGAATGAAATTTGATATGTTTTTTGTGTGCGAGCAATAATATCTGTCCTTAATCTTTGTTTGACAAGGTCAAACAATGTGACATGATTTCCACGCCACCCAAATATCACCCAGGACACTTAGGTAGGACATAGGAATTGTTTAAAGGAGTGCAATTCAGGAGTGGGAATGAATGGAAAAGAACAGGTTGATACTCAAAATTAAGCATGAAGAAATATGGTGGTGGTTTATGAGGCTGTGACTATGCTGAGACATTTACTTAGGACCCCTGTAAGCTGTGTTCCTCACTTTATGGAGCAGATCCCTCCTGGAAACTTTGCTAAGGCACATGGAAAATAAGGAGGTGATCAGTGGCAGCCAATATGGCTTCACCAAGGGCAAGTCATGCCTGACAAATTTGGTGGCCTTCTATGACAGCGTTACAGCATTGGTGGATAAGGGAAGAGCAGCTGACATGATCTAGATGGACTTGTGCAAAGCATTTGACACTGTGCCACACGACATCCTGGTCTCTAAATTGGAGAGACGTGGATTTGACAGATGGACCACTTGGTGGATAAGGAACTGGCTGGAGGGTCACACTCAAAGAGTTGTGGTCAACACCTCAATGTCCAGGTGGAAACCAGTGATGAGTGGTATGCCTCAGGGGTTGGTACTGGGACCAGTGCTATTTAACATCTTTGTTGGTGGCATGGGCAGTGGGATTGAGGGCACCCTCAGCAAGTTTGCTAACAACACCAAGCTGTGTGGTGCGGTCAACACACTGGAGGGAAGGGATGCCATCCTGAGTGACCTGGACATGCTGGAGAAGTGGGCCCATGCCAACCTCATGAAGTTCAACCAGGCCAAGTGCAAGGTCCCACTTCTGGGTTGGGGCAATCCCATGCACAAACACAGGCTGGGCGGAGAATGGATTGAGAGCCATCCTGAGAAGAAGGACTTGGGGCTGTTGGTGGATGAGAAGGTCAACATGAGCCAGCAATGTGCACTTGCAGCCCAGAAAGCCAACTGTATGCTGGGCTGCATCAAAAGAAGCGTGGCCAGCAGGTCAAGGGAGGTGATTCTTCCCCTCTACTCTACCCTGGTGAGACCACACCTGGAGTACTGCATCCAGTTCTGGAGTCCTCAGCACAAGAAGGACATGGACATGTTGGAGCAGGTCCAGGGCAGGGCCACGAAGACGATCAGAGGGCTGAAGCACCTCTCCTGTGAAGCCAGGCTGAGAGAGTTGGGATTGTTCAGCCTGGAGAAGAGAAGCCTCCAGAGAGACCTTATAGCAGATTTCCAGTATCAGAAGGGTGCCTACAAGAAAGCTGGAAAGGGACTTTTTACAAGGTCATGTAGTGATAGGACGAGGTGGAATTCATTCAAACTGGAAGAGGGTAAATTTAGAATAGATATTAGGAAAAAAAATCACTTTGAAGGTTGTAAGGCACTGGAGCAGGTTGCCCAGAGAAGTTGTGCAAGTTCCATCCCTGGAGGTGTTTAAGGCCAGGCTGGATGGGTCTTTGAGCAATCTGTTCTAGTGGAACCTGTCCCTGCCTATGGCAGGGGGTTGAAACTAGATAATCTTTGAGGTCCCTTCCAAGTCTATCCATTCTATGATTCTATGATGTGAGTATGTTCCTCCATGTGTGATGAACTGTAGATAAATATTCTCTACTTGGGGTATGGGAGTGGGACCTAATATAGTGTAACAATGTTTTTAAAGCTCTGATTCTATCATTTTCCTGATTCTTATCCAGCCTCAGGTTTCAGAACTCCACATCAGATCCCAACAATCCCATCCTGCATTATATGGTTTGTTTCACTGGTTCTGACTTCTTAGAACAGGCTAGTCCTTCCTGATAGGTTTACACATGAATTTACTTTGTTTAGTTGTTTAACAGACTTTACCTAGTCCCCTGGACCATATTTGTGGCCACAGATTCCAGAGCAAGGACAGAGGCATCATGGAAGCTTCCTCTACGGCATGGCAGTAGTAGAAACAACCTGCAGTAAACAAATAAGTGAATAAATAAAGATTTGCAGGCGTTGAGGATTGCAAAAACAGAGGAAATAGAGTATTTCCATAGTTGCCATGAGACCAACATAGCAAAGATAAAATCCACACTTCTAATCACCTTTGAATTCGTGAAACATTTACTTGAACTTCTCATCTAGCCCTACCTTCACTTATAAGAATTCGGTTCTTCCCTCCATAAAAAAAAAACCACAACTCTCCTCAACCGAACATGCCTCACTTGACAATGGAATCCCAAGTCTGCCTCTTCCAGGACTGGCAAGCAGTCTGTCCCTTCCAGCGCACTCATCATAATTCACAACAGGTAGTTACACAGCTGAACAGTTTTCTTACCTGTGATCTCCAAAGGTCATCCTGCTCGTGAGCCACTCTCCAGTTGATGCCACCCGTCATGGCAATGGGCAAGTTGGGCATAAGGAGCCACAATAGAAAAGGATGAGTAAGTGATACCATACATGAAGAGTAGGTCCACTTCATAGTTGGCAGGTCCATCAATGATGGTGAAGAAGAGCTCAGAGGTGCTAAAAGTGCCATGGGCTAGTTGTGGAAGTAGCCCAACTCATCGGGATCCTGGGTGTGGGAGATGATGTAAAAAGCTAGGAGAAAAGAAGAGGAAAAAGAAGAAAAGGAAAAAAACCCAAGACGTTTATCATGGCCTTGGTCAGCATAATCTGATTATCTCTGTAAACTACAGCATCGGATTTTAGCCTAAACAATAGGACATGGCAGCCACATCTCTTATGTATGTCTAAATTTATTTACTTGTAACTAACTACTTCAGTTAGCTCTTATTAAGGTCTTCAAGGCTCCAGAGTTCGGTGTCCTATAATGTACTGATGGGCCACTATTCTGTTCGTACCTCCTGAGTTATCCCAGCAGGCTGGAATGAAAGAAGTATAATGGCTACATCATGCAGACATTACATCACAAGACAAACACAATGCTTGGCTATGCCGTATTCAATCATACACTGAGGAAATTTCAGGGAACACATTAGTAACAACAGTAAATCCATATTGTTTCTGAAGAAGAATGAGAAGAATGTAGATTCTCTCTTACTACAGGTATTGGAATTTTTCAGAAGTTGGATCAAATTCCAGCAGTCGTCTTCTCTTCCTTTGAATTCATATCTTGAATTTAGATCCTCTGAATAAGCTCTCCCTTTATAGACCCAAGTCTGCACATGAGATCTCCAAATATCATCTGCAGGTTAGACAAAGTACTGTCAGTAAGACCAATTCTTCTCATAGAGAACCATGAGCATATTGCCATGGAAATTAAGGCAGAAGAGGGAACATTGATCATCTAGTCTGATGTCCTTTACCCTCCAGGACATTACATTTCACCTCCTTTACCCTGGACTGCTTTTTTCCATGCTACTCGATCTTACCATTATGATAATATTTAATTGCAGTTTGCATGGCACTTTTTGTACACTACCCAATTAGAATAAAGGGCTGTTTGTAATGTGGTATTTCTGCATTTTCCACCATCATCAGGTCACATATTCACTTCTTTATACTCTAAAACAATGTCTCCCTGTCAGATACCTCATTTGGCCCTCCCATCATTGTTATGGTTCTCTTCTTCATCATGTGTTTGGGCATCCTTTTTAAGAACTGAATACCAAGAACACACAAAATCAGGCTCACTAATACTATACATGGACAGGAAACCAGCCTCTCACACTGACTCTATTCACTGTTTATTCACCCACAGACCGCAGTAAGCCTTTCACAATTAAGTTCTTTGGCTGCTAGAACACCCAGATCCTTCTGACATAAATGTTTTTTTAGGAGATCCATTCTATGTAGATAGAACATGCACTTTTTTTTCCCCAGCTGTCAAGGGCTATACTTAGACAAGAGTTTTCAAAAAATTGATCTTTATATTGACATTTTACAGTGTTAAGCAGTTTTTAATCTGTGCTATCAATTGATTCTGCAAAATAATAGACCATAAAATGGCCCATAGGTCAAGTTTGGACTGTATAAGGTCCATTTTATCAGAGCTTTGCTGTCCAAATCTCAAACCAAATACTGACAAGAACCACCTGAAAAAAAGGAAAGTGTATCAGTGTCCACCGCTTCTTCCCTAGACGCAGTTTTCCTTTGCTTGTTCAGGACCTCCTTGTCAGAAGAATCAGGCATCTAGCTATTCCTGAGTTGTAAGCCCTTCTTAAATAGAGTGAGGACTGAACCTGTGGCTTCAATTTTCTGAAACTCCAAAGGCAGAGGAGTCCCAAATCCTGGGCCATACTGCTAATGCATTTTTTTTTATTATGGTTAGGGATTTACAAGTATAAAATGTTTAAACAAGGAAAGCAATCCAGAATTTTTGTCTCCATCACCTAAACACATAATGGCTTTATCAAAGGTAGGCCTTACCACCTGCCAAATATTTATTCATGACTGCTATTTTGTAATCTATGATTTTTTTTTCATGCCTGTTTGTTAGGTATATTCAAAGAGTACCTATCAGATCAGGTCCCTTAAAAGGTATAGTCAGAGCAAAGCTAGACTTGAGATAAACTCTAAGTCACATATGTGTGATCTGATGGGTAAGCACAGCAGCAGTATCCTAGGATCTAAAATAACTCGGTCAACAAAATCTTAAACAACTGTATCCTCTTACCTAAATAGATCAGGTGGGGTAACTATGGGTCACAGACTTGGACATCTACAAAAGACGAACACATCTTTTGTAGATCTGGATGCTTATGCTGTAAAATTATCCTGTCATTTATTATACAACTCTAATGATACTGTGCTGTTGGGATTGCATGGGACTGCAGTGTATGTGTTCCATCATAGCAGCTCAGTGGTTTGTCCACACATCACTTGGGATCTGTGATCCTACTCACACGGGAACTTACGATGTGAATTATCTAGTATTTTGATCTGATGACAGAAATAAAAAATAACTTGAATCCTTCCAGTTCTGTTTTCAAACTAATCCATTGTAGTAAAGATCCTGATATCATAGTCAAGATACTGAACTACTCTTACATTCTTAAGTAGTGGTATCCTTAATATCCTAGTCATCAATCTAGGCTGCTTTTTCATTTATTGGCATACCATGTCAAATTAAGGGTTCATTCTTGGATCTCCTCTGTCTTGTTTGATCATCTGGTTAGACGGCAGCATAGGCAAAACAAAGTATAGATTTTTCCTTAATCCCGTGAATGCAAACTGGAGAACTAATTTCATTTTCTCCAGGTTTGCAGTGTACCACTGAATAACGTACAGAATATTTTTTTCTCTGAGGATGAAAAGTACCATCCAAATGATCCAGTGGGAGGACTCTAATATGCTGACAGCAAAATAACTTGATGCTCTAAATCAACATGTTCAAGTGTCTGTAAGAGGTGGCTATAAAATAAGACTGTTTCCTGCTCCATAAGATCATTGTTCTATTTATGCCCTAAATCATAAACATCAATAGCCATATTATAGCAGTATCACAGTCAACATTTTTATTTATGCAAATGCAGAACTTTTAAAATATTATTTTTAGTGTTTTCCCCCGATAAAGGGGAAATGGCATGCTTTTCCAAAAGTGTCACCTCTTAGTGTTAACTATGGGCAAGAAGTTAAACTGTTCCACCAATACATAGACATGGAAAACAGATCTGGTAGACTGATACATTCCAACTTACTGATTCTCTTTGCCATGCTGACCACTGAAAGTGATTGCCTTTAGCTTTTGCTATTTGAAGAACCTTACTTCCTTACTGATAATGTTCCCTCTCTAATTCTACCCCGTTGGTCCAAATTCAAGAACCAGCTCTGTTCCCTCAATTTCAAGCACCATATCATAGAATCATAGAACCATAGAAGCACAGAATCATAGAATCATAGATTCATAGAATGGTTTGTGTTTGAAGAGACCTTTAAAGATCATCAAGTCCAATCCCACCCTGCCATAAGCAGGAACATCTTTGACAAGATCATGTTGCTAAGAGGCCCATCCAACTTAACTTTGAACAATTCCAGTGATGGGGCATCCACAACTTCTCTGGGCAACCTGCTCTAGTGTCTCGCCACCCTCATCATAAAAAATTTCTTCCTTATATCCAGTCTAAAGGTACCCACTTTCAGTTTAAAACCATTATGCCTTTTCCTGTTACTACAGGCCCTTGTAAAAAGTCTCTCTCCATCTTTCTTGTAAGCTCCCTTTATATATTGAAAGGCCACTATAAGGTGTCCCCGGAGGCTTCTCTTCTCCAAGCTAAAGAACCGCAACTTTCTCAGCCTTTCTTCATAGCAGAGATCGTCATAGCATCAGAGAATCATAGAATGGTTTAGGTTGGAAGGGACCTTGAAGATCACCTAGTTCCAGGCAGGGACACCTCCCACTAGACCAGGTTGCTCAAAGCCACATCCCACCTGGCCTTAAACACCTCCGGGGACGGAACTTGCACAACTTCTCTGGGCAACCTGCTCCAGTGCCTCACCACCCTCAAAATGAAACATTTCTTCCTGATATCTAATCTAAATCTACCATCTTCCAGTTTGAAGTCACTCCCCGTTGTCCTATCACTACATGCCCTTGTAAAAAGTCCTTCCCCAGCTCTCCTGTAGGCCCCCTTTAGGTACTGGAAGGCTGCTATAAGGTGTCCCCAGAGCCTTCTCTTCTCCAGGCTGAACAACCACACCTCTCTCAGCCTGTCTNTCCAGGTGTGGTCTCACCAGGGTAGAGTAGAGGGGAAGAATCACCTCCCTTGACCTGCTGGCCACGCTTCTTTTGATGCAGCCCAGCATACAGTTGGCTTTCTGGGCTGCAAGTGCACATTGCTGGCTCATGTTGACCTTCTCATCCACCAACAGCCCCAAGTCCTTCTTCTCAGGATGGCTCTCAATCCATTCTCCGCCCAGCCTGTGTTTGTGCATGGGATTGCCCCAACCCAGAAGTGGGACCTTGCACTTGGCCTGGTTGAACTTCATGAGGTTGGCATGGGCCCACTTCTCCAGCATGTCCAGGTCACTCAGGATGGCATCCCTTCCCTCCAGTGTGTTGACCGCACCACACAGCTTGGTGTTGTTAGCAAACTTGCTGAGGGTGCCCTCAATCCCACTGCCCATGCCACCAACAAAGATGTTAAATAGCACTGGTCCCAGTACCAACCCCTGAGGCATACCACTCATCACTGGTTTCCACCTGGACATTGAGGTGTTGACCACAACTCTTTGAGTGTGACCCTCCAGCCAGTTCCTTATCCACCAAGTGGTCCATCTGTCAAATCCACGTCTCTCCAATTTAGAGACCAGGATGTCGTGTGGCACAGTGTCAAATGCTTTGCACAAGTCCATCTAGATCATGTCAGCTGCTCTTCCCTTATCCACCAATGCTGTAACGCTGTCATAGAAGGCCACCAAATTTGTCAGGCATGACTTGCCCTTGGTGAAGCCATATTGGCTGCCACTGATCACCTCCTTATTTTCCATGTGCCTTAGCAGAGTTTCCAGGAGGATCTGATCCATGATCTTGCTTGGCACAGAGGTGAGACTGACTGGCCTGCAGTTCCCTGGGTCTTCCTTTTTCAGCAATTTGCAAATAGGGCATGTTCCACACTGCTGATCATTTTTGCAGCCCTCTTCTGGACCTGCTCTAACATGTCCATGGCTTTCTTGTGCTGGTGGCCCCCAGAACTGGATGCAGTACTCCAGGTGGGGGTCACAATAGATCAGAGTAGAGGGACAGAATCATCTCTCTCTACCTGCTGGCCATGCTTTTTTTTATCCAGCCCAGGATACAATTGGCTGTTTGGGCTTGAAGTGGATGTGGTCGGCTGACATACAATTTTTCATCCACTAGTATCCTAAAGTCCTTCTCCTCAGGGCTGGTCTGAAGCCATTCATCCCCCAGTCCGTACTGATCCTGCTGATTTCTCCAACCCAGGAGTAGGACCTTGCACTAGGCTCTGTTGAACTTTATGATGCTCACATGGCCCCACTCCTCAAGCCTGTCCAGGTCTCTCTGGCTGGCATCCTTTCCCTAAAGCACATCAAGTGCACCACTCATCTTGGTGTCATCCACAAACTTGGTTCAATCCCATGTCAATGTCACATTGATGAATGTATTAAATCTTGGTTCCAGCACAGACCTTTGATGACACCACTCATTACTAGTTTCCACTTGGACATTGAACCATTGACTGTAACTCTTCAGGCATGGCCATGCAGCCAATTCCTTATCCATCTAATAGTCTATCCCATCAAACCCATATGTCTCCAATTTAGCAGCAAGAATGTTGAGAGGGGGGGGAACGTATCAAAGGCCTTACAGAAGTCCGGGTAGATGGCATCTGTAGCTCTTCCCTTGTCTACTGATGTAATCACTTCATTGTAGAAGGCCACTAGTCATTAGTCAGGCAAAACTTGCACTTGGTGAAGCCATGTTGGCTGTCTCTAATCACCTCCCTATTTTCCATATGTTTCAATATCTTCTAGGAGGATCTGTTCCATGATTTTACTGGGCATAGAGATAAGTCTGACTGGCTGGTACATCCCAGGGTCCTCCTTTTTACCCTTTTTAAAAATGGGGATGATGTTTCCTTTTTTCCAGTCACTCGTGACTTCACCTGACTACCATGACTTTTCAAATATGATGGAACGTGGCTTGGCAACTACATCAGCTAATTCTCTCAGGACCCTGGGATGCATCTCGTCAGGTCCCATGAACTTATGTACATTAAGGTCCCTTAGGTGGTCTTTACCCTGAACTTTACTTACAATGAGTGGGACTTCATTCCCCTAGTCCCTGCCTTGCAGTTCAGGGGCTTGAGAGATGTGGCAAGAGAAATTACCATAGAAAACTGAGGCAGAAAAATTGTTTAGTACCTCAGCCTTCTCCATGTATGTTTTCACCAGTTCTTCTGTCTTATTTATCTGGGCCACGGGCAGAGGGCGGGTGGGTGTACATTTTCTTTAATCCTCCTTTTCTGGGCCCATTTACCTGTAGAAGCCCATCTTATTATTCTTTCCATCCTTTGCCAAAGTCAGGTCCAGCTGTGCCTTAGCTTTCCTCATCCCATCCCTACACATCCACGTAGCATCCCTATATTCTTCCCAGGATACATGTCCCTGGTTCCACTGCCTGTGCATTTCCTTCTTACACTTTAGTTTGACCAGGAGGTTCTTACTGAGCCATGCTGGTCTCCTGCCCTACTTGCCTGATTTCTTACACATGAAAATCCAGAGCTCTTGCGCGCTAAGAAAAATGTCCTTAAAGAGTTGCCAGCTCTGTTAAGCTCCTTTAACCGTGAGGGGGTGAGCCGCTCTTCCAAAAGGCCTGGGCTACAATCCTGGCCTATACTTATGTATGAAATAATTCTAAAACTGCTAGGCTGTGTAGCTGTCCCTGACACATTTGTTACTTTTTCTCTCACAGTCAAAGGACTTCTTTAACCTTCTTGATCATGATGGTAAGGGGTCCAAACATCTGGAAGCCTTGTGTGAAGTACATGATGTTGCACCATACTAGCGGCAGGGCAAAAGACACTGTGCACCACCTCATCACCTGTGCTACCAGAGTGATGCGAGAATATGTGATGCTGCAAAGGAAGAAGAGGCAAAAATACAGAGTTAGAATCACACCTTCTGCTACATCCCTGCCCACCAGATACCTTCCATTTGTTAATGTTCCTTGACACCATCCTTCCTCCATCTATAAAATGGAAATGTTGTTACATACATCCCAGAAACAAATCTCTCAGAAATCTGGAAGAGTGGGACCTTACCTGATGATGTGGAAAAACCCTCCCATGGTGGTTTGTGGTTTGTATTTGGTTGCTCTAGCTCTGAAGACATCTGGAATCAAAGAGGCATACACTGTTTACATTTGTATTGTCAAATTCTAAACTAAGGAAATATAAATGTAAACTGTTCTCACTTACCTTCAAGATCAATATTATTATAGCCCCTGTCACTGTGACCAGTACCCCCACCAGCCAGGTGTCACATAAGATTTCTGAAAGAGATCTCACTATGTTAGAAACTGACAAAGATATGACCATAAGACTCCGGTTAAGTAGGCCCAGTGGTGACCAACACAAACAAATCCTCCTTATGGTCCAGCTTCTGTCATAATTCTTAGTGTTTTATGAAACTCTGCAGCCTAGCAAACTGAGCATGACTTAGTCAAAGGAAAACTGATTTAGGTCTCAAGTGCTAACAAAAGATGGCTACCTAATCATCTCAAAGTCAGGTTCACAGTTGTAGACAACCCAGTAGGGGATGATTTTCAGAGGTTCTGGGCATTTGAACTGACAAAGAGTTCACCTGGAGTTGTGGATATCCATTCCACAGAATATAGCCATATTGTCAATTGAACTGGGGCACTAAAAAGCACCAGCAGTTTTGAAGTTTCTTCTCTGCCATGACTTTGTTTCCTCATCAGTAAAATGGAAATAGTCAGTTTCTGAGAGGTATTGATAAGCAGAGCTCTCCATTAACACCTTTACATACCTTTCACACACAAGAAGAAGAAGAGAATGAGGGAAGAGGTTTTGAATATAAAAGGCAGAGTAATGCAGAATCACGTAATAGCCACTTGTTTAGTTAGTCCACATAGTGGAGACCTGTCCTCTATGTTGACTACATCATGTAGCCTAAGTGTCCCCCGAACTGGAAGCAGCCAGCTTTAGAATGCCTTAAAATTCTGGACAGTGTGGTAGGATTTAAGTGTGCTTCTCAGGAGGAAGTGCTCCTCCTTCCTTTGTAGTGACGAAGAAAGAGAAGTATCGCATAGACAGGCACAGGCATGCCCACAACTGTGGCTCCCTAAATAATGGGCAATCTATGGCAGTGTCATGCTGAGTTTCAGTGCAAGCCATAAAAGCTCATTCAGGAACTCCAAATATACTTCTAGAACATACTGAAGCTTAACCTGCCTTGTTATTTTGACCTGGGAAAGTTAAGGTGAAGCTCTTGAGTCACTCCATTCTGTCTGCAGGGAGGCAGTCTTTTGCAGTCATTCCTAACTCTGGTGGCTGACACTAAGGACTCCCTGTGTAGGCTTAGTCACTTTGGGATATGAAGGGGACGTGAAGAATTGGATACCTGCAGGAGTTTCTGCACATCTATAGTATTGTCTCTTTGATCTGTTTTGGTGTTGTCTTGAAGTTTCAGAGGTCAGTAAATGCTGCACATGGTGAAGCAGGTCATGTAGAGCACACAGAACGCAGCCAGGATACAGAAACAGCTACATCCATATTTATTCCACTTCAGACTCACCAGCTCAGTAATAGGAGTAAGATCAAGGATCATCTGGGCCTCAGAAAAGCAGCCAGACTAAATTTACATTGTCAGTCAGGAGAAGAGTAACCTATAAACAACTCGCCCCAGACTGGGAAGAAGTTATCAAAAACCAAGGTGAAGTAGAACCCTGCAGTCTTGGCTGGACCTCACTCTTCCTGTCAAACACAAATGATCAAAGTGCCACAGGCAGAGAAAGACTGATAGCAAAAGCTACAGTTTTTCTCACTGAGCTATTCGCTCCTTTACTGCCACTGCACTTATTTCTGTGTACTCACAGACCCAGTGTACTCACTAGATAAACAATGCCATAATGACAACAGAGAAAGAAAGTAGGATAAGGGGGCACTTAGGAGGAAAAGAGGGCACTGGGACCAGGCCATTCTTGGACATTCAGCCCAAATTCCTCTGAGATTATGCCAGTCATGATGTTCCACCGTAACAGCTGCACTCCTAGCTTTCAACATGTGGACAATTCTAATATTCTGGGATATTTAGAAATTGTGCAAAACTTTCTCAGTGGAAGAAGGAGTTAAGGATCAAATAATATTCGTCTGTTCATTGTGTTGATGATAAGTTCTAAGAAAGAATGGTCACCTTCCCATGAGTCAATCTCTGTGAGGTCATACAAGGTGGAGGTCAAAGGGTCAAAATTCCACTGGTCTTGTTTTATTTTCTGTATGAGGTGCTGAAACATCTAATAAATGAGGTGGGAACAGCTGGAAAAATAGAAATATTTACTTAAACCAATCTCCTTTATAGTCTCCCCAGATTTCCCAACTGTCTTGCTCTCCTGCAAAGGAAGAACAGACTTGTCAGTCTCTGGTGTTACCAGTTCCTCAAGATAGGTAAGCTGATCTAGGTAAGTAGCAGGGTGGAAAGACTTCCCAAAATCCCCACATGTTACAAGCACTACCAGTTTATCAGAGGTCCTCTTTTCTCTCAGCCAGGACTGACCCAAGTCCTTGCTGTAATGTTAGGTGATTAGTAATAGATGTTTCATCTCCTAAGTCACTACAGACCAGACTAGTGCTCTGATGCACTGTAGGATAACTTGATGATGATGCAGGAGTTGAGAAGTCCTCTCTGGATCAGCACAGGTCCACTCTTACCATTTTTTACCTTGGGCAGCTGCATTTCTGTATCTAAACGGTCCCATACACAGACAATCCATCGACTCCTTCAGTTCAGGAGGTGATAATGACAACAATTTTAGGTAATCTGAGTGCTATTCACATACTCACTCTCATGTTGCCTTTTATGCCTGCTAGCTTGGATGGAGTGAGTCCCTTGTTGTTAGGAATCTGGTCCAGGGTTTCCTGCCCCATGTTATTCCTTTCATAAGGGAGGATGAGACTGTACATATGACAAGCAAAGGTATTGTTGGGTTGAAGAACCAGGATATGGAGAACAGTATTACCTGTAGAGATCTGACAGAAAATTAGATCTTCTGTGAAACAATAAGATAAACCCCCTCATCTCCTAGCTATGACAGACTCTATGGTAGTCCCTACTCAGCTTCAGTAAGAGAAAGCAATTTGTTAGCACCCTGTTTCAGTGCACTATGAACATAACTCCTTTAAAAACTAAGGGTAGCAGCTGCCAAATAGAGGCCTTCAATATACAAAAAAAAAAAAAAAAAAAAATCAAAAAGGTAGTTTGCTGCTGACCTGAAGTAGATGTGAAAGGTTATCAGTACAAGAGCCTCTTTCTTTTCTGGTTTAGGACTCGTCACTTTGGAACTGAGCATTTCTCTGTCTAGGTAGCTCTAGGATCACAGCCTCTCCAGAGTAGATTGTTTTCTCCCCCCGTTTTTCAGTTGGTATTGTTTATATCTTTGAAATTCCAGTCTTGGGCATAATTATTCATATGCATGTCCCTGCAGTGTTTTGCCTTGTCATAAGGGACTGACTTTGCTGAGCTGACACTAATATTGAAGTGTTCCTTTCACAAAGGACATTGACAGAATTTAGACTTCTGGGAACTGGAGAGATCTGCTGTCCATTGTTGATTTACAGATTGTCTTCAGAAACCTTGACATGGACCACATTCTTACAGAAGGGCCATATAAGGTGTATGATTCATGACCATCCCTCTTCACTGCCTTTCACTTGACTGTTTGAACCTCATACTTTAACACTCTTAAAGTGACAGCAGTCAGAAACAGTTTGGGAAAATGGGATAGCACATCATTCATGCAAATCTGAAAGAGGTTATCGAACAGTTCTGACCCAAGAAGCCTTGTACTCTGATATCAGCTCCATTTTCAGTGAGTAAATACACAATTTCCTCACTCCCAGTACAGTCAGCAAAAGATATGTTTTCCTGAAGAGCAGTTAAAAGAAATGCAGGAAATAACATGAAGTTAAACAAAACTAATGAAGAAAGAAAAACTCTGTGTCAAAAAATGTCTCCATTTACACACCACCACTTAATTTGAAATTCCCACAACAACATTCCAAAATGATTTGCTGAAGGTGAAAGCAGCAGAGGAATCTTGAGACTTTGCCTGAGAAAGACAGAAAGTGATTTTGACAAGAATCAAGTCACAGCACAGAGTAAAGGCAGAGCAAATGAAAGATGTATGCTCTTCAGAGGAGAAGGTGGAGGGAGTTCAGGAAAGACAGAGAACTACTGGAGAGAGTCCAGCAGAGGGCTACAAAAATGATCGAGGGAATGGAGCACCTCTCTTAAGAGGAAAAGCTGAGAGACCCGAGTCTGTTTAGCCTGGAGAAGAGAAGACTGAGAGGGGATCTCATCAATGCTTATAAATATCTAAAGGGTGGGTGTTGAGAGGGTAGGGCCAGACTCTTATCAGTGGTGCCCAGCAACAGGACAAGGGGCAATGGGCACAAACTGGAACATGGGAAGTTTCGTCTGAACGTCAGGAAAAGCTTCTTTACTGTGGGGGTGACAGAGCACTGGAACAGTCTGCCCAGAGAGGTTGTGGAGTCTCCTTCTGTGTAGATATTCAAAACCCACCTGGATGTGGTCCTGTGCAACCTGCTGTAGGTGAACCTGCTTTGGCAGGGGGGTTGGAGTGGATGATCTCCAGAGGTCCTTTCCAACCCCTACCATTTTGTGATTCTGCGGTTCTGTGATGTTATGTGACGTGAAGATTATAGCAGAGAACAGGAGAAAGAGATGCATTCACATGAGAAAGAAATAGGAAAGACAGATGACTAAATCAGAAGTCTCTGTGCACTTTGAAGCAATGATCTTTAGTTTCAAAATTGTAGATAAGAAACTCTGCGAATATTTCATATATATATACATACTTGCAGATAGTTACATTTTAAATGAACAATATCACTGGCACAAAGCCATCTGTATTACTTTAAGGGGCAAACAATGAAGCCAGGGCTGATATCAAATATTTCCTTAAGACATGTGTGCACCCACAGAAGAACAGTTCCATTTAAGAAGAAAACATTATTCAACAATATGGATACATTTGCACAATCTGCACTTTTGTTCTTCAGATCATTTTTATACTGACTTTGGTTTGGTATTACTTTCCACACACATCAGAATTTTATATTGCATAATTCCATTCACAGTTGAAGTTGCTGAATATTTTCATAGTAGGGTGTGGAAGAGCTGATGCTTTTGGGCACAAGAGAAAACATGGTATGAAGTTTCAGATTAGTTGTATTAGTGCTGTAATGGGTGATAGTGTAGTCATTAACAGCTTTCATCAGTATCATTATATTACAGACTTAACACTCCGGACTAAAGTTTGGTCCGTCTTTTAACTGTATCAGGCTGTCTGCAGGCTCAGACAGGCATTTCCCCATGGGTAATAGTTCCACTTTGGTACATGGACTAAAGATTACTTCCTTTTTTAATGAAGACCAAACTTCTGGAGCAGAGTTCTCTGACAAGATTTGCCTTCCTTGGCAAGTCTGAAGTTAGGGTTTATGGAAGACACATGAACATGCTACTGATTAGACAGATTGATTGAAAGAGGAAGAAGAGGAGGACAGATGCAAAGACACCCAGGTAGCATGTCACAAATAAAGACATCACAGCAGTTTAGATGACAGGTAAATACCAAAGCAGATGAGATTGTAACTGTTGTGTCTGAAAACTTATCCAGTGGCCTGAGGACATCCATTTCCCATTATTGCCTTCACCAAACTGATGGTTTCTTTCACCACAGCAATGTGAAGAGCAGTCTCCCCTTCAACACACAGTTTCCTTGTTGCCTATTACACCATACCAAATGTGCCAGAAGCACTTCAACTGACATGAATAATGAATGAGTAATGAACATCCAAGGAACTAGGGAGATAAGGTATGATTTCTTTAGAGTCTCTTGAAATTCTCAGTTCAGACTTTCATCTTATTTACATGTTAGGAGTGACTTTGTAGAAGATATTCTGGATTTTGTCCTGTGAAAAGGACCACAGGACCCGACCTAGTCTCTCGTCCATGCTGTCTTTAATTTGTTTTGACCCAAAGGCAGATACTACAACTGTGAAATTAATTGCCACACAGAATGAACAATATTCACTCTCAGCATTTCTCATTGAAGTGTTTTAGCACCTTGTTTATTCCGCTTATGTTCCTACTCATATTTTTACACTTCTGTTATAGTTTCTATGTGAGTATCTCAAGCATTGGAAATGTTCACCAAATTTTACATCAGCCTTTGTTTACAGCTCTGAAATAACTGAAAATATTTTACAGATGGAGAAACTGAGGTGCAGAGAAATCAATAACTTTGTTCGGAGACAGACAAATGACCATAGCTAGGTTTCCCATATAAATCACTATATTCCCTACTTCCTTTCAGTCTTTTTATGAAATAGGAGGATGTGATTCTCTGAATTTGTAATGTAAATTTGTAATGTCTGAATAATGTAATGTTCACCCTGAAATTTAGGCAAAATAACAGGATCGATACCGGTGCTCCTGAGGGCTACATGACCGTACAAGGGCTTCAGACGCATCCTCCTCTCGTTGAGTATGTTTGGTCAGGGAGGAGGCTCTTCCCAAGCACTGCTTACATTGTTTCTCCTGGCATGTCCCTGCGTAGCAACATCTGTGAGAATGAGCTTCAGAGAGGAAAAGCATCATCTTCTGAATCTATACTGCTTCTTGCAACAATGAAATGTATCTGCAGAGGTTATTACAAAGTGATCTTGCTCAATTATCAATCCAGACACATCAAATGGGAATGAGAACTGGAGAAGTGTTGAGAACGGGGTATATTCCAAGGACAAAATTAACTTCTGGGGTTTTTAGGTCATCATATGTACACAGTTTAGGTACATAGATTTTTTAGATCAGTGTAGGTACACAGTTAACTTGTTGGAGTGAAAACAGAGTATCCAGAGGTGTTGAGCAACTGAGTTAGGAGACAATAAAATAGAACACCCTTGAGCAGGTAATTTTCACTGGCTCTTTGAGATCCTGAGTAAATCTCTAACATGGATCTGGATAATTATTGGACCTTTTTGGACCATTTGGATGTTCTGACACTGTCCTTTCAGCCCAGCTTACAGCTTAGATGTCATTGCTTCATTAACAAGCTGAGGACAGCCTGAGGAACATCCACATTGTCATACAAGACAACCACATAAAGGGCTGTCTCCCTTACTGCACCTAGAGAGATAATAATAAATTAACCATCTCAGTGCTGAATCACCACCATTCAGCTGTTTCCACTCCACCCTGGCAAGTTTATTCTCTGCTACAGCTACAGCCCTGTGCCCGTTATCCAAACATGCAGACCCCAGAAGTTTTCTTCTTAAAAGCATTTCAGCCAAGGCTAGTACAAGAAGGGGCGCTACCTCTCTGATGAATACCACAGGCTTTACAAGCAAGAAGTTTCTGAATAGCTTGCAGATCATTATCCTTTGGGGCCTGGAGCAGCAGAGATTCCCAGAGCCTGGAACAATAAAAATGGCCCCTCCGTAGTCTTAAAAAAAAAAAAAAATGATAATAGGAAACAAGTTTTGCTGCATCAACAAAACAGACTTGGTTAGAGGTTTTTGTTCTCAGGATAACAGACACTTATGAGAACTGTCAAGATACATACATGAATGATACGCCTTTTAAAGATCAGACATTTTGCATAACCAGAACCTCTATAATTTGGCTTTTAAATGACTAGAGAGCTGATGAAAACATCACGAAGGAAATATAGTTCTGACTCAGGTGGTAATTTAGCATTCCAGGGTAATTGCACATTTACTGTACTTGACTAGACTTTGTGCAAGGTGTCAAATTACCTTCAAATCTTACACTGCCAGGCGTCAGCATTTTCTAGCAGGTGACATCTGAGATCCATGCAGAAATTGCACATATTCCCTGCATTATATATGGATTTCTGTTCCCATTTCAAGCTCATCAGCCAGTCTCAAGTAGGCTGGATCATTGATTCATGTCATAATACAAAATTCAGTAACCAAATCCTTTCTTTCTGACAGATGGAAATGCACTCGCAGAACACAAAACTGCCTCGTTGACTCTCAGCCCTCAGCTCTAACCAGGAAACTTGGGCAGAAAAAGAATCCTAATTAAATATTCAAACCTTTCATCTTGCTCCATCCCAGCATGGGAGCTTCAGCTGAATACAATACATAATGATCCCTCTGGAAAGTTTGGAAATAAAGACATCATTGTTAACAGAAATAAATAACTTTTAAGAAAAATAAAGGTTGGCTGCCTGCCCATTGTAATTATCTCTGATGCTGAGAGCCACAGGGGTTCTGTCTGTATGTATCCAGCCAGCTTAATCTGCAAAATGAAAAAAAAAAAGAAAGAAGCTTCTTCTTCCTCAGCTTATTAATGTAAGTAAAATAAGGTGATACCCTAAGGAAATGTACTAACAACATGCAGCATCATGCTTTTCATAAGGAGAGAATCAAAACCACTCCGCCTGCTTTTAATGGGGCAGGCTCTGCTTAAGAAAATGAGAAGTCAAGCCTGAAGTTACTGACAAACCCACTGAAAGGGCAAGACTGGGGTAACAGAGAATCTTGCTAACACATATTACACCACAGCTATACAAGGCTGAAGAACTAAATTAGGAAAAGGCTATGTCTCTCTGATGACCTGCATCTGCAAGATGGCATGCAGAAACCAGAAAAGAAAGAGCAGAAAGGCCGCAGAAGAGGACTGGAGTATGCTTGAATATAGGTCGAGACTTGTTCAGCATTCACTGGCACTGCATAACACCAGGTAGTGCTGTAAGCTACTCATCTTTGCCAGCAACGCAATACCTGATTTATTAAAATGATAGATAAGATAAAATGGTTGTAATAGTTCCTTAATGGTTCAGTGGGTAATATAAACATCTGCAGTTACAATCCAGGATCTCTGTTTTGCTGCCTCTCAATGCACAAGGAAACAAAGGTATTATGTATGAGTATTTGGATGCTAATCTCAGTGAAACATTGAAAGAAGACAGAGGGCTCATCATATACCTTAAAGCAATTGTGGAAAGTGCACCCTGATCCTCCATAAGTATCCCAGAAAAAGATGGGAGAAACCATTCCACCAAGACTTGTATGTTCCATTCATATGTTTCTCCTTGGTTTCCATGCACTTCGTAGAAAAGGAGACTGCTCTGAAATCTTTACATCTTCTTTCTATCCATACAGACTATGATATCTTCAGTGGTTAGGAATAGGCAGCACTGTAGATGGCAGAAACTAGCTCTCTCCTTCAGGAGCAGCATGGAATAATAGTTCAACAAACAAATAGCTTTCATTTTTCAGTGAGTCAAGATGACTGAGATTGCAGCTGCGGAAGGCATCCAAGACATGCAGAGACTGAAAAAGAAACAGTTCTCCCACAAAACACAATTTTAGGATTCAATCTGTAGTTAGTTGCCTGAGCTAACTGTAGAAGGGACGGTTTGTTCACACAAGGCAGGTGACAGGTGACATTTCTCATTACGAAATCTTTGAATGTTTCTCAGTTTAGCAGGTTCCTCAGGAAAATTGATGAAGCCTTCACAATCACCATCCCTTCCTGTCAGTTGTTACTCCTAGAGAAAGTCAAGAATGAACTAAAGATGTTGAACTTGAATGTTTGCAAGGGAGTTGGTAGGCTGGAAATGTGCATTGTCTCTCTGTGCAGTGTTTATTTAGGGGAGATATTCCAGTCTCCTGGGTTCTCAATTGGAGTTCAGCAGTTCAAAATAAAATATATCTAAAAGGAGTGTGGTCAATCTACAAAAGGAGAATGGAAGTCCTAAGAGTGAGTCACCACACAGTAGCTGTTCACTGTGTAGAATCTGCTCTGGACGGTTTCTGGTCAGGGAAATATCCAAACCATTCTTCTATCCCAGGTGCGCATATATGGCAGATGCACTGTGCAGAACAAGACTTAAGCACATGAAACACCGTGAGGCTGGCGGCTGAAATCCAAGTGAGGGAGATGACCCAAGGAACACTGTAGGTTACTACACATCGAAAAGGTGAGAGTGAGAAATTAGAGAGCTGACAAGAGCCGGCTGGCTCTGCTGTTCAGGTTGCTTTTACACTCTCTCCATAATTGACTCTAAGAAGTTTTGTGAGAACATTGTAAAATCTCTGCAAAACTAATAAGAGTCCAAAACTAATTCACCTCCTGAAAATCAATTCCCAGTCTTCACAACGGGTCACATAATCTGCAAATTTCTGTGAAGACACAAAGATGATGAGAAGAAAAAACTTTCCTCTCTAGCTAATATTATCTAGACCCACGCAAGAGATGGTCTGCTTTGCCATACTTAAGAAAAAAAGTTGCTACTTCCAAAGGGGATTATTGAGGTTCTTCTGTCCCCCAATAGCCAGAGTATAAGGTGGGAGGCCTGAATCTGATTCAGACCCATCAGTTAGAAATGGAACTAATAAATCTCTGAGGTTAAAGTGGATTTGATGCCTTTATGAAAGATTAAGTCTGAACTATATATGATAGGGAAAGAAACTGGAAGCTGATTACAGAATAATTAAATATTTGAAAATTGAGTTGCAGGAAATAAAAAAATGGTCAAAAGTCAAGCTTGAAACAAAGAATTTGTCTCAGAAGAAAACGTACATGAAAGTCTGGAATGTCATTTCATTGTGATCTACCCTGGATAGTCCAAAATCACACTTTCTGCTGTTTCTGAAGTCTAAATCATTTAGATCCCAAATGCTTGGACTTCTGTGCTTGAGGTGATAGTTTCATACCCTGACAGAGCTGTAATTGTGCAGAAGAATCTCTTATCATTCTACCTGAATCTTGTGGGTTTGCCTAATTGTTTCCTTTAGTTCTCTGTGTTCTTTCAGGCCACGCTAAACAATTTCTATTGCTTTATCTTTAAAGATAAAATAACTGTATAACTCTACATTTGTCTTAATATTGGTTTTACCTGTGCCTAACATGCTCTCCTTTATTCTCAGTAGGTTGTTCATGATGTTAAAATGCTTAAAATGAATTTTTAAAGTTTGCCATTAAAAATTTGTGAAGATGCAGTAAATGTAATACCCCTTAATTAAAACTTTAATGAAAATTCTGTAAAAAATATTATATATTATTTGGAATAATTTTTAAAGGAGGTGCTCATCACGTGATTGGATGCATGCACAAAAGGCTGGATAGTTATATGGATCTGATGAACTTGTCTAACAGGACTCTGGAAGAGTGTATGTGCGTTGATGCACTACCTGTAAAGTGTCCAGGAATTAAGAAGTTTCTTTCTTTTATTGTGGAAGCTTATTTTTAGCATGCTAAATTTTGCTCCAAAGGGATTAATCTATCCACAGGAAAATAGAAGCCCATGATTAGAAAATGTAAACCCACATGGTTTATGAGCTAGGGTTCTTCAGGGTTTCTATTCCCACAGTCATTTTAGAAGCAGCAGAAAGGCTGGTGAGAATTTTCACCCTCCAGTGAGCAAGGAAAATGACTTGATCAATCTTTAGACGTGCTACTGTTCAGAAAAGCTGTTCTGCTGATGACAGGATTTCTTGCTGCTTCTTCCTCTGAGCAATATGTATGTTATGAAAGCAAGTGGCCTGTTTATTACTGACATGCTAAATAGTCCATTTTCACAATTTTTCTTCCCTTTGACATGGTGGTCTAACTTTTCCAGACAGGCTAACTAGCCTAAGAGCCTAAATATGACTGTTCTTGTTGAGGTAATTTTCAAATACAAAGAAAAAGACAAGCTTGAATTAAATATTATCTGCTTTGCTTTGGATAACTAGGTAGAAATAATCCACTTGCTCAATGAAGTGAACAATTTTGAAGCATTTTAAGTGAGAATTCTTTCTTCCTATTTATTGTTACAAGTCTAAATAATGGTTCGGAAAAAAAAAAATAGAAGGGAAACTAAAAATCTGCCGTTCAGGAGTTCAAGGCTAAGTCTCACACCTGGAATGGAACTAACCTATGACTCACTTCAGGCCAGGGACTGACTAGGGGACAGCACTGCAGCAAGACTTCCAACTTGAATGTACGTCAGCAGTGTAGTGTGCCTTTGTGATAAAGCTATTTATCTACTTAGTGTGACGTATGAGGAAAAGCATAGCCATCAGGGCAAGAGAAGTAATTATTTGCCTCAGCGCAGATGAGGTTGCATCCAGAAAAAAGCCTTTGGTTAAGCTCTGCAGTACAAGAGAGACAATGATGAAGTGGAGTGAGTACAGTTAACAATCACTATGATGCTTAGGGTGCTGGAGCACATGATATAGGAGGAGAGATTGAGGATTGCTAGTTTGTTTAGCTTGGAGAAGCCTGAGGGAGGTATAATTGCTATCTTCCAATACCCGTGGAGGGAGGAGTAAAAGGAGGAGCCAAACTCTTCTCAGAACAACACAGTGAAAGAGAGAGGCGACAAGAACAGGTTGCATAAAGGGAAATTCTGGTAAGACATAAGGAAAAAACTCTCCTGAGGGTGGTTCAGGCTCAGCACTAGAAAAGGTACCCAGAGATCCTTGGGGAATCTAGATACTTTGAGATATTCAGAATTCACCTGAACAGCCTGATCTGGCTTTGGAGTCAATCCTGCTGCAAGCAAGAGTTTGGAGTAGACCAGAGTACCCTTCCCATCTAAATATTTGTATGGAACTAGATTAAATTTCTTTTTTTTTTTTTCTTCCCCCCTTGAATCTTGTCTCTAAACCAATAATTTTTTCCAGGTAACAAAAACCAAATTTTGAGAATAGTTAAAAAATTATAATTTCAGTAAAGAAACATTTAATATATTTGATTAAAAATATAATTAAGACTATCAAAGTACCACTTGCCTGGTACTTCCATGCTCTAAAATACTCTTACTAATCTGTAGTGAAGTTCCAGTCAATGGAGGAAGAGAAGAGGGAGAAACTCCCTGCTTTTGTGTCCTTCCTACCTTTCAAGAGAGGAATTAATCTCAGCTCATGCCTCGCTAGATTTACTCTCATTCTTCCCAGACATGTTTGATTGACTGTGTTACTCAACAATTATTCATATTAAATGACTCGAGCAATGGTGTTCTGTCACTTCTCCTGGAAGCACACACCAGTATAAAGGCTTCGTATTGTTTCATTATTCCTACAAAACATACACATATAACTTTGTCCAGGACACAGAGCTGAGCAGGGTGGATTTTTCCGGGAGAAGAGCAGCAGGATAAATATATTGACCAACTTATTTTTGCAGTGCTTTGATTTGTTTGGGGTTTTTTTGCTTGTTTGTTTCTTTCTTTCTCCCCCCACCCCCACAAAGTTTTAGTGATACTGTCCCAAAGAAAATAAAAAAAACTTGAGAGTTTCACAGAAGTACAGTTATTTTGCACAAAACTTGTATTTCTTTCTTCCCACTGGGCTGGGAAGGTTGCATGGATGAGGTTGCCTCCAAGCTAAAGGCGCAGAAAAGACATCCAAGGTAACACAGGTGGGCAGATTCAATGGCTTTTTGGCCTGAATGGAAAACCTGTTTACACAAATTTCTATAAATGCAAAGACATTAAAAAAAAAATAAATAGAATTATCCTAATACAAAAAAATCTACCTAAATTTGCTAACCACCCAGAAAGGTATCTTGCATATCATTTTCCATGCAAAGGCTCAAGATTTAGGTCTGGGGGTGATTTATTTTTTGGAAATAAATGTAATTAATTTGGTCTGAGACAGGAAAATAATCTAGTCTATATTATTTTTTAACACTAAAATCTGCAAAGAATTTGTTGAGCTGGGAAATGTGCAGCATGACTGGGCACAAAAGGCCTACCTCAAATGATTACCTCAAACACTTCTCTAAACTTGAAACTCTCAGTCTTGATTGTTACTAGGAAGATGCTAGTCTTGTGGCGAGAATACAACCATTCTACTGCAGTGAAAGTAAATGACCACAAGGTAGCAGCAGAGATCTGAGTGTAAAACAGAAAGGACCTGATGACATTCATCTCTGCCTGAACTCAAGATAAGAATTGTTCAGTATATGTCTGTTTAGAGAGGATATATATGTGGCAACCTCAATTAAATACAAACCATTTGAACTAGGTTTTAGTTCAAACAGCTACAAACATCAACGTAACCCCATCTAAAATCCCATCTTTGGCTAAGCCATTGTCATCTGGGTGTAAATCAGACCCGAAGTATAAAACCTGCACAGGCTTTATGAGGCCAGTTTTACAACTTTGGAATGCAGCTGCTACCTCTAAATGTCAGAGATTTTGTCCATAAAACTATATATCTTGCTCTCATTCCCAGGCTTGACTCCACCCCGGATCAGACAATAAGTCTCATTTGACTTACTCACTTCATTTGAAGATGCTACTTTATCAGCTAACAGAGCTCTAGTAATAGAAAAAAAAGATGCAGCCGCCTTCTTCTGCCTGATTTTATTACATTCTCCTTAACTGTGCCATACCTCCGGCTCCTGAACCCCACAGTACAAACTCTTGCCCTGGGTATTACAAATATCATACCCAGATAGTTATGTGTTGTGCCCTCCAGAACCAATTTTAGTCAAACAAGAGCCAAGTCAAAGTGTTACTTCTTGCAGTCCATTCAGGTTTTCATCTTCAGTATTATTTTATGTTCATAACTAACTTTTCAACAAGAGGCACCTGCTGAAATGTTATATTCTCTGACAGAAAGATGACTGTCTGGTTTGCAAGAACTATTACAAAGACTATGCAGGTGTCCATAGGCTGTTGGTTTTGTGTTTCGTTAAGACGAATCTTCTCTATTTTTTTTTGCACAGCTTGGGTGGAGGCCGTGCGTGCTGCTCAGTCTTAAGCCATTTGCATGAAAAGATGACTAGTAGCTAAAAAGCAAGTTTTGCCCAAGAAAATCTGGGACACAATGATTCACCTTGGAAGAAAAGAATGTCTTGCTGTACATAATGATTTGCATTCTGAGGCACTCAAGGACCCTTTGAAAAGAATTTTTGATGAGGTTCCTCTCTCACTGCAAAAATCCTGCCACCTTTGGCTAAAACATGTTATATTCTTCCATAACTAAAAAATTCACATACGTAAATGAGGGCTTGTTCTCAAGGTTCTGAAGTCACAGTGGAACTTCCCAGGCAGCAGCAAAAGGGAGTGAGACAGCTGATTGAAGTTAACCATGATATGCGTCAGCTGCTGCCTAACTTCTCTGTACTGGCTCACAACATGGTGAGTTATGTTTAGCAGACATGTCCTCCTTGTAAATAGCAAAAAGCTTTCCGTGTGGGTGATATCTATTGCTCTATGGTTAAGCTCCCCATCAGAATTCATAGGAGTTTAGCTTTTCTGAAAACTAGATCAACTGGATATGAAGATAATTGTTGTTTAAAATGCTCAGTCAAAACAGAATATTATTTCATCTGTATTTGTAACATGGGAAAGTTCTGGTATCCACGTCCTACATACTTGCCAGACTGATGCTTTCCCTTGAAACAGACTTCTGCTGCAGAGGCAATAACAGCACAACATGAACTGGTTTTTATTTTCTTAACCTGAGGTGGTTACATGTTAGCGAATATAAAGCTTTCTTGATTTATTAGATGCATTATTTAACAATTGTGTGACAATTTATTCTGAATAGGTTTACAACAATTGGAAAAAATCCAGCAGTTCTGAAATTAGAACTCTTATGCTCAAATCAGAGGTCTGAAACACCCATGAGAGTTTACATTTGCTGCATCAGAGTCATGTTTCTAGTACAGTTAAGAAGTCTGATTCTATCCAAAAGAAAACTCATCTAGGCCAATCCCTCAGAGATTCTGGGGTACAGTTACATTAATTTGTGTCGGAATCCTACTTCCCTGATTATCCATGCTGAATATATATTAGTTCACTATCAACTGTGATCCAGGTACAACCCTTGGACTTTTGTATTCCCTTAGTGAAAGAGAGCGCGGACATCCCAAAAGCAAGGAATTAATGTGTTTAGCCATTTCCTGAAGGGAACTGATGCATGAACCCTCTTTCTTACACATCACAGAAGTGGTCAAATCAATGCCAGGAACTGGCATTCTGGCTTTCAATGGTGATGCAAAATAAACAATCTTCAAAATGCATTATGGCTCTGAATACAGGCTGCATAGTTCTAGCACTTCCACGTCTCTGCTCTGTGTGCACTGCACTTTCAAACACCTGAACTATTAAGCTGACTGCAAATACAGCTGGTTTTCTCTCTCACTAACTGAAAAAGTTACCCTGCTAGAGGATTTTAAACTGATGTCACTGCTGTGTCTTCGCGCTTATTTACCTCAGCTAGCTTTAAATGCAACTGAGGCAGCACAGACGTCACTACAGATGCACAAACTTGCTCAAAAAGCTGAATAAATCCTAGACAACAGACGTACCACAAACATTCCTACATGAAATGTTTCCTAGAGGGAAAAAACTTTCTTGTTCTATTGTCTTCCTTATTTTTGATCTATTACACATCAAGGCTATTATACACCAAGGAATACTAGCTACTCCAGCCAGTAAGTTAGCTTCATCAGGGCCCAACTTAAAAACCTCTACGTAAACACATTTAGCATGGAGAATAAGCAGGAGGAGTTAGAGGCGTGCACACTCCTGCAGGGCTACGATCTTATTGGCATCACAGTGACTTGGTGGGATGGCTCCTATGACTGGAGTGTTGGAATGGAAGGATACAGGCTCTTCAGGAAGGACAGGCAGAGCAGAAAGGGAGGGGGTATCACCGTCTATGTCAAGGGCCAGCTGGAGTGCATGGAGCTCTGCCTGGGGATGGATGAGAAGCTGACCGAGAGCTTATGGGTCAGGATTAAAGGGAGGACAGGAATAGGTGATGTTACAGTGGGCGTCTGCTACAGGCCACCTGACCAGGAAGACTGAGCAGAAGAGGCCCTCTATAGACAGACAGAAGCAGCCTCACATTTGCAAGGCCAGGTCCTCATGGGGGACTTCAACCACCCTGATACCTGTTGGAGGGACAACATAGCAGGGCATAAGCAATCCAGGAGGTTCTTGGAATGGCTGATGATAACTTCCTTCTCCAAGTGGTAGAAGAGCCAACGAGGAGAGATGCCATGCTGGACCTTGTTATCATCAACAAGGAGGAGCTGGTGGGGAATGTGAAGCTCAAGGGCAGCCTTGGCTGTAGTGACAATGAAATGGTGGAGTTCAAGATCCTTAGGGCAGTGAGGAGGGCACACAGTAAGCTCACTAACCCTGGACTTCAGGAGAGCAGATTTCAGGGATGTGCGTGGTAGAGTGTTGTGGGATAAAGCCCTGGAGGGAAGAGGGGCCCAAGGAAGCTGGTTACTATTCAAGGATCACCTCTTCTAAGCTCAGAAGTGATGCATCCCAACAAAGAGGAAGTCAGGCAAAAACATCGGGAGGCCTGCATCGATGAGCAAAATGCTCCTGTACAATCTCAAACAGAAAAAGGAAGCCCACAGAGGGTGGAAGCAAGGACAGGTAGCCTGGGGGGAATACAGAAAATTTGTCCAAGCAGCCAGGGATCAGGTTAGGAAAGCTAAAGCCCAGATAGAGTTATGTCTAGCCAGGGATGTCAGGGGCAATAAGAAAGGCTTCTATACGTATGTCGGTGATGAGAGGAAGACTAGGGAAAATGTGGGACCTCTCCAAAAGGAAACAGGAGACCTGGTCACCCGGACATGGACAAGGCTGAGGTACTCAATGACTTTTTTGCCTCGGTATTTACCTGCAAGGGGTCTAGCCACAGCACCCAAGTTGCAGAAGGCAAAGGCAGGGATTGTGAGAATGAGGAACCACCCACTGTAGGAGGAGGCCAGGTTCGAGACCACCTAAGGAACCTGAAGATGCACAAGTCTATGGGCCCTGATAAGATACAACTGCAGGTCCTGAGGGAACTGGGGGATGAAGTTGCCAAGCCACTATCCATCATATTTGAGAAGTTGTGGCAGTCCAGTGACGTTCTTGTTGACTAGAAAAGGGGAAACATAACACCCATTTGCAAAAAAGGAAAAAGGAAGACCCGGGGTACTACAGGGCAGTCAGTCTCACCTCTGTGCGCAACAAGATCATGGACCAGATCCTCCTGGAAACTCTTGCTAAGACATGGAAAATAAGGAGGTATTTGGTGACAGCCAACATGGCTTCACTAAGGGCAAGTCATGCCTGACAAATTTGGTGGCCTTCTATGACAGCGTTACGGCATTGGTGGATAAGGAAAGAGAAGCTGATGTCATCTACCTGGACTTGTGCAAAGCATTTGATACTGTCCCACACAACATCCTGGTCTCTAAATTGGAGAGACATAGATTTGAGAGATGGACCACTCGGTGGATAAGGAACTGACTGGACAGTTGCACTCAAAGAGTTGCAGTCAATGGCTCAATGTCCAGGTGGAAACCAGTGATGAGTGGAATGCCACAGGACCCTGGCAGCGCAGCAGCCTTCTTTTGGTTTGTGCTCTGCAGGTGTGGAACCCCATCCTCAGTCACAGCAGCAGATCACATCAAAGTAACGCTGCTAGTAAAGGGAAAATGGTCAAATATTATACATGAAAAACTACAAATCTTATCTAAAATTAGCTTCCACTTTATCCTGAATGAGAGTAATTTCAGTTGGTGAGTCCTGCAGTAGCTAATCCACTCTCTGATAAAACACAGGATATTCTCTGCCTGTCATACGCAGAGTTGTACCTAGAAACCTAAATTCTGTAACTTTCAAGGCAAATACATTTAATATGTGAGGTAAAGGATCATGTAAGAGTTATGGGACAGCAGACACTAATTGTCTTACCCCCAGTACTGAACCTTAAGGTGGTATTATAATCCACTAAATACCCAGAAATAGTTAGGACAGAGGCCTGTGATGATGTGTATTTCAACCAGATCCGCACTGTGCAACCAGTTCTTGCACAATATACTATCTGAACAGAGACAAGAAATTCTTCACTTAATTTATTCTCTTTTTAATATGTAGGCTATTACTATTTGGTGCCATCTTATAGGAAGCAACTTCACATGTGTTTATCAAGCCAGCAAAGTAAACATAAGTAATCCAAAGAATCAAAGTATAAGCAAAACACCTCATATGACTCACAGTCTATGGTCACACCAGTTAACACACCAGGTAAGAAACTAAGCCCTGGTTTCATCTGAACTAATGTCAGATGTCTTCTATAGAATTGTACATTACATGTAGATTAGGTGTAGATAAACTAGATTTCTAGATTATAATTAACCATTGTTACTTCAGCAAATGGAGGTCAAGGTGTGGTTCTTCTGTCCACATATAGGTGTCTAGTTTAGAGTTAAATGAACTGTGCTCCATTTTATAAAACAAAGGAGGATACGCTGCAGTGGTAGCACAAAGAGCAAAACAGTTTCCGCTGCAACATAGAAAGAACAATTTAATGAAGCACAGACGTTTTTCTTACTGACTTAACAGATCTCCAGCCGATTAGCATAGTATTGACAGCCTACTCGGAATATAGGATATTCTTCACCTCTGGAAAGAAGGAATGACAAGGACTAAATGGGCTTTATCTTTCTATTACCATTTTGGCAGAAGGTGATGTTCTTACATGATAAGTTGTGATCTTGGTTAAGTGTAGCTGTTCCTGCCTTCCTTTTTTCTCCCTGCCCTTCTCCTCTACTCCTTTTCCCACCTAAACAGAGTTTGTGTTCACTACTTCTTTGAAATAAAGGCAATTATTAGAATTTAAGGTCAGAAGCAACCCTAAAATCATCTAGTCTGACCTTCCATATATCTCAGACACAATTCTCCACATATCAGGGATTTTGTTAAATATGTCTAGATAGAACTTGTTTTCCAGAAAGTATTGGAGATGAAAAATTTGCCATTTCTTGTGGAAATTTGTTCCCCAGTTACTCAATGTCACTGTTACAGAAGATACCACTTTTTGTGTTTAAAGTTAACATTGGCTTAAGCTCCCAGCCACTGCTTCTTGTTATGCCATTCTCAGCTACTTTACAGAGCAAACCTGACATTTTCTCCTTATGAAGGTACTTACGCTTATAAGGTAGCACTTCTCATTTTTATTTTTTATATACGTGTACAGAATGTACATTTTAAGCTTCTCATTGTCAGGCATGTTTCTCTGACCATTGATTCATTTTTAGGGTTCCCTTTAACAAGTTTTTTAACTTTTCGGTTGCTTTAACAATTTACATATTAATTAAAAATTTGCATTCTTTCTCCTGCGTCATGCTTTCAATATGCATGCCAAGAGATTGCAGTAGTGTTTTTTACAGTTTCACATTGACTGTCATGTTGATTTCTTTGTCCTTTACTACCCCAAAATGATTTTCAGTGGCAATGCTTCCCCCCCACACCTAGTCTGTTGCTATAGGTGCTAAAGATAGCTTTCTTCTTTAATAGCTATAAAACTTTGGTTTCTTTGGTGTATTGTTAAAAAAAAATAAAGACACCTAAGACCAACTAAATAAGACTAACTATGTATGGATCCAGGTTGCCAAAAAAAAACCCAGTGTCTTGTAAAACTTCTTTGTTTTAATCTTTTTTTATTATTATTATTGGATCACTGATGACATATTGAAAAGCAGTGATGTACTCCTTGTCTCTTTTTGCTAATTTCCATGTTATCCAGTTTCACACTTGGCTTGCAGTGAAACCTGAAAGAGAACCCTGGAGCAAAAGAAAATGGTCTCATTTCCCATTCACCCATCTTCCCAACAGAGTGACTAAACAATAATGGGAGCAATGCCCTGGTCATAAAAGGTTCATGCACAGATATTATCTGCTGCCTTCTTACCTTACCTCCTGTACAAGCAAACACTGTCCTAGAATTTTTGTATTTCCCTACACCACCCATTCACCACTCCCCATGGTATGAAGCCAGACTAGAAATGGTTCTCTGTCCCTCTGGAATAAAATAATTCGTTCTAAAGAACAGCAGTTAGTGTCTGCGCTCAATTAGGAGCCCTGCAACCTGTGTGCACGTGTGGTGAATTATGGTATTAATACATAGGGTTAATTCCTTCCTCTTTAGGTGGGTCACTATAGAAACTCAGCTGAATTTTAAGCCTTTTTGTTCCTCCTTTATAGAGGCTTTGCAACAAACTCTGGAAATGTTTAAACACACACACAAAACCAGTGCCGTTTCTTGAGCTTGAATAATTTCAGTTATTTAATTACACCCAAGGCAAACAGGGCAACCAATGGAACTGATGTGCCTGAAGTTCAGTTTGTCGATGCCCTTTTGTTTAACCAATAGAAAAATATTTCCATGGGCCTGTGGCAAAACTTCTTAAGGAAAAGAAAGGAAGAAAGAAGGGTGGAAGACAGGGAGGAAGGCAAAAAGGAAAAAGGCCTTGAAAACTGATCGTTAGAACAGACACTGCTTTGGTGGTATGTCTGTTAAATAATTCTGACAAAGTAGAATATATATCCCTTCTACACACCATCATGATCTCTTCAGATGGGGAAACTCATACGTACAGAGGTATGTGATGTGCCTAAAGCTATAGACATATCCATTGCATGTATTAGAACTTGACCATTTCTAAATATCAACACAGTGCTACTCCTAGTCAACCATAGTGCCCAGGTATGCCTCTCCAGACCCCAAGGGCTTACAATTATTCAGAATCAGAACTTGCATGGTAAAAAATATGACTTATTCTTTTTGACATTACCTCAAAATCAGTTTGCGAGTGTTTTCTTTTAGATTTGATTCTTAGGAATCAAATCAGTCGAGCAGTTTGAAGAGCTGTGGGTAAAAGAGGAGCTCAGCCTAGGACTATTTTCTGGAATAATTCCCTACGTTTACTTCCATATCTATGACTCAGAGCAGGAATACAGCAATTCCAGAATGATAAAACAGCAGACTGATGGGCATTTTCTTAATTTGTTCCCATTCCCTGTCACTACCCCTCAGTACAGATCATCTCTCAGCACAGTCCTGAAGCCAGCACTGTCCTATTCTGTATCTATGATACGCTGTTGCTACAATGCTGTTCACCAAACACTCTGGGTGCACATGGTCATAAACAAAGGCATTTTGTGCCTTCACAAAGACATAGATCTTGTTCAGATACTCTGAATAACAGGGGGTGCCTGAACCCAGTGGATTGCCTGATGGCAATCCAAACTTTGTTGCTTTTCTAGAAATTTTGCCCTACACTTTCTTCTCTGGCATAGCACAATCCTGCTATTGTACCATCTAAGAGAAGAATCATTAGTGAAGAACAGTGAAGTCTACAAATGACTAGGTAGCCTGGAATGGGACTGAGTCGCATCATGTACCAACTCTCATTCACCTTCATCCTCTCACACTACACTCAGTAAGATCCTTGAACAAGGACTCGGTACTTTCCACAACACACTGGATTTGGACAAGACCTGAGCCAGTTGCAGGACTCCGTAGCTCTGGGCAGAACATTTTCTTTTGTGTCTTACATGCTCAGATAGCCCTTGAAAGGCACCCTGGGAATTTGACATGAAAAACACTCTGCAAATCATGTGTTCTCTTTTCAAATGAGCTCATCTTTCTGCCAGTAAGCTTGTTGCCACGTTAATAGAATGATGCAACAAAACCCCCCAGCTTCTACTTTGTGCCTGGCCTTGGACACAAAAAAGAACACAGGCCCCCTTGTTTCATTTCTACTATGCTGCAGGCACATGTGCTGTGCTCCTCATGGTCACCAGGCCAGCCACAGGGTTCAAGAGCAATAACTGCATCATGTGGCTCTTACCTCAGAGGACTTACTAGATATCTTAAACATAGCAGTAGCACAACACTATCAGCTATTTCTGCTGGTAGGGAATGTTCTGTGGTCCACTGAGATCATTGATGACTCCATGAATTCTAGATACCCTGATTCCCCAGAACATCAGGGGCTTTAGCAGAGAATCCTTGGATTTATCCCAGCTGACATTCAGATGGGATTTCTGTGAATACTTTTAAGTATTCATAGCATAGGTTGGTTATATACGTCACCCTAGTTGCAACTGCCCTGGAATTTACAGATGTCCACATGGATGATTCATTTGACTGAACATCAAAACAAAACAAAAATAAAAATAGGAAGACAAAAGTCTACATTACAGACAATTTTGTATTTATGCTTCCTTTCAGAGACAGAAGTTTACAAAACTCCCGAAGTTCCTGATATAAACTACAATAATATGTAGATAAAATATATTTTATTTCAGATAATTTAAATATATATCTAAAGTAACATTTGAATAAAATTAAGACCTCCATCAAAATTTTTCTTTTAGTCTAGAGGAATAAAAAAACTTGCTTATAGATTTCATAATCACAAGGACATTCACTATTTTCATAACAAAAAAGGCTACAAGTGATTCTCTAACACTGGCATTATCTGTAACAGCAACTGTTCTCTGGGAAGTGCTCCTGCAAAGTCCATACAGTTTCTAATCAGGAACAGTTTAAACATATATATGCTGACAGCTGAAGATATATCTTATACAGGATGTCAACACTAACAATAAGTAATTTCAGCTTATCTCTTTCTGATCAAAACACATAATCAAGGATGTATTAATACTTCCTGTTAGCCTTTCTGTTCCTCACTCTGAATATGCTATGGTGACTCAGTTGGCATGAAATTAAGCAAACCAAACTACAGTCTTTCCCCTCTTGCTCCTCCAAACATACCTACATGTAATTTAGGAACTATCCATAAAAAGCACTTGGTTATCATTATTCTCTTAGTAAACTCCTATGTAACAGCTATTCTGCAAGAGTCAAAATAAGCATTCTATTCCAGAACAACACAGATCTTTTTTTTCCAGAATAAATAAATATGGTGCTTTGGAAGTGTAACATTAAATCACCAGGAACCTTTCAGGAATATGTGCCAAGGAGTTTATCCATTAGTGGCTATTTTAGCCAAATTTGCTGCATGGACAAGGTTTTACTTAATCCTTTAGTCTCCTAAGGAACAAAGTAACAAGACAGATAGTATCTACTTGCTTTTTTACCATCCTAATCTCCACCTCAGCAGAAATGAGAATTGCCAGAACACTAAAGACGTGGGGTACTTGTGGATGAAAAACTGGACGTGAGCCGGCAATGTGCACTCGCAGCCCAGAAAGCCAACTCTATCCTGGGCTGCATCAAAAGAAGAGTGGCCAGCAGGGTAAGGGAGGTGATTCTCCTCCTCTACTCGGCTCTGGTGAGACCCCACCTGGTGTACTGCATCCAGCTCTGGAGCCCCCAACATAAGAAGGACATGGACCTGTTGGAGCAGGTCCAGAGGAGGGCCATAAAGATGATCAGAGAGCTGGAGCACCTCTCCTATGAGGACAAGCTGAGAGAGTTGGGGTTGTTCAGCCTGGAGAAGAGAAGGCTCTCTGATGACATTACTGTGGCCTTTCAGTACTTAAAGCTGGCCTACAGGAAAGATGGGGACAAACTTTTTAGCAGGGTATGTTGCAAGAGGACAATGGGGAATGGCTTTAAACTAAAAGAGGGAAGATTTATACTAGATATAATTAATAAATTTGTTATGATGAGAGTGCTGAGACACTGTAACAGGTTTCCCGGAGAGGTGTAGATGCCCCATCCCTGGAAACATTCAAGGTCAGGTTGGACAAGACTGAGCAACCTGATCTAAAATTAAGACAATAGCTTTGCAGTTATCTGTGACATCCATTTTTAGAACCTCTTGACTAGAATAGCGTTGAGGCACATCAAACTTCGTGAAATCATCATCAGAACTAAAATACTCTGCATGCCTTAATATTCATACTTGGGTTTACTCCACTTAAGCTGATGGAATTGAGGATTTGTTGGAGACGGTTTTGTAATTTTTGGAAAATAATTTATTTGCCATGAAAATGTAGTTTGGGTTACCTTAAGGTATTCAGGAATTTCACAACAAGTTTACAACCAAAAAGTATGAATCATTGACGGTATTTGTATTGAGGCACAAATAAACAAAACTATCACACAAAAAATATAAAAGAAAAGGAAAACAATACCTTATCGTGTCTTTCAATTCAGTCACCTACTCTGTGGCAGCACTGAATTTAAAGCCATATCATATATGATTCAGAGCAGGATTTGAAGCCAAGTCTCAGGAGATGGCTATGACCAGGCTCCTGCCAGGTGTACCATATTAAACTCCTTTCAGTGTCTCCAGATGGAAGAGAGTTTCTCTTTTTTTGACTAATTATATGGAAACATTAAAAAGATGGAGAACTGCTAATTCTGGAAAAATCCTGTAGTTCAGTAATGTGAGCACTCTCCTGCAAGGAAAGACTCATCCCTACTTTGAATCAATGATAATGAATATTAGAACCTGAGTTTCTCACATCACAGTGGCAGGCCATCTCATAAAGGTGCTCATAAAGCTGTGCCTCAGCTTTTGTTAAAAAAAAGTAAACCTGCCAAAGACACCTTTTTTGTAGAGTAGAACACAAAACTGTGTTTAAGTAGACTGTTTTAACCCCATTAATTTCAATTCACTGAACTTACTATGCACGTCTGTTTACCTGATGAAATCATCTACCAGAGGCCTTGGGAGTCTGGGGAGGTCATCACTGACTGGAAGCTAGTCAGTGTTATTCCAGTTTACAAGAAGGGTGTGAGGGAACACCCAGGAAACTACAGACCTGTTAGTCTAACCTCAGTACCCAGAAAATTATGGAGAAAATTATACCAGGTGCTATTGAAAGGCATTTAAAGGACAATGCAATCATCAGGCACAGTCAACGTGCTCACAAAGGGAAAGTCCTGTCTAGCTAATTTGATACCCTTCTATGATAAGGTCACCCACCTACTGGGTGAACAGAAGGCAGTACATGTAATTTTTCTGGATTTTAGTAAGGCTACTGATACTGTCCCTCACAACAGCCTTCTGGACAAGCTGTCCAGCTGTGGAAGGAGCAGGTACATGGTGCACTGTCTGAAGAACTGGCTGAAGGGCAGGGCTCAAAGGGTGGTGGTAAATGCTGCTACATCTGGCTGGTGATCAGTCACAAGCGGTGTTCTTCAGGGTTCAATTCTAGGCCCAGTTCTGTTCAGTATTTTTATCTGGATGCAGGAGTTGAATGCACCATTAGCAAGTTTGCTGATGATACCAAACTGGGAGGTGCTGTTGACTCTCTTGAAGGACAAGAGGCCTTACAGCGGGATCTAGATAGATTGGAGCATTAGGTAGTCATCAGTGGCTGAAATCTAACAAGAACAAATGCTGGATTGTGCATCTGGGACAGAGTAATGCCAGACACAAGTATAAAAGTTTTGGGAGAGGTGTGGCTGGAGAGCAGCCCTTGCAGAAAGGGACCTGGGGGTGCTCAACAGGAGTCAGCAGTGTGCCCTGGCAGCCAAGAGGGCAAACCCCATCCTGGGGTGCATCAAACACAGCATAACGAGCTGGTCAAAAGAGGTGATTATCCCACTGTATACAGTGTTGGTGCGGCCTCACCTTGAGCACTGTGTGCAGTTCTGGGGCCCACAAATTAAGAAGGATGTGAATGTGTCCAGAGGAGGGCACTAAAGCTGGTGAAAGGGCTGGAAGGAATGTCCTATAAGGAGTGGACAAGGACACTGGGTTTGTCTAGTTTGGAGAAAAGGAGGTTGAGGGGTCACCTCATTGCTCTCCACAGCTTCCCAGGGAGGGGAAGCAGAGAGGGATGTGCTGATTTCTCCCTGGGATCCAGCAATAGGACACACGGCAATGCTTCAAAGCTCCATCAGGGGAGGGTTCAGAATTGACATTAGGGAACATTTCTTTACTGAGAGGGTGGTCAAACACTGGAACAGGCTTCCTACAGAGGTGGCTGATGCCCCACGGCTGTCAGTATTTAAGAGACATTTGGAGAATGCCCTTACTAACATGCTTTAACTTTTGGTCAGCCCTGAGTGATCAGGCAGTTGGGTTAGATGATTGTAGGTCCCTTCCAACTAAAACTATTCTATTCTATTCTATGCCATGCCATGCCATGCCATGCCATGCCATGCCATGCCTTGCCATTCCATTCCATTCCATTCCATTCCATTCCATTCCATTCCATTCCATTCCATTCCATTCCAATTTAAAAAGAAAATCAAACTGTATTTCAAACATGAAATAAACCCTTCAGCTATTTGTGCAGCCTCATGAGACAACAGAGGAGGAGGTGAATACTTGTCAAAAGGTCATCTGTTCTTGAACCCACTTGGACAGGCTAACTGAGGTCAATGCGGTTGGACAGTGTCACTGAGAGTAGGATTTAGCTCATAAAAATGCAACGGCTGTTGGCTGTTTGTGTTACATAATAAACCTTTAGATAAACCTGTTAGAAAAAGTCACTCTTAAAAATACAGTCATTTATGGTAATGACTACTTTCCTAATACTCTATTAGCAGTGCTGCATTCCTCAACATGTTATCTATGTAATCATCTAAAAGAATGTCCCAGACAGTTCTACATGAAATTCCAGTTCCTGCTAGGCAGTGGGGTGCTTTTCAGATATCTGAATAAACAACACTGTTGTAACATGAAACATGAATGCACC
>VZSZ01010811.1:75090-90751 GCA_013398815.1 Ibidorhyncha struthersii
CTAGTCAGTGTTATTCCAGTTTACAAGAAGGGTGTGAGGGAACACCCAGGAAACTACAGACCTGTTAGTCTAACCTCAGTACCCAGAAAATTATGGAGAAAATTATACCAGGTGCTATTGAAAGGCATTTAAAGGACAATGCAATCATCAGGCACAGTCAACGTGCTCACAAAGGGAAAGTCCTGTCTAGCTAATTTGATACCCTTCTATGATAAGGTCACCCACCTACTGGGTGAACAGAAGGCAGTACATGTAATTTTTCTGGATTTTAGTAAGGCTACTGATACTGTCCCTCACAACAGCCTTCTGGACAAGCTGTCCAGCTGTGGAAGGAGCAGGTACATGGTGCACTGTCTGAAGAACTGGCTGAAGGGCAGGGCTCAAAGGGGGGTGGTAAATGCTGCTACATCTGGCTGGTGATCAGTCACAAGCGGTGTTCTTCAGGGTTCAATTCTAGGCCCAGTTCTGTTCAGTATTTTTATCTGGATGCAGGAGTTGAATGCACCATTAGCAAGTTTGCTGATGATACCAAACTGGGAGGTGCTGTTGACTCTCTTGAAGGACAAGAGGCCTTGCAGCGGGATCTAGATAGATTGGAGCATTAGGTAGTCATCAGTGGCTGAAATCTAACAAGAACAAATGCTGGATTGTGCATCTGGGACAGAGTAATGCCAGACACAAGTATAAAAGTTTTGGGAGAGGTGTGGCTGGAGAGCAGCCCTTGCAGAAAGGGACCTGGGGGTGCTCAACAGGAGTCAGCAGTGTGCCCTGGCAGCCAAGAGGGCAAACCCCATCCTGGGGTGCATCAAACACAGCATAACGAGCTGGTCAAAAGAGGTGATTATCCCACTGTATACAGTGTTGGTGCGGCCTCACCTTGAGCACTGTGTGCAGTTCTGGGGCCCACAAATTAAGAAGGATGTGAATGTGTCCAGAGGAGGGCACTAAAGCTGGTGAAAGGGCTGGAAGGAATGTCCTATAAGGAGTGGACAAGGACACTGGGTTTGTCTAGTTTGGAGAAAAGGAGGTTGAGGGGTCACCTCATTGCTCTCCACAGCTTCCCAGGGAGGGGAAGCAGAGAGGGATGTGCTGATTTCTCCCTGGGATCCAGCAATAGGACACACGGCAATGCTTCAAAGCTCCATCAGGGGAGGGTTCAGAATTGACATTAGGGAACATTTCTTTACTGAGAGGGTGGTCAAACACTGGAACAGGCTTCCTACAGAGGTGGCTGATGCCCCACGGCTGTCAGTATTTAAGAGACATTTGGAGAATGCCCTTACTAACATGCTTTAACTTTTGGTCAGCCCTGAGTGATCAGGCAGTTGGGTTAGATGATTGTAGGTCCCTTCCAACTAAAACTATTCTATTCTATTCTATGCCATGCCATGCCATGCCATGCCATGCCATGCCATGCCTTGCCATTCCATTCCATTCCATTCCATTCCATTCCATTCCATTCCAATTTAAAAAGAAAATCAAACTGTATTTCAAACATGAAATAAACCCTTCAGCTATTTGTGCAGCCTCATGAGACAACAGAGGAGGAGGTGAATACTTGTCAAAAGGTCATCTGTTCTTGAACCCACTTGGACAGGCTAACTGAGGTCAATGCGGTTGGACAGTGTCACTGAGAGTAGGATTTAGCTCATAAAAATGCAACGGCTGTTGGCTGTTTGTGTTACATAATAAACCTTTAGATAAACCTGTTAGAAAAAGTCACTCTTAAAAATACAGTCATTTATGGTAATGACTACTTTCCTAATACTCTATTAGCAGTGCTGCATTCCTCAACATGTTATCTATGTAATCATCTAAAAGAATGTCCCAGACAGTTCTACATGAAATTCCAGTTCCTGCTAGGCAGTGGGGTGCTTTTCAGATATCTGAATAAACAACACTGTTGTAACATGAAACATGAATGCACCACTCATAGCACTTTGGCCTTACCTGCATCAAGAACGCATGTATTGTTGAAAAACGTTATGCAGTTTCTAATGATATATGCATGATCTAATGATATATAATTTTAAAATGCATAATCAAAAATCATATAATAATTTAAAGAAATAAAAGCCTTTGGAAGATCAACTCAGTCCTATTTTTAATGCAACCAAGAATTACAGTATGTTACCCCCTATGATATATTTATAGTTTTTAATCAACATTGACTTATTAGGAGACATGAGTTAACCAAAAGGGAAGCTCTACCCTGCAGATTGTAAGGCTGAAAACGGGGTGAGGTAATACAAGGTATTCAAGGCTATGCACCACAATTAAAATTCAGGGTTACGCAATGCTTGTAGTGACTTCCCTTTTTACTGTATGAAACTAGGGTAACATTTTTTAAATGCTAATACCAGCATCAGACCCACTTATAAAGTATATAAGGCAGTTAAGCGTGCCTGTTGCGGGGGCAGGGGGACATCATGTAAACTAGAATAACGGCGGCATTGATGACGCAAGAATCTGCAGTACACTTAACTGTCCTTTTCCTGGTAGACCTTCACCCTGAGAATGCCATTAAACAAGTTTCTTGCATCTCCAACTGCATACAGTAGATTTATGCTACTAGCCATGGTATGAATGTAATCTACCTTAAAAAAAAAACAAAACAAAATAAACAAAACAAAACCAATCAAACTCTAGATTCTCTACACTACATTTTTTGATTGTGCTGTGCTTTTTACCTCAGTGTGTCCTGTTCCAGAAGTAAATTACACCTTCTGTAAAAAGCACTTTTTTTTTCTGTTGCCAACATCTCTTATTTCTTCCACTATATGAAGGACAGGATCATCCTCGTCTTTCTCATTCATTTTTTTAGGAAATCTTCCCTCTGTGCATGCACCCTCCCACTTACTAATCTTTCTAAACCAAAAGAATTTCAACTCTGTTTCATGTCATGGTTTCTTTATGTTTTAAATAAGTTTTCATACCATTCCTACATTCCCCTCATTTTTTTGAGATAGGATAACCAAAGCTGAACACATGATTCCAGAAGAAAGTTGTCTCACTTATTTACAGAATGGGACAGAAGCAAGCTTTCTGAAGTATGTTGGCTCTGTGACTGTTCACTTCTGATTCAGCTTGTGGCTGCTTTTAGCCCTAAGCATTACAATATTCTCATTATTATTCTCTTCCTACTTTTAAATAGGCTAAAATTCAAAAAAAAGAAGCCACTAATGATGAGAATACTCTAACATCTCACCCCTTTCCTGTTTTCAGACATGTTCCATTAATTTCATTATTTGCTTTGAACAGTTCATTAATTCAGTAGTAATAGAGCAGGAGGGCTTACAGGAAAGGTTTCCAGTTGGTAACTTTCTAGTTATTGTACAATTACTGGCCCTCTGGACTTCAGTTCTCAAGCCAATTTTTACTGCCTTCATGTTCAAGAATTCCTCAGGTGCAAGTCATCATGATTAAGCCAAATAGAATTACAGTATGCACACCCTAAGACTTAATAGAATAAATAACCGATCAAGCAAGTCCTGTGATTCACCTATTTGGCCACGCACAGGAAATAATCATTCACATTGCAGTACTCGGTTTCCTCAAATACCTTGTAAGAGCAGAGTCCACAGCAGCTACTCTGTTAGCATTAAGAAAATTTTTCACCTGACAAAAGGGTTTTTTACTTGCTGTGTTCTGACCGCCCAGTTATAGAGCAGCAGCTCCCCTTGATCATTCCCTCCCTCTCTTAAATCTCATTTAAGTAGCACTGCTGCTATGGCCTCTGTGCTATGGTTCCTGAAAATCAGTAACAATGATGATTGTTATATGTAGCTCCCTGCAAGTAAGGATGAGATACTTCTCAGATGGCTAAAACTCAGAGGAACTAGTTTGCTACCCATTCACCAAGCGCATTTCAGTGTTGAAGTGGTAGTCCCTTTGCTAAACAGTTTCAGACTGTTTGGCTATCCCCCACCTCACTGAACATCACTGTCAAAAGAGGAGGATGTAAAACCATGGCAGCAGGGCAACATGGATCAGCAGTTGGTATGTCGTCTCTTGGGTTGCAGCTTCACAATAATTTTGAGGAGGGGGGTCTGAGCCCCACCCTTGTCTCTGCCCCAGGTAGGCATTCTCCTGTACCTCCTTGTGCCGGGGTTAATTCTTGTTCAGTTCATAACACATCAAGAACCCACCCAGCTGAAAACAAACCTTTTCCTCAGGTTTCTGGTCTACAAGCTCACTTCTCTGCTACAGCGTGCAACACAGTCACGTTACCATTAGTGCTGGCACAAGGAAATTGATAGAGTAGATGTAGATGGTTTTGGACACAGGGAGATGACTTCGGCTTTCAGTGGCAGCCAAAGCACACAACATCAGCTTACTGTGACCATGTAAATTTAGCCTCACTGAAGAGGCTATATAATTTCTCATTGGCTGACTTTCTTCCTCCTAGGACTTTGCATGTGGATGGTGGAAGATTCCTGTAATCTCTGTTTTAGTCTCCTCCACAGCCACACAGTTTTAAAATGCCTTGAAAATTTGTCCCTCTCCACAAATATTTCAGCAGAGAAGAGACATATCAGAGAGGATATGTAGTAAACATGGGTGTGACATCAAATTTCTGGTTGCAATTGGGCCAAAGGTCAGAGTATGGCTCCCTCAAGACCACAAACTATCAATTATGGCAGAAGATTCCTGTGATCCCTGTCTTGCTTTCCCTGACAATTTGGAGCTGCTTAATTCTCAGTTGTCAAATCAGCTATGTCATTGTGTTGTAGTGTCCTTTAGTCTGTCCTTATAACATCTTTGGAACGCCCATTTCTTGACACCTGTTTCCAAGTTGCCTGGAGACAATTACTCTCTACATCCAAGTATAGGATAGAAAAGAGGTAAACGCCAGGTGGGGACAGCAGACAAGGAAAAAACCTGTAGCAAAAGGCAGAAAGGAACATCAAGTCTTGGACATACCTTTTTTGCTGCAGTAGGTTGATTTCATCCAGGCTCTGTATTTAAAACAATAATTCTCTGTTTGACTACGTTTGTAACACGTACTTCAGTCCCATCACCCATCACTGGTCTGTAGGAATTCCCCCTTGGTACATGCACCATTGTGAATGCTGTGGCAACTGTGCAACTGTGGCAACTCTAGCCTGAGTTCTTTCACGCTGTAAGCACTGCAAAAAAGAGCCCCAGAGCCAGAGGAGCAACCCATGATCCTCAGGTAGGACCATCTCCAGGGTCCTGTGCCCTCCTCAGCTGAACTCAAACCACCACCTCCATCTGTTTCTTCCTCTAGTCTGGGTCTGTAAATGGCACTTTCGCCCCCTGTTCCATCTGGGATAAGATAATCCAAGTGGGAAACAGGTGCTTCTGCAGAAAAGGTCAGTGCAGAAGAGTGGCAGAAAATTGCACCATTTGGATAAGGCAGGCAACTTGGCTGAGTTCCAGAAACAGACGGCCTGCTGCAGAGTTCCTGAGTGAAAGAGAGCAAGCGTGCACCCGTCTTCCAAACTACTGCCTGATTTAGAGAGGTGGCTTACTTCAGAAGCTGTAAGAACTTCGTTCCCCTAATAGTCTTGTTTATACTCCACAAAAGACTTGAGCACATATTTTCAAGAACAGATTTTTTAAGAGAGACAGCAGAGTTATATGAGAAGTGCCAAAGGTTGTCAAGGGCTACTTCTGCTTCCTCTACTTTTCACTTTCTCTTTCAGGTATATTTTGCCCCTGTCTGCAGAAGTGGGAACAATGATAGTGACAGCAGACCAAATGGGAAGGATTTCTTGAAGGTCTTTTACTTCAAGTTCCAGGCAAACTTCTCTCTTGTGTCTCTTTCCATCACAAACAAAGCCCCCATACGCTGAAAACCCAGCCCTGAGTAACAGCTACCCATGCCCTTCGGCTGTTCTAAGACGCTCTTTACCCCTTGTGTGAGTCATTAGACCAAAAGTGTATCAGCAAAAGGACTAAGGAGGAGTCTCCTCCGTAAGTTATCTTTAATGCAGACCTCTGTTACACCTACAAAAATGCAGGTACTTGCTGTCCCTGAATGAAAATTTCATCATGCTAGATTGGCAATAAAAAAAATGCGAGGGCCCAGGCTGTTATTTCTTCTCTCTCGTTGCTACTCAACTGAATGAGCATGAGAAGCACACCAACCCAAAACTAATATGTGAGGCTGAGTTAGGTCACAGGTCTCTTGTTAATAAGGCATGAGTTGGAATGATTGTAATCTGCTGCAGGTTTGGCAGGCTGGCTTGAGCCAGGTCTTTGGGTACAGTCTGTCTGCCAAACCACATGAGAATAAACCTGGTGAACTCAGAAAGTCTCACCACCCTGAAGGGTGTAAGAGCACTGTTTTCCTTTCAAAGGGACTGTTGGGGGGTGAGGGATGGTAGGAGGGGGGAGGGTTTATGTGGACAAGTGTGGGAACTTCAGTGACTGGGAACATAAACCTATTTCCTCCTAATGTCAGGGACAGTCAGGATGAGAAATCTGTCTTTGTGCAAAATGATGAATGGCTTTAAAGGGGTGAGGTGAAAATATGTAACTTGGTCTATATAGCTGCCTATCATCTTTCTCCCATGAGGGTCTTTGTGAGTTCAGGTTAAATAGGAGCAGATGTGTTCACACCAGTAAACTTACTTCATGTATAACTGCTCTGCTGACGGTTGTGACCAGCCTTTCCTTTAAGGACAGCAGTGATGGTTGTGTTCTCAGGAATGCTTATCCAAAATATCAGACAAACAGCATTTGTGCTAGTTCTCTTAGCTGGAAAATAGTCTGTTGAAAAGTAGTTAAATATCAAGGGCCTGACTTTTGACGTGGAGAAGGCATAGAAGGGGTAAAATCCTGTACTGCCCTGTCAAAACAAACTCTCACTCCTTATCAACCATTTAGGTGTGTTGATAGAGCTAGCCCATTATATTTATTCAGAAAAGTCAAATCAGACACAGCAGATAGAATGAATTTGTTTTCCTCACAGTTTAGCAGCCACCAAAACAAAGTACAAGTTTATCCACAATAGGACACAGGCAAGTTTGGATGCCACAGCGTTCACAACGGTGCATGTACCAAGGGGGAATTCCTACAGACCAGTGATGGGGCTGAAGTATGTGTTACAAACATAGTCAAACAGAGAATTATTGTTTTAAATAAGGTTACTCCAATACACACACAGGAAAATGGAAAATTGTGCAGACAAAAAAGATTATGCAACAAATGCTCAAAAGACTCTTTGATTAACTGATTTGCCTAAAGTTTGTGGGGAAAATATTCTGGAATGTCAAAATATTTTTCTAGTGTTTTCAAAAAAACATTTCAATTATATAAGTGCAGGTAGGTTTTTTGACCTTATGTTTTAAAATTGATCCTTTTCCTCCAATTTTTTCACCATTTTTATTTGCTTGATGGGGTTCTTTTATTTCTGACAGCTATTTCTCATCCTAGAAAATTCAGCTTTGCAGCAGCCTGATAGATTGATTTGACTGAGTATGGAGGCATTCTTTTTATCAAGAATTTCAGTGTTTGGAGTGAGAGGGAAGACCTAACAGGAATGAAATCAAGCTGCAAAATAAAAGGGAAATGAAGTGACCTACCCCTGTACAGTACTGTTGCTGGTCATCTAAAATATGTTCCCCCTCACACTTATGGGTCTCAGAAGTATAGATAACTGAGCCAGACTTTTGATTCCTATCAGAGTTTGGATTTAAGTGTTAAAATCTTTTTGTGTGTTTTTAGCACCAATCTGATCATTGCTACTGAAAAACATAAAAAGAACTCAAGAATCTTCAGGTTTTGTGTGCATGATTTGACAGATGCAGTAACTAAGCTCCCTCTAAACTGTGGGAATTTTAAATTAGTCTTCTTTTCAGTTCCTTAAATTCGATTATTGTTAGGATGAATAATTATGTCCCACTTTATAGGATATTTCAAGTGTTTGCATGATTCAGGATACAGAAATGTAAAATCTTATTGACAACTGAATACCCAATATAAAGTTAGGAGAAAGCAGGTGAAATCCTGCTATATATTACACACTCCAGAAAAAAAAATAGAGGAAGGCTTTGAGCTGAACTGACCATGTGATTCAGTCTTATAGAGCAAGATGCAATTAGAAATTGGGAGCATGGGTCCAGTATTATAAATCTGAACTCTTCTGTCCTCAATCTGGAGAGTGGATGCTTCCACTCTCTGTAGGCAGGCTACCTATTTATTAAATTAAGTCTTTACCAGAACGGTCACTAAGTGTCTAGAATTACTACAACACGTGCCCCAGTTCCAAAAAGGCTGAGTGGTTTATTGCCTAGAACATTTTCTAACCTCCTTTGGGATGCAGAGAATAGAGATCTATAGCAGAAGGCTGTTGATGAGCTTGATCTGTTGCCTAAAAGTGCTGATTCTGCCATTGTTTTCTTACAGACAAATATTGTAGAAGAGTTGTTTGTTAAGACAAAATGGTCAATGTTTTCAAGACAATGTTTTACCTTCACAAAGCAACTTCTATCAAATATATTGAAGAAATTGCACAGGAAAGACAGAAATTATGGAGAGATGTAAAACCATTGTCCTCTATTCCATTCTTCAGCAACCTCTGTAATAGATCCTGTAAAGCAGAGGAGTATCTTGTCAATATGGAAGGGCAAGAAGATCTAGCATATTGGTAAGGTCACATCAGAAGGGCGTTACTTTCATTACAAAACCAAACTTCCAGGCTTCTCCCTTCTTCATGTGAAAATGCTAGTGCCCTGTAATTAGTCGTCTTATTTTAGTTTATACCTCACCAAGGAAGTGGTGGCTTAAATTGGTAAAGCTATATTTTATAGAACTGAGTTTTCTCAATGCTCTGGAAAATATAGAGACAAAATCAGGGACCAGTGTAAGTGATCAGCATGCAACTCGATTTGCATGAAAGGAAGGATGATTAGTGTTGCATTTGTTATGAAGATCCTCATACACAAAATCCACCTAAATGCCTAAAAAGCTGCCTGTCTTTTCCCTTTTCTTACATGAGGGAATGATAATTTAACTTTCTGGATTTTTGCATATATACAATTTTTATAAATGGATTTGAATATTGTAATTCATTTTTATACAGCTTTTAAATGTGGAGTTGAGACTTACTCTTATGCCTTTCAATAGACCTGAAAGAAAAACAAGCTAGAAATCACATCATTGGCAAAATTTCCATACTGATCTATCATCACTGATTTCGTTGATGCCATCACAAGTTTTTATATTGCTTTAATGGTTTTAGGTATAAGACAAATGAATACTGTGTTACAAAGTCCCTTTATTTCATATGTTTTACCATCTAAAACCAGTTGGTAACTCTGGGATAAAAGCATTATACGTCCATAAAACCAGAGCTTCTATGACAAATATCTTATTTGGATGCTTTCCTTATTTTGACTAATGAATTTTGCATAAGCTCTTCTGTTATGATGCTGATAGTTCCTGAAAATTTTTTATGCTTTGTGGTAAATTTGGAGGGAATTTTAATAGTACAGAGCATTGTCTATTGAGAGATTTTTACAGTGTAAGAAGACAAAAACAAAATATACTGTTAGTTTAAAGAAGCACGTATGAAGAGATTGTTCCTGGGCAGCAGAAGAAGAGACAATATTGTTCAAAAAAACCACAGCTGTGGATTCTCTAAACATTTATTTAAAATCTTATTTTCCAGTGACCTTCATTTTAAGAAAAGAAAAATCTGGGTTTACTTTTTTACTTTTGTCATTGTTTTAATTGGAGCAATCAGCAGCCTCCAACATACACACACACACACACACACACACACAAATTCTGTTTTATCCTTTCTTTCTTCCCACACTTACCTTCAAAGTTGACTTTGAAGTTCTAACTCCTAATTTGTTGGATTTAGTAAATCCATTTTTTTTTTCAGTTCCACTTATCCACTATAATTTTGCAGCATTCATATTTTCCGCAGAGTAAAAGTTTGACTCATACATTGTTGTTTCTCTTTGAAGCATGGAGGTCTGAATACTAACATGACCCAACATGAATAGGTACTGAAACTATCAACTGTAATTTAACAGTTTATTAAGTAAATTAGGCAGCTGTTATAAGAGCTTTTGATATGACACCACTCAGCTAAAAACAACACCGAGATATTAATGTATCCCTAACAGACTGCCACCAGACTGACGTCTGCCTTCCACAGGTACTGAAAGGAAAGAATTATGACAGAAGCCAAAAGCAAATTCATACACGAGCGTGCACACATGAATATTCACAAAGTGACAGGCACACAGGTATGAATGAGGCCAAAGCTCAGAGTCCTTTATATGCTTACCTAAAGGGTAACATTTTTTTATTTTAATCTTCCGTAATGAAATTGCCATCCCTGGTAAGAACTGTGGGAACATCCGGACAGCCAGGAGTCATTGGACTTCTCAATAGTCAACAGTTTTTCTAGTTTGCTTTTCTGTATTTCATTCCATGTCCTCATAGGCACTCCTCTGTATGTAATGAGAAATCAGAGCTATTTTCTACTTCTACCTCCTTCAGTCTGCACAGGATTTTTTCACCTCTTTGTTCTTTGAAGTCACTGAGTTCACAGGGAGAAACATAAATAGTCTATCTGCCTTTAACCCCTCTGATCCTCTGTTATCTTTTTCTTTTATCTTTAAGATTTTTAAGGTGAAACCAAAACAATACTTCAGACTTTGTCTGGCAGACCAATATCTGAGGACTGTTGTCTTCTATTTATGCCTTAAGCAAAAAACATAAAGAAAAAGACCTGGCAGGATCTGGTGTGTGCATTGCATTAGATCCATCCTCATGTCACAATGTTTTAGGGCTTCCTGTTGCGTTTGTTCCGTGTCTCTGGGAAACGTCTCCCTTTCACATACGTATTGTCAGTCTCAGAGCTGGGGAAACAACTTTCGTGAGATTCAACTTCCATTGCTCATTTTAGCCATGGGTTAGCCAAGGCTGCTGATCCGGAACCTCTCAGCCACAAATGTAAATTTCAGAATATCTTTTAATCCTGATTCACTTGGATCTCTGCTGTGCCAGGGTTTCAATATATGATACGGAAAATAATTCGCACTCCTATTCTAGCAAATCTGGGCAATGTTGGACCGAGCACATTCTTGATTCTCTCCTTTCTTTTACACGTACTGTTTTTGAGAAGTGGCTTGAAAGACTAATCCGTGCCTTTATTTTCTAAGTACTGTATACTTACAATAATACTTGGAAGTCTTAAAAAAAACCCCAACATTTTTCTATTAGACAATATACATTGTAGGACTATGTCTATTGTCTTGACAAACAGAAGAAACAAGTTACTGGAAAGGAAAATTGACTTGGCAAAGAGAACACCACATAGTAGTAGAGGAACAGGAATAATTGAATCCACATCTCCAGATGGAATGATTCATGTATTTTCTCAAATAAAAATAAATCATACACACAGCTCTGAAGCAAGCTTAAGAGACACTAAAACAGATTCCTCCAAGCTGCCCTTTCATAAAGAAAATACTTCAGATATTCTTTATTGCTTTGATGAGAAAGGATGAATGCTGGGAGTTATCAGTGCTCTGCTGTCTGTAGCAAGACCACATCCTCACTCTGTTGGCACATCTACAGATGTTGTTTCCCTTTTTGTGATCTTCATGTCAAGGCTGTATGAACTGAAGTCCTGCACCACCATTCCAATGACAGTTCAACCACTGACTCAGAGCAGAACTTCACTTGCTTATGCATAAACATCCTACAAAAGTCACGCCTCCTCCAAGACTAATATAACTTTATATCCATGATACCCTCCACTTGCTTCAAGGGTATATTCCCCTTTGTCCCAAGATAAAGGCAAAATGGACCACAGAGGCCTTTCTTTTCTTCTGTCTCAGACTGTGGTATTTTACTAGTTGTAGTTAGATTTTGCTAAATTCATAATGCCTATGCTTACAAAATGAAAGAAGGAGTTCTGAGGCAATATTTTTATTGTTTCTTTTTTAGATCTGAAGTTGTAACTGCAGATCACAATATCATTCGGTAAAAAACTCACCCCTTCATCTTCAGTGGAAACATTCATCACTACTCCCTGCAGATCTGTGATCACATGGGTGGTACGTAAACAGGGTTCAAGCTGTGTTTTAGAGCGAGCATTCACTTCCTGTGGTGATGTTAGAGAAGCTTTTCCTTGTGTTCATTTTGGCATAAAATCTTATAGATCTGATCTAAAACTTCTTGGGAATTACTTAACACTTTCTTTTTCCCCTTTTTTTCTCTGTATTATTGCTGTCTGTCCTCTATTCCCCCATTTCTGGTCCTATAATTTTTCCTTTTTCCTTCCCCTCATCTTCTCCCACATGAAGAAACATGTTTAGGAGAAATGTAGAGTGTAAGAAATTAGAAAGACAGAATGGAGAAAGACTGATTGTTCTAGTCAGACAGTACCCTGAATATACAATTTTCCTCTCACAGTTAAAAATTGCATTTCTGCTGTCTTACACCTAACCCTCCAATTTTGAGCCCAGTTTCTAGACTGGAGGATTGGAGATCAATTGCCTAGTCTTCCAGACTTCCTGTATGATATCAAAACTCTTGGCCAAAGTGACTTACCTTAAGGTATTCAGGAGTGTACTTTTAAGGACGGATTCTTTGGGGATCTGCCTGGGCTATGGGCATTACTCATCGCACAGGAACTCGAGAGGGCAAGTGTACTAAAACACGTGAGCTCTTCAGATAATATGGTAATGCAGTCTTAAAAACACTCAAGAAGGTAGACATTTCTTTACAGATTTTAGAAAAGGATAAGATTAAAATATTTACTTAGGTTTAACTTTAACTCCATAAAATAATCTTGATGAAATGCACTAAAATGAACAAGGTTAAAAAATAATTTAAATATTGTCTCAATTTTTTCTTCTTAAATGTAGGTCTGAGCTTAGCATAAATTTTTCCTTTACAATACGAATGATTGTATGTCCAGTTCCACAGTCACAAAGCCTTCTGAAAATATCCAGGTAGTACTATCGCTGCAGAAAACACGGTTGTTCTCAAGTATAGCAGTTCCTGAAAAAGCAATTACAGCATTGGGCCCAGCTTTAAACTGCATTTTTACTAAATGAACAAAGTTAAATGAATCCTCCAATGGAGGATTCTCTGACAACTTCATGATGTTTTGATGATAAAAGACTTCCCTTGTTTACTTGCTAAAAGTTATTTTTAACTGTTTTCTTTTCATAATTATGTTTTTTTTTCTCAGATATATTTCTAGTTATTCAGTAGAAATGTAAAAATGTAATACAATTAGGAGACTTGTCAAACCACATTTTGCATAAGTTCCCAATTTCTAGAGGCAAGTGTCTTGACTTACTGAGCTGGCATAAGTTGAATAGTTAGGCTAATGTCAGAGCCCACAGTCTTACCTTCTGTACGTTACTACTAGGGAAGTAACTTCAGTTAAATAAGCACAATTAGAAATGTGTTATGAAAAAACCCCACATAACTGACAGAAAGAACACTTATACAGGAATATTTGTCTGGCTACTTGCCATACCAGTCAACAAGCAGCAGCTTGAAGCAATTCACCAACAACTAAAGATCAAACTGTTTGGAAGATGCTCTCCACCTCATAGAAATGATCCATCCCAGTGCAAAGTGGGACAGTCCAGCCCTACCATCAGTGATGTCTGACTGCGGAGGATCTCCGGGGATGTCTGAGACCCAGCCTGACCCAACCTGGTTAACACCCTGTTCCTCCCAGCTACTGACAATTGCCGTTGTAATTATTCAAAAACCTGGAAAACAGGGCCTGAATAAGCCCTAACAAATAGGCATTAGCATCAATATTTTAATTCTAACATTAATATTAGGGCTTTCACAGCTGGGAAGCTCATTCAGTCTTGTGAAATACTTGGGGGTGGTATTTATGGATTATTTACTTTCTCACCTACCTTGAAAACAAGCTCTTCATCATAACGTTTTGAGAGAGAGCCACAAATGGATTTTTCAAGTAAGAAAGCTTTAAAGCATTGAGAGCTGCCAGAGAGTCTTGTGCCAGTCTGGAAAACAAAAGTTCAAATTCAGACAGAGCACGGGATGTAAGAGCTGTAGCACTGTGTCCTGCCAAGGTGCAGGCTAAACACTGCCACTCGCACAGCCTGAGAACGTGCCTGGAAGATCATGCTTCGCACATGAGGTATCCAGGGGAGTCTGAGTATCCCTCAAGGGTTTAAATACTTCATAAATCAGTGTTGCCAGGATTTGGGTAGTTGCATGCATATCTTGCCAAAGAAATGTTGGTGATTAGGGTACCTCTTGGATAGAAACATGGGATCAAGATTATTTAGGAGTCTTCAGTATTAGAATGTACCTGTGCAAAGGATTCCGTCAGAGGAATGTGTAATTTCTTTATCCCAATAAATCATTATCTTCATATTATTTTTCTCATAATTTTCGGATGCCTTTGGTTTTTTTTCTTTAGTGATACTTAGGACCTGATCCGACAAGACTTAATACAATTACACTGTAACTTTGATGTGATACTTGGAGATTTTCCCAGCATCTGTGTGAATAAAGCAGAAACGGTTTGTTTCCCAACATGACAGATCACCAAAGTTTCCATTACTCCATATGTAAACTGCCATATACTACTTTTTTTTTAATTCTCCAGCAGAGCTGCATAAAAATAGTTCAATGTTCTTTCTCAGCCTCGAGTATAAAAGGACCTGTACATCTTCCTGTTCAGTGTTAAGAAATATTTATAATATAGCAGTGCATGGTGTTTCCACCCTGTTAAAACACCTTCGTTAATAAGGGAAACTCATCATAGGAACTCATCATGGGGTCTGTTCCAGCTACTATGTGAAATCTAATTACTAGGAAACCACAGTCACTGCATTGCCTGTGATCATGTTTTCTGCACTCAGTAATATGTGGAAATCCCCTGATTTTCTCCAAGTCATGGGAAAAACGCTTATTTTCAATGAAGTTCTCATTGCTTTCATTTACCTATGCATGGTCAGCACAGTGTTACATCTGCACACAGTCTAGTAGGAGATTTTTCCACTTTTGTCCAAGGAATCTCTTCCTGCTCTAATGCAGAGTGTGTATATCTCTTATGATTATCAGATCTTACAGTTTGCAGTTCCCCAAGACTGCATAATGGCTTCTAAGTCATCTGGATCTTACTGAAATAGACTGATTTTTTTTTTTTTTTACTTGGCTCTGGATCCAAAACACTATATCTAGCCACACTTCTTTATGCTAATCACTTCAACTCAAGTAGCTGCTGTAGTTAGTGAAGAGTGAATAGTCTTATAGCTGTAAACTTTGTAACAAAGCCCTGTCTCTGTCATAGTCTGAGCAGTAAGCCCAATACTCTAGTAGTTATACTAGAATACATCGAATATATTCCCATGATACTACGCTAAAGTTCACTCTGAAGCAGACTTCAAGCACTTCAAGATCATATGGGATGCTGATGAAAAGCTGAGTTTCAGCTTTCTTCCTTTGTTTATGCTTCCATCCTCTATGGTAACTTGAATTTCATTCAGATGTGTGCTTCCGTTAGATAAAGCACATTTATGTGCTGAAGGAAGATGAAATGTGTACTCGCCTATTAGTGACCAAGCAGAATAAAGTTACACACACATGTACCATGATGGCATGTTCTCTTTAACATCTTTATCAATGACCTGGACAAGGGGATCGAATGCACCCTCAGTAAGTT
>VZSZ01010811.1:90855-186789 GCA_013398815.1 Ibidorhyncha struthersii
TATCAGGAATAGTGTGGTGAGCAGGACTTGGGAAGTGATCATCCCCCCGTACTCAGCACTGGTGAGACCCCACCTCGAGTACTGTGTTCAGTATTGGGCCCTTCACTACAAGAAAGACATTGAGGTGCTGGAGCATGTCCAGAGAAGGGCAACAAAACTGGTGAGGGGTCTGGGGGACAAGTCTTATGAGGAACGGCTGAGGGAACTGGGGCTGTTTAGCCTGGAGAAAAGGAGGCTGAGGGGAGACCTTATCACTCTCTACAAGTACCTGAAAGGAGGTTGTAGAGAGATGGGGACTGACCTCCCTAGTGACAAGTGATAGGACAAGAGGAAATGGGTTCAAGTTAAGCCAGGCGAGGTTTACATTGGATATTAGGGAAAAAAAATCACTGAAAGGGTTATCAAACATTGGAATAGGCTGCCCAGGGAGGTGGTGGATTCGCCATCCCTGGAGGTGTTTAAAAAAAGGGTAGACATAATACTTGGGGATATGGTTTAGAAGTGGGTGTGTCAGGTTAAGTTAACGGTTGGACTCGATGATCTTAAAGGTCCCTTCCAACCTTAACAATTCTATGATTCTATGACATACAGTTGCTGAAGGAGCATCTTTAAGATTTTGCTTTGTCAGTCAGCCATGTGTTTGCTGTGGATAGATTAATACAAGATTTAAGGAAGACATTAACATTATCCTATTGATCCCCATTGCCAGAGAAGGTGTCTCAGGTAAACACCAGGTAAGCTCCATCTTACCTGTCTATAGAGCATAGGCTTACCCATACTCAGACACAGACTTCCTTCATATGCATTCAGACTGTTTGCATAAAAGACCATGCACCAACAAGGATTTGGGTAAGGGTATGAGAACCCAAACATGGAATTGTTTAGAGTATGGATGGGTGAGACACATTCATTCCTCTTTAGTTGAGTCTAGCACCAAGTATATATCATAACAGTTTGTTGTTGCTCAGCACTGGGTAATAAATAGGGCATGGCTGTTGTGGATGCTCCCTGCTAGTTGATGTATACAGCAAAGAAGGATGAGCTAAGCGGGTCAGCCTGAACTTAGCAAGGGTATGCTGTACTTCAGCACAAGTACACTGGCTTAGTGGACGTTCCAAGAGACAAGCCACTCTTTATGTCATCACACACAGCCAAGCTGGCCTATCAAAATGAACTTCGGAAGCCCTCAGCAGCAATAAAATACACCATATTTCTTGACGCTTTGCTTCTGTTGATGTTATCTCTAGTATATCCAATGGATGCATTTGGTATGTTTTCACTGTTATTATGGTGCTATGCCTGAATGCAGATGCATAAGAAGTTTCTTGTGAGAACACCACTACATGAATCCTCTACTCTGATGCAGGTAGTTTTTAGGGAGAGTGGAAGAATACTGTCTGGAGGCAGAATGGAGAGATTACCATCAGGGTGTCTTGACTCTTGTCAGCAACTTGTGTTGATTCATTTTGCTTGATACATCAAACCCCCAAATCACTTAGATAACTAACTGCCCAATGTGTTATATATATTGTAGGATTACATTACAGGATATATTATATTACAGGATGACAGCATCTATTCTTAGGACTTACTTTGCCACCTTTTCCAAATTAAGGCACATTCATTCCAGCACAAATGGTTTCACTCTTTTTGCCACTGTAGTAAAATATTATCAAATAGAGAGTACCAGGTACTGACTAGGAAAGGATTTTCAAGGCTTCAAACATCTCCATGTGCCCTAAGTAACAGACTCTATTTATTATATAGATTAGTATGGGAACTTACATAAAGCCTGGCCTCACTGACTAACTGAGCAAAACAGCATCCAGGAGCACAGAAAAACTGGGAGTGGAAGTGTTACCTAAGCCCAATGCTGCCCACATGAAAAGAAAAAAAAACAAAGCGCTGTTGTCTTGTCATACTAAATCAGTGAATCTTCAGTTAAAATCTTGTTGAATTATTATGCAGCTACAATTAAAATGTTCTTAGAAGGACTTGATAAGCAGGAAGAACTGGTTTTAGATGTGATAATCTGGGGCATCCTTGAAATAGGGGAGTTCAAGATACCGAAGCATGTGAGAGTAGCAGACTACAGACCTTGGATTTCAGGTGAGCAGATTTCGATTTCTCCAGGAAACTGGTGGGTGGGATTCCACAGGAGGAAGGTCTAGAGTGAACTCTAAAGGAGCTCAGGAAAACCTGTAGATCTTTAAGGACAGCATCCTCCAAGCGCAAGATCAGTCCATCCCAATACTCAGAAACACAAACAGATGTCTCAAGAGATAGGTTTGGCTAAGCAGGGAATTCATGATGGAGCTCCAGTGCAAAAAGGCAGCATACAGAAGTATAAGCAAGGTCAGGTTACAAAGGAGAAACATTGCATAAACAGGTAGGAATGCTCTTAGGAAAGCTGAAGCTCAGCTAGAGTTGACACGCTGGCATCAACACCAATAAAAAGAACCAGAACAAAGAAAATGATGGCCTATTGTTGAATGGGTGTGTAGTTTAGAGTCAGTGGACACAGAAAAGGCTGAGGTATACAATGACTTCTTTGCTCAGTTTTCATCAACAAGCTCTCTTAGGCCTCTCTGCTTGGCACACAGTTCAATGAGAAGGAGAACTACCAGTGGAAGACTGAGCCAATGATCACAGGCGGGTGAACCTCAAGCTGAATAGTTTCACTTTTGTCACTGGAAAAATCAGGGAGCAAGTCCTCTGGGGGTATGAGGAGAAGGTGATTTGGAACAGTCAGCATGGATTTGCCAAGGTTAAATCATGCTTGACCAACCTGATTGCTTTCTGTGATAAAATGATTTGGTTTGTGGATAAAGGGGGAGAAATAGATGTTATTTACATCAAATTTGGCAAAGCCCTCAATGCTTTCTTGCTCAGTATTCTTGTGTTCAACTTAGGGCATTGTTGTCTAGATGAATGGACAACCACATGCACAAAAACTGATTGAATTGTCAGGCTCAGAGGGGACTGGTTAATTGATAAGCAGACTGTATTCTGCCTGGAGACAGGTAACCAGTGGGCTATGGCAGAGGTTATTCCTGCAGCCTATCTTGTTCAATATCTTTATCAATGACGTGGAGGAGGTGACAGAGTGCTTGCTCAACTTTAGAGATGATGCCAAATTGAGAGGAGCAGTTGATACATATGAGAGCAGGACTGTCATTCAAAGGGACCTAGACAGGCTGGAAGAATGGACCAAAAGGAAACTTCTGAAATGCAGCAAGTGTACATGCAAAGTCTGCACTGCAACAGTGCAGGCTGGAAACTAATTGAGTGGGGAACAGCTCTGCTGAAAATGATCTGGGGAGTCTTGGTAAAGAGCAAGCTGAATATGAACCAGCAATGTTGTACCCTGACAGAAAAGGAGGCAAACAATATCCTGGGCTGTATTCAAAGGCACATAAAGAGTAGATTGGGAGAAGTAATTATTACCCTCTATGCAGCAATTCTTAAACCACATCTAGAGTACTGCATGCAGTTTTCCGCTCCCCAATACAAGGGAGACAAACTCAACACGACAAGAGGAAAGCCACGAAGATAGTCAGAGGAATGGAATATTTCCCCTGTGAGCAGATGCTGGAGGAACTGAGCTTGTTCAGCCCAGGCAAGGGAAGTCTTCAAGCAGACCTAATAGTAGCCTTCAAGTACATATGAAGAACTTATTGAGAAGGTGGATCCAGGTTCTTCACAGCAGTGCATGGTGGAAGAACAAGTGGCAAGGGACAAAGTTAAAATGAGAGGTTCCAACTTGATATAAGGAAAAAGAATTTCACTATGAGGACAGTTCAACATTCGAACAGGTTTCTCAGAAGCTTTGTGCAGTTTCTTTCCTCAGAGGCTTTCAAGATCAGATTGGAGAAAGACATGAGCAACCTTGTCAGACCTCATAGATGACCTTGCTTTGAGCAGGAGTACAGACAAAATGATGTCCCTTCCAACCTGAATTATTTCATTATCTTATTATCCTAGTTCTATAATCTTGCCCCAACAGAGACTACATATGTCAAACAAAATAGATTGTACCCTGCCCTGTTTTGTCTATGTTCTGTATCACCTCCTGAAGATACAGATTAAGATGGTTAGAGAGAAGATTCTCAGTTCTAGCCGTAGGCTTCCCTGTTTAATTCTTTCTGAGCTCATATGGCAACAAGGACCTACACTGTAAAACTCAAAGTCTCCTTTGAAAACTAAGTAATCTCTTCTCTGGTAGCTTTACAAGCCATATCATGAAATGGGGAGCTATTCCATACAAAACAGCTCTACCTGGTTAGGTTTCTTTTCTTTTGACTTTTCAGTGCCAAGACAGTGGATGAAAGATCACCCACAGAAAGGTTAAGTAGTGTTTTAACATTTTTGGATTTGTTTCATGCATTCACTTTCCTTCCTTTTCCCTTTCACTTTTTAAAAACTCTCCTGTCCTTAATGGATTTTCTTTTAGTTATTGACATGCAGAAGTAGTCAAAAGGGCTCTCACCATTGCTGACTTTATTTTTTTTATGCATAACAGGGCTTTCCCAGTCTCAGAGGTGAAATATACAAGTAGGTGGCAAATACAGTCAGGAAAGGGTTACTTATACGCATACTGAAGTTTATAAGTGAAGAAAATGCTCAGTGGTTACAAACAAGCGATTCCCACTTGTGTGAATGTGCCTGTGTGCTTGATGTGATCAAAATGAATAGAAATAGACTAACCAAGTACCTCCAAAGGTTCCTTATTTCAAAAGGATGCAACTCATAAACCAAACCTACTAATTTGAAAATGAAAGAAAGAGGTAGAAATTGAAGATCACTTACAGGTAATATAAGACGACTGAAACAGCACGACTAAGGAGCGCCCTGTAAACGTATGAACCTTAACTAATGGAGACTGTGAAGGTAAATGGGAACCAGGAGCCCATAATAATGAGCTACCTGAAATACTGAGCTGTAATATTACACTTCTCTTTACCAGGTCTCATAGTATTTTATAAATAATGATGAATTTAAATAAAAACAGATTGGAGTACAAGTAAAACACTAGTAGATTTACTCTGCAGTTTAGGTTTTAAGGCAACTATTTGGTGTTCAGAAGGTCAAATCCACATCTTTTTTTCAATGACTAATTACAAAAAAGTTCAGTAGCTTCATGAAGACAGGCTGAAAAAGCCAGAAACTAGATGTAATGGCTGTGTGTTCTGGTTTTGTATCTTGAAAATAAGTTGAATCAGTTTTAGCCCCCTAAGTCAAAGTTTTGAGAGCTGCTGAGATATCTCACTTTGATTTGACATTATCTGCCAAGAATATGCAGGACTGTCTGGTTATCTCTGATCCCTTACGCGTTTCTTATTTGCTGACTCAGATGGTTTCTCAACCAAGCTTCTGTGCGGTATGAATTTCTTTCTTTTTTGTGGGGGGGGAGGGCGGGGGTGTTTCACTGTTTTGGATTAACCTTGGTAGGCTGTTAAGCCCCACACAGACACTTGCTCACTCCCCCATAGTGGGATAGGGGAGAGAATTGGAAGGGTAAAAGTGAGAAAACTTGTGAGCTGAGCTAAAGACAGCTTAATAGGTAAAGAAAAAGCTGAATGTGCAAGCAAAGTCAAATAAAGAATTCATTCAGTACTTCCCATCAGCAGGCAGGTGTTTAGCCATTTCCAGGAAAGCAGGGCTCCATCTTGTGTAACAATTTCTTGGGAAGACAAACATCCCCCTCCATCCCCCTTGCAGCTTTTATTTCTGAGCACAGCATCGTATGGTAGGGAATATCCCTTTGGTCAGCTGGGGTTAGCTGTCCCGGCTGTGTCCCCTGCCAACATCTTGGGCACTTGCAGCCTACTTGCTGGTCGGGCTGTGTGAGGAGCAGAAAAGACCTTGATGCTACGCAAGCAATGTTCAGCAATAACTAACACATGCCTGCGTAATCAACACAGTTTTAGTCACAAATCTAAAACGCAGCACCATATGAGCTACTACAAAGAAAACTGACTCTATCCTAAGCAAAATCAGTACATTCAATTAATTTTCTCTGTATATTATTGTGCAGGAAAACTAGATGGCTAAATGACAGCAGACGATACCAGTGTGGGAGAAATCCCCAAACTAGTCAGTACAATAACGATATAAGAAAAGCCCAGCCCAGCCCCCAAACCTACAAATTCAGCCCAGATATGTAATGACTTAATGTGCAGCTTCAGGAGAACGAGTTAAAGCAGCCTGCATTACACACCCAGTTATCTTATGTGCTTCTATATCCTATTTGTGTATTCTTCAGGTATGCCTACAGAGAATACCATGGAAATTGCCTAAACTTTTCTCTAAGTCCTATGCTACCCTGTAGTTCTCAAAATGCTGTTGAAGTTGCTATGCAATTACCATTAAAAATATTCTAGTAAAAATGTAGCACTTGTGTCTGACCATAAAGACAAGTTCAAGAGTAAAACTCTTCAGTTCCTGAGAAGAAAATAAGTATGCTTTGTATAAACAGAGGAGAACTTTAGGTATAAGTGTCTTGCAAAAGTGAAGGTATGTAAAGATAGACTTTTAAATAGATTTCGGCAATTAGGAGTCTGCAAAGATGAGAATGAAAAACTGATTTGTAAAGCAGTAAGCTATCTCATTTCTGACCTTCGGCAATGTCACTCTGAATAAGTCCATTATGAGGAGGGACGTCGCAGCTTTTTTCACATTACTGTTGAAAATAAATGGTTATGCCTTTGTTCTCATGGGGCCCATCTTTTTAGTACATTATTATACACAGTCAGAACTATAACAGGTGTAGTTATGTTTCTCTTCAGTTCTTTTTTTTTTTTTTTTGAAATTTGATTCTTCTGCTTTTTATTATGAGCCTATATTGAATGTACCAGTCTGCACGCCTTTTGCATAGGGGTCTGTACATAAGTGGAGGTGCCCCACAGCAAATACAATTCTAGGCTTCCTTGAATTGTTTGCTACTCAAGAAGAGAGTTGTGTCTGAAGATGAAACTAATACGATTAAGAGGTAGACAGAAGATTAGGAGAAGACCCAGGAGAAAGTGTATATGTGAGGAATCTCTCAGAAGGTTGAGATTTTTTCTGTATTTTAGCTCCAGGATAAGGTCTTCATATAAAATCTCATTTTCTGACAGGCTATGCACATTAGTTTTAATATAAGGTTGCATGAGATATTAAAAGGGGAACTTTTTATTTGTCACAGAGCTGCAAAACACTCTAAAGCAGCTTGAAAGTCTATCATGTAATAAAACTGGGGAAATTCTTGGTCGTAGCTTTTCCTGTCAGAGAGTGGGACCAGTGCTACTGATCCACAAACGGCATTTGAGATAAAAACAGAGAGTTTTAAAAGACAAGCTGGAAGACCATTCCATACCCAAAGAATTATATGGAAATATATAGGGAAGGAGCTGCCAGAGTAATGACCAAAGAGGATAGAAGGACAGAAACAGAAAAATACTTCTTCCTTCCTGCTAAAGAAAATCCAGACATACAGGAGGTTAAAATACAAAGACAAATGTACATCTAGAGGAAGTATTTCTTAGCATAAAACATCAAAAGGGGTGTCAGAACCACCTATCGTCAACAACACAGACAAAACTGTTGTAAATTAAAAGAGTTATTTAATTAGCTATTAGCAATATCCTCTGAGCAGTCAATAGGAGATCTAGTCTCACATAGGCAGACACACTTAAAAATATTTTATTACTTTGGCATTCAGTCATATGCCTGAGTCTTTGGACTTAGGTCTTTGGAAAGCATTGGTGATGTAAGGTTTTAGAAAAGATTTTCCCAAGAAAATACAGAGTTCCTGACTATATTGCTTTACCTTTTTGCTTTTAATAGTGAAGAGTTGTGCTATAGTTAGAAAATGCCCTCACTTTTCAGCTTTCATGTATATTTGAGTTTAAATAGGTCACTTATTTTGCCTTGTGAGGAGGTAGTTCTGACTCTAGGTCATTTGGTCTGTATTGATTGTTCTTCTAATAAAAGAAGCACCATTGTGGCTGCATTTGTACTTTCCTAACAGAGGGTCTCCTAGCACTTGGTTCATGAACTACTGATATTGGAAAGCCCTCTTAAAAGCACTCAAAAATCACTTCCAATTATGCTCACTTTACCTGAGCAGTGTTCAAGGCTATAGATCAAATACTCATGAAGGAAAAATGTTGCACAAAGCCATAAATGGCAACTACCATTTGGAGTGATGAAGAGGGGAAGTACATTGCTACCATATGTAAAAAGCATTTCAGAATATCCTACCTTTGCCCTTCACAGAGAACAGGAGACGAACATTCAGGCTTGTTGTGAAAAGGTGGTGGCTAAAGGCTATTTGGCTACAACCAAATAACCTGGACTGACCACATACCTTCTTTCAGCATGGATTTCACCAGACCGTGACTCTGATGAAACTGTTATGCTCTAAGTCCAGCTAGGATCACCATCTGCAAGCTGGTGAACCACTCCTTCCATCAGCCCCTCCTTGATGAGATTAGTATTTGTTAAGGTCACTTGCTTTAGAATTATGATTGACACCCAGATATGTGTGTGCAGGCTGTCCAGGGCCAGTGCCAGCTCTTGACACAATGCCATGAAGGTGACCTTTTGCACATTGACATTTATGATCCATTCCCGATTATTTCATATGTGTAATACCATGTGGTCTTACCAATGAGAGTTGGTGAGGCCCATCCCAAACATTGAGACATAGGAGGAATAAGCATGCCAGTGTTCTCAGGCTTCTACATCCCCAGTGTATCACAGCAGAGTGAGACAGTGTCTATTGTTTCAACAGTGCAAGGGCACTGTCTCCATGAGACGAAGCAAGCTAACAGTACCATGAGCATGGCCTGAATAAAGAACTAGCTCTTATCTGATTCCATTATATTCTGTTTCATGTCTGGCATAAAGGATAATATGTGAAATATGTATATCTATGTGCAGAAACAACATAGATGGAGTTCTGGGAAAATTATGAGCAGCTGTGATCTCATTGCTTTGTAAAAAAAAAAAGGACACAGAACCATCGTTCAAATTCTTCTGCTTGTATCTGCCTTGTACCTCCTTAAAACTTACTCTTGTCGTTTTGTCTGTCAGTTTAAGTGCAAGAAAATTAATATCCCACTTTTAGTCTTTTCATCTTTGCAGTGTTTGGATTTGTCACATTCAGCTCAAGTTCCAGCGTTTGCTTGGTAAGTCATCATCATCTACAGCTTTACGCAGAAACCTAGTCTGAACTTTTTTACAAAAGTTTTGTAAAAAAAAAAAAAACAACTTCTCTTCCTAACTTATTCACTGGGACAATACTCTGAAAACTGCTTGACAGTATGACACAGCAACCAGTTTCTTCTCCAGCATGTACAGGTCTAATCAACAGTACTGATACCTTTTCATTAGTCTGACCCCAGCCATGGCCAGCAAGCTTGAGCTGACCCAGGGTTGGTACCGTAAAAGTTATGTGTATGTGCTGTAAGCTTGGTGAAACCAAGGAAAGGCTGAATCATGAAAAACTGCACATGAACTACAATTTAAGAAAAAGTTGCCAAGCTAAGGTGGGGTGCAGATTCAGTCACTTCGGAGGAAACCCTCATACTTTCCTTAATGACAGGCCAAACTATTTAAGTCTTATCTTCTGCAGCACGTAAACTGCAAACTTTGCAAAATACGGTGAACTTAGCACTTCAGAAAGTCTTTTTTGGGGCCACAAAGCAAAAACAGCCTTCTGTTGTCTTGTTTTCTTAAGTCTTGCCTTAAGCAACAGTTTCGGGGAACACAGTTTTCAAAATTCTTGTTCTTGTCCTAATTATCAATATGCAATGTTTTGTGTGAAGCCTACCAGGAACTTTATGGGGACCCATACCCTCCAAATTACTTCCAGTGCTCTTTCAATATGCTTCAGCTGATGTCTGTCAGCAGGTAAGGGCTTCACAACTTTCTAGTTTGTAAGGCGACCCATAAGGCTATCTGAATGGCACTATCAAGTATACCCTTAACCCCAGGAAATACAAGGTTGTTCATACTGGGGATCCGAAAAACACCAAGAAAAATGTCCAGTTTTACACTATTTGTTAAGTGGCATTAAGTAATTATTTTTTTAGATCAAATTTTTTGCCTGTAAGTATAAAACTCATCTCTTTAGTACTGCAGTAATTAATGTGGTTTGTATATGTATATATCTAAACCTACACAAATTCATACTGAGCTCTGAAATGCTGGTGCAGTACAAAATATAAGCACAGGATGAGATGGGAGAGGGGAAATCACAGGAGACACTAAAGATGGACTTGCAGTTCCACTTTATTTTAAATCTTCATTGTCTGGGAGGATGAGGATTCAAATAAAGAAGGCTATTAATGTCTGAATAATAAGGGATAATGCTCGATTGTGAATTGAGAGGTTTGGGTTGGACATTAGGAAAAATATTCTCACCACAAGGGTGGTGCAGCACAGAAACAGGTACACAGAGGAGTTTTGGATCTCCATCTTCAAGATTTTGAAGACTTCAGAATACAAAGTCATGGTAGTCATGATCTGATGTTGGATGAGATCAGATGTCCTTTACAACCAATTCTTCTATGAGCCAATGGGTAAATCTCACTAGAAATCCGCTAACTCGGATCTTTCATTTTTTTAATCATTTGCTTGTCTTGTATCTTCAAATCCAAGATGACTTGTAAAATTCTTCCCTAGACAATGCCACTGATTTGTGACCAGAATCACTGGTATTTATTTGTGGGAAGAGTTAGTCCAGTCTATTTCACCTCTATGTGAAACCCTAGAGCTTTATTTGTCAAGCACTGAACACTAAAAGAAAGGGTCAAGGGTGAATGAGTTAAATTTCCCCCCAGAAGAGTTTTTCCGGGCAAGCTCGTGAATTTTCTATTATTTGTCAGAAGAATAAATATCAGAATATGGAAATTCATTAATCAGGATTCATCCCATTAGTCTGACTTGCAGTTTCTTTGCCTTGTTTGCTTTAATGTGTAATATAAGATGAAGCCCTTAACCAGGCTAGAAAAGAAATCATACTAATCATTTAAGGAATGGTGTAAACATCAGATTCAGCAAACCATAATTATACAGACAAAACTGGGCTATCTTTATCTGTTTGCATGTGCATTCCTGAGAAAAGCCTCTGTATCCATGTGTATTTTACTGCCAGCAGCAATAGCAAGGACTATCACCTGACCGTCCAAAATAGGTCATTCCACCAACAGGAAAATATGGCTTCTTGCACTGCAGTTTTCACTAAACACTCAATGACTTTAAAAAAAAAAAAGGGGCCTTGATAGTTCTTATTTTGAACTGGAAATCAGTATATGAAACTCTATACAATTTTTTTATAAAGAAATTTCTGAAGTGGATTGCTGTGGAAAAACAACTTTAATCCAAGAAAATTAACGTGGACCCAAACACAGCAATCCAAACAATTTTTCAACTAAAGTCTGTAATTGCTACTAGAGAAACAAAAACAAAAATTGGCCCATGATATTTATCTTAGACACAAAGAAGCAGACAAGATACTCCATATATTTACTATTTTTATTTTCATCAAAATAATTCTCATTTTACTACAAGCAGCTGGATCAAAACCTTCATTCTTATCACATTATTATAAACTCAAAAGTTTCTTCAGTAACATCGAAGATACTTGACGTTAGCAGTTTCAAGGAGGGGAGGAATGCCTGCTTTGAAACTATTGCAAAACTGTTAGGGAGAGGAAAGACAGCTTGCAACAGCAAGGAGGAGCAATACTGTTTTGGAATTTTAGGATACAACTCAAAATGCAAAAAATTGAGGCAAATCCTGAAGCAGCACGTTCATGCAGAATATTACAGCAAAACTACTTTGCCTTTGTGTGACTGTAGCCATTGCTGTTTCCAAGTCTGAGCTAGATTGCATTGAACCAGCTCAAATGTTAATCTAGTGCCTCTTATTACTTCACCATCTGAGGTTCACATGGGTGCAGCTCATGTGTATATGTCTTAATGGAAGACAATAGGTATTCCACACTTACGTATTAAACTTAATATTTCCAGCTTCTGGTGTGCCCATTATATCTGCTGTCTTTTCCCACCTCAAATTTTCTTCTATAGCTCTTTCTCCTCCAGACCAAATAAGTTATGTTAAAAATGGTCTGCACCACTCATCATCAACAAAAAGATTATGCAAAGTTGACCGGGGAGTCACTGACTATTGGTAAAATATTCTGCCCCTTTTTGTATAAGGTCTTTTTCCAGGCTTAAAAATGTGCAAGTCACCTCAGGAAACTGGAAGCCAAATCACAACAGCAGTCAGGAAGACATTTTTTACAGTGAGAGTGGTGAAATGCTGGAACAGGCTGCCCAGAGATGTGGCAGATGCCTCATCCTTGGAAATGTTTAAGGTCAGGTTGAAGGGTGCTCTGAGCAACCTGATCTGGTTGAAGATGTCCCTGCCTATTGCAGGGCGGGGTGGACTAGATGACTTTTAAAGGTCCCTTCCACCCCAAAACATTCTATGATTCTCTATCTTATTTAAATTAGGCAACTCCAATGACAGGAAATAAATCACAGAGTTCTGATGCTGTTCTGTACATGAGTTCTGTGCAACGAATTTGAAAGCTAACTATTGCAGAATGCAATTTTACAAGAGAAGGCACTTCCTTAAAAGTATCTGCTACTGGATTTTTTCTTTTCTGTTTATGGAGAGCAGATACAGAAACCAATAAGGGGTAGCACTGTTAATTGAGTTCTGTTCTGCCTCCTGCATTGTCAATATGTTGGTTTGAGTTCCAAGATCAAAATTCTTATTATGGTTTATAGCAATGAAGAAGAACACAAAATCAGAACCAGGGCTTACGCAGCTTATACTTCAAACTAGCTTTTTAAATATTTTATTATTATTATTATGTCACAAAGAGGAGTCCTTTTGTAGAAATGGCTATATGCAGCTCCATCTTAATTGTATTTCTGGATGTTTTCAAACTAGTGAAAAGACTACTATACTTGGGGGCAGTGGGAGGAGGGGGAAGCCAACAGTTCTCCACTTCCTGCTATTTCCTATTCACTATGAAAGAAAATCCATCTACAGTTACAGCAGCAATCGACAGTTCTGGTTAATGTGCCACTTTGTTCCCATCTCCATAGACCACCAGTACAAACCTCAAAGGTTTTGGGAAGGACTGACAATACATAAGCAAGTGAGACCAGGCAACACTTTCAACTCAACAAAATGAGTCAACTCGAAAGTATGCAGTTGAATTCCAGAGAGACAGTCTTCTGTCAGTCCATTGGAGCATAAATGCACATTCAAGTAAGAGAAAGAGGACTTTTAAATAAATACACATAATTGCAAAGATCATGATGCTCATTACAGTACCTGCAAGAGAGGAGATGTAGATGTCTGCTGTGATATTTCAATACAATCAGAAATCCACTGGATTCAGCTGTTTCATTATCTGCTTTGATTATCACAGGGTGATTTGGCTCAAAGTCTAGTGCTAGATAATAATCCTTGGTTTCTTAAAAAACAAAGTTTTTGTAACCAGTCCTGTGTAAGGAAATGTTTAGACCATGGATTGCTTTCCACACTCCTGAGAACACAAAAAATTTTGAAATGACAGCCCATTTCTCTCAACATTTCTCCATTTTTTTTAAAGTGGCCCTAGGCAGATGACAAATTGACAGACTGGCACAGCATCATGCCTGGAAGGGAACTGTGTGGATGACTCAGTTGTTCATTGGGTAGTTTTCGACTCACAGAGAGAGAGAGAGAGAGTGCACACCAGTTTCTGAACTGCCTCTGCAATAGCTCTTATTCATCTACCCAACATTTCCTCTCCATTTCTTCCAGTGCTATATTGTGGCTCACTACCCAACCTTGATGGCTCAATAATTCAGAGAACTATGGTTCAGAATCCAAATCTTCAACAGAAAAAAAANTTCAACTCACTTGGAAGATTAATAGCTCTGCTGAAATTCACACTGCTGAAAGTCACCTAACCAGATCATACAAGGTCTCATTAGGAAAAGAGGTTCCCACTTCAGATCCTTCACAATCCTCCCAGGAATAGCAGTCACTTCTTTTCAAAAGCTTAAAGTGCATTCATGTGACAACAAAATAAACCAACCAAACAAACAAAAACACCACCAAAAAAATAACCCAAACAAGCAAACAAAACCAAAACTGAAATTAAAACAGTCCTGCTAAGATAGCAATATTGAAAATGCAGCTGATAGAAACTGCCTTTCTTCAGAGGCCAAAATCTATCAGGCCCTGAATGCCAGCTGAGTAGTTACAGTCCTTTTAATCATCACAGTGTCAGCAACTACCTTCATTCCTGAGCTTAGTTACAGGGTTTTTATTTTCAGTTCTGTACTAAATCATAAACCAGAACTTCAGTCAGCTCTTTTCTGTGAGACCATTGGGATTTTGTGAAACTGGAGGGAGAGATTATACTGTATGTAACAGTCTGGGAGAGGACTTACTGGTCACTTCTTTGTAAATCATTGAAATCCATTGCCGGCTTCTTTTGCTCATGTCTGTAGGGCATTACAAAGCATAACAAACCACCACAGAACTTAGTTCAGCAAGCCCACCTGTTTGATGCAAGTACCAGCACAACAACAGGGACACTTAAAAGTAGGAGAGAAAAGACTGCATTCATCTATCATAGCACAAATGCCATGAACTGCTCACCAGCAGAGTCCTTCAAGGCTGACAAATGTGTGTAACATGCTGGAGTGTGTATGAACAGCTGGAGAAGTCAACTGTTGTGGCAAAAGTGATCCCTGTTGTGGAGTGAAAAAAGAGGCTTCTTAGACATCATAGACCTCCTCTTCCATGGCATGACCGACCTCTCCACAAAGTTGGTGGAAGGTGTTGCGCCGCAGGATCTCCCAGCCACGGTGAGAACTAGTCCTGGATGTGCTCCGTGACAATGACAGAGCAGACAGTTCCTTCTTGTACAGGATGTTCTTATCGATTTCCAGCTTTTCCAAACCTTTGTCATAGTTATTCCTGTCCTGAGCCTTAAATGCTTCTGTGTACCGCATCACCTTGTGTTTGTTGGGATCAACCCTGTCTTGAACTCTGTAAGAGTATTAAAAAACATAAACTGAATGAAGTAGAAACCTGCCAGTTTATCAACAAAACCAAGCAGCCACAAGAAGCAAGCCCCTCCCCAAAATATGCCTACTGACCCAGACATTCCAGAAAATCTACACAGAAATAGGAAACTGATTATAGGCATGATGCTAGCCAGTGCTGGCACACAATTATCTCCTAGACCTTCATCCCCGTCATTGACTTCAGTACCCTTGTTTGCCCGTGGTTTCCTGTCCTTTAACCCATTTCCCAGTCATGACTTACCCTTTCTGTTTTGCCAGCCCTAAGCTATTGGCAGACCTACCCCACCTGACTCCAGCTCCAGATCCTTTGTATATACAGGTATATTAATCCATTTCCTTCGTTCTTTTCTTTCCTCCTCTGATACTCCATGGTTGCTAGCCTCAGGATGTCACTTATCTTTTGCCAAACTTTTATTTAACTGCTCCACTTCCACCAGCCCTTCTCTACATTACTTATAATTTGTCTTCTGTAACACTATCCCACACTATATTCAATGAACATACATATAATTTGACAGAACTAGATCACACCAACACTCTTTTGTCATAGCATCCAATGAAGAATTGTTGCTGGGATATTGCTCTTGCAAAGTTATATTCTGCACCTTGGACTGAAGGTGTTGCATATTGGTACCACTTTAGGTTTGCTTGTTGTGCCCAGCAAACCAGCAAATCCACAAGGTTCATTACTCTGCTAAAACCTGTAAAAAGTCCTGTTTCATACAGTCACCGCTCCCCCTTCTGGCTTTATCAGCAAAAGATGACACATGTCCAAACAAAATTTAATCTTTTCTCACCCTGGTATAAATACTGATTAAAATCAGAAATAATGAGGAATCTAGTGTTATCTAGACTACAGATAGTTTATTATTTCAGTGCCTAAACTGAAATCCTGGACCTATACTTTGCCACCTGATGCAGTCTTTGCAAAGTATAATATAGTTACTAGGTTCACACCAGAAAGAAATCTTGCCTTTAATTATTCCTGTTCTGGTTTTGAATCATCTCTAGTGCAATTCATTGCTGCTGAATGCCTAATTGATTGATTCTGTCTCTGCCATTTCATGCATCTAATATATAGGGACAGCCAACCAAGCACAGCAGTGAAGCTTTTTGCTACTCATTATAAGAAGTTTGAAAGAAAAATTCAGGTCTTATAACCCATTCTGGTGTCAGTCTCCTGTGACTACTGGATAAGAAAACACCACCTGATTTTACAAGGAATTGCACAGCAGAACTTTCTGAAGGCAACAGTGCTTGTCCATCCATAACAGACAGAAAACAAAATGGAGTTTGCATTTTGGAAGGAAAGGACTCCAAACACTCCTCCCCAGGCCACTGGAAAGGCTCTTCATTATTGTCCATGCATTGGATTCTTCTTCTGGGATCCTATATGCACACACTAGAAGAGAACTCACCTGAGATACCATCGGTCCCCTAGTCCATACTCCCGCCCACAGATTCCAGAGCGAGGCCAGAGACACCGTGGCAATTTCCGCTCCAGCATGACAGTAGTAGCAACAACCTTTAGAATAAAGAAAACAAACAAACAAACAAAAAAAAAAACCCACAAACATAAACAAAGATGTCTGATGAATTAAAAAAAAATCACTCTCTCTCAAAATTATCCGTTTCATGAGTACTGACCCATTACCATTCTTCATTACAGCTCCATATGTAATGAAGAAAAATCACAGATTCAATACTCCATTTATTATAGGGTGATTCGCTATTTTAGTCCTAACTGTGCCATTTTATGAGGAAGCAAAGGTGCTCTTAAAACACTGTTAAATTTCTTTTCTTTTACACCTGATCGCAACAAGTAGGGTAATTAATTTGCAAGCAAGAGAAGAGGATGGTATTTATATCTTGCATTAACTGTCATCAGAACTTATCAATGTGGCCACACAACTACATTTAACCACTTGACTTATTGCTTTCTCACAGAAAAATACTAGGAAATTGATTTCCTGTTAAGCAGCTATATAAGTGATCTGATTGAATTTTTTTGCCTTTCGAGCAAGTCAGGACAACTTCACTTAACGGATCTAAAGATGTTACTGACCTACTTGCAATCATTACCTTGCATTCTATCTCCCCTCAGTCAACCCCTATAGTTATAATTTAACTCTCAGTTACACAGAAATGTGATTTATAAAAAAAAAAAAAGATGCAACTTAAATTTTATTTGACAAGAGATTCCATGCGTAAGGGAAAAACAGCTAGGGAGACACAGGATGGACAAGAAAGTCTGGATGGGCTTCTAGCTACTAACTGAAATAAGGTAGGAATACTGGCATAGCAAAGAAATACTGGAAGACAGTTTCACATGAGAAGATGTGCAGAAGAGTAGTCTTGCACATAGACACTTCACACTCATAAAAAAGGATGAAAGAAATTTGGTGGCTGATGTACAGAAGCTGTAAAACAGAATTAAAAGGACATGGCTTATTGTGTTAGTGCCTGAGAAAAGTGAAGGCCAGAGAAAGGTTTTAAAGTTCCTCTTTTAGAGCACAGATTGCAGAGTACGTAATTGCACTGTGTAGCACATTTTTCCTGGACAGTTTTCCCCTTCTTTATTCAAAGCGAACCCTCTAGTACCTAAGTTAGATTACCTGGGCTCTCCAGAGCTCATCCCGCTCATGGGCCACTCTCCAGTGAGTGTCACCCATCATGGCAATTAACAAGTTGAGCATAAGGAGGGTGGCAATGATGGCAAAGGCAAAGTATACCACACTGTACATAAAAGGCAGGTCCACATCATAGTTTGCCGGGCCATCGATGATGGTGAGGAACAGCTCAAAGGTGGTGAACAAGGACATGGGATAATTGTAGAACTGCCCAAGGTTTTCAGGGTTCTCTGTCTGGAAGATGATGTAAAAAGCTAGAGGAGACCAATAGGAAAAAAAAAGAGAGAGGGAGTTTAACAATGGGAATCACATTCCAAGAGCAACAACAGGGTCCTCTAAGAGATGCTGACAACACAAAGTGGTCTGAGGAGCTGCATGTGTTTCTATGCTCGTGTAGTACCCAGCATAACAAGGACAAAGCCCTGACTAGAATCACCAACTGAGAATATGACTCAGAATTACTTTGATTGTTCATTTGTTCTCAAATTAGTGATATTTTCTTCTTCAAGGATATAATGAAACTATGTGTGTTAATCTCATTTTCCAAAGACAAATACTAAAAATGCGGTATGTTTTTAAACCTGACTTACATGTATGTAGAATTATCTGGATTGTACTAATTTTTATTAACCTGGAAAGAGCAAGAATTGAAAACCAAACTCATGAGAACAGAAATCAGTACTGGGAAAGTGATCATGCTCAAAGAAATAGAAGCTATACATCATCACCGCTTTTGCCAGCTAACTCAAAGGGCAACTTGAGAATAAATCAAAATCCACGCACTTAATTCATACTAAAGTTGGCAGGGGTAACATAATGCTGTTTTCCTTTTGTAGACTCACCTGATGCAAAGCCTAGTATCACCACAGCCATGAGCCAGCAAAAGCGCATAAGATCTCCAAATATCATCTGTAGAGCAAAGAAAGCCACCATAAGGCCCAGCTGTCCCACCAAGCCACAATGCAACCCTATGTAAACCATTTTCCAGAGTCTAAGACTAAAGGAAACTTCTGCACTGAAGAGAGAATGTGAAAGTCCCAAACCTTCTGTGTAGACAAGAACTTGTCCATTTGCCATTAATGCTAGTCCCGAGGGAGAAAAAGTATTCTTTCAGCTCTCCCTATCTGCAAAGAGTTGCCAGGATGCATGTAACAAGCCCATATTTGTTTGTGTTTTATACCTTCTGGATCATGATGGTAAACGGTCCAAGCATCTGGAAGCCTCTTGCAAAGTACATGACATTGCACCATCCTAGCACCAGGGCAAAGGACATGGGCACCACCTCACCAGTTGTGCTTGTGAGACGCATCACCATGGTTACTAGAATCATGCAAGCATATGTGATGCTGCAAAGGAAGAAGAGAGAGTGAGAAAAGTTCAGTAAAGGAATCTTACCCTCTTTTTTTTTCTTTTCTTTTCAAAAATTCCAAGACAGGCACATATAGACACCAGCCCCATAGGCAGAGACCTTTCAGCACTATTAACTCTACACGTCCACTCACCCGGCTACCTATACACCAGTTGAGCCAGTAAGAAAAGTAAATAAAGAGAAGGAATACTCTAAAAGAATGGAGAAACTGACTTATCTGGCAAAAGACAGCAATGGGGAAAAGGAGAGACAAGATATTTATTACACTTAAAAAGTGGTGTACTTACACAATTATGTGAAAAGGCCCTCCCAGGATGGTTTGTCCAAAGTATTTCGCTGCTCCAACTCTAAGGATATCTGGGATCTAAGAAAGACATCCTATTGACTTTAGGACTTAGATGGATTCCATTATACTATTAAATGTCGTGGTCACCTCCAATATTCACAGGATCTGGGACCAGCTGCATCTGCTTTGTTTGCTGGTTCATAGCTTGATTTCTATATTACTTTAAAAACTGAATGATTGAATCAGATGAGCCCCTCTCAGGATGTGACAGAGATTGCTGGAAAAGCTAAGAATGCTTGGGCAGATTGAGACTTCGGCATGTGGCAGAGAGATGTTGCAGCATAGAGCTGTGAGCCTGAAGTTCATAAAGCTCACTGAGAAGAGACCAGACAAACAGCTGAACCTCAGAAGTGAAGACCGTCTTGGGGAATCAAAGGAGTTTGTTATAACTCAGACTCACTGTGTTAGTTGTAGCGTAGCCACAGAGTCCTGCCCAAACACAGGAAGAAGGACCTGTCCTTTTAGAACATATATGGGCAGAGAGAAAGCTGTTTACAAGCCTCATTTCACTTTGGTTCACCCTGGCATCGTCATTTGAGTTTTCTCATATGAAAGTTTCAGTCTTCTACTTCATATTATAATAAAACTGAGTGGGGGATGTATTTGTTTTAGTTTAAAGAACTTTTGCTTTTTTGAGCGAGATAGTTCATGGTAAGGTGAACACCTAAAAGCGTCCACCTCAGAACTCTGGTTGAGTGAGGCTGCTATTATAGGCCCATACAGTCACTGTTCTCCAATTAAATATAAACTTTTTTGTGTATGCACAGAAATTACTTCAGCCAGCATCCCTAAACACTTGAGTATTTAGGGGTGCTGAGTGAAGAATCTCTAAGCATCTCATGCAAAGCTGAGATTCAGCTGGACCCACAGATGGTGCTAACAGGAACTGTGGCATTACCCTGCAGATAGTACTTGATAGCGTGGCCAGTCCTTCTAATTGCTTCTTCCACACCTGGAGTCTTACTAGTATGTTGTCACAGTCCCGGTTTCATCCAATAGATACCGTTGAGAGAGTTTGTTGCCATAGGCGTATATCAAAGCACTTAGACTAAGCAAATAACCCCTACCAAGCTGTGAGCACAAAATCATGTTTATCTAGTAAGTAAAATCTGTCTTGATTAAACCTGAGACTATATAGCTCACTGTTTCTCTTACCTCAAGGATCAAAATTACTACAGCTCCAATGACCGTGATCAGCTCCCCCACCAGCCTCAGCTCATCCTCATATGTCATATATGATTCCTGGAAAAAAAAACAAAAAACCAAAACAACAAAACCAGGAGTGAAAGGAAATTAAAAAGAAGATGGGCGAAATGAAGGTCCACTGTTAGTGTGACAAACATGATTAGGCCTGACAAGCTACAGGAACCAGCCCAGCCCCAGCAACGGAGAACAGAGCATACCCAGCGTTCCTCACTGACAAAGACCAGCTGGCAGAGAGAGAGAAGGAGGACAGCTGCAATAGCTGGCAAGTGGGAAAGACTTGTACTTCCAGTTAAGTAGGGTAGATTAGAATTGCCCAATGCTGCCTATGGGGCTGTGACTCCTATAGACACAGTACCTGCAGCATTTTCTGGACATAGATTGTATTGTCTCTGCCGCTTGTTTTGTTGCCTGTTCGGGGTTTCAGTGGTCGGTAGACGCAGCACATAGTGAAGCAGACCATGTAGAGTATATAGAATAAAGCCAGGAAACAGAAATAGGGACGACCGTACATATTCCACTTCAGGCTCACCAGCTCCTTCACAGGTGTTAGGTCCAAGATCTGGCGTGCCTGAGAAAGACAGAAAGAAGGAATTAATTGCCGTAAGGACATTTGTTTCTAAGCATCATTCACACTGTTTCCTGGGAGAATGTTAACAAACGATTCTCACCTACTCGATTCAGCATTAGTAAGCTGAATTTATTTTGCAAAAATGGAATGCTCAAGTGGGTTTGGACTTGCTCAGTTTTCCAGTAAAGACCTTCGGAAAAAGTTAAAAAATATATCCTGCAGAGAACAGCTTTTGAGTACCAGTGGGAAGCACAAGAGAATAAGTTTGTTGTGTGTGTAGGCCTGCACACATATAAACACTTCAGACAGACCTATGATCTACGTCCGTGAATGCAAATATATGAGGATGTGTTACAGAAAATAAAAGGTATTATTAATAGTTAATATTATTATATTAGGATCTATAAATATTAGGGGTGTGCTAACTTTACAGTATCAGAAATTTTGTAAGTCCTGTGAACTCCAGGGACTGAAATACATACAAAACTACTTCAATTCATGAGTTGTCTTTTACTGTAACTAGAATCAATTTTGAATAATGTTTTCTTTTAAGCAAGACAGCACAGTGCACTTTACAGCAGATACTCTCCTTTGCAAGAAATATGTCATTATTAGAACAAAGAATTGAAAATACAGTAATTTGAATTCTATTTTCAGCTACAGAAAAAAAAAGTTTCTATGCAACCTTGTGAAATTCACTTCGATTTTTTTCTCCAGATAAGAGTTCTGCATTTATACATGTAAGTTGTTTGTTTCAAAAGCTATTTCTATCAATTTTAGTAGCATTTGTGGAAAATTTTAATCTCTAGGAAACAAATCATAAGGTCCTTTAGATCATTAGCTCTCTTTGAAAAACTGACAGTGATACCACTTTGATTTAGCAGGCACTAAGAGGACTTTGGAAAGATTTCCAATGTTCCTTTATTTCTGCCTAAATGCAGCCTGTTTATGGACTCGATTTTCGAAAGTTTTCACCATTCATCTGTGATGATAAAAGCTGCAGTATACCCACAGTGAGATACATGGTAAAAAAAAACAAACAACAGGCTCTTTCCACTTACTTCCTTTACATTATTTATATTATATTCAAAGTCTGGGTCCTTCTTTTCAGAAGCGCAGTGGTGCAGCTCAGATATATCTAGACAACCACATACGTTTCCAGGAATAAACAGAATCTTCAGTGAGCATCTTGCATGATATGAAAAATAGTGCTGCTGCACTTGGGGTTGTGTTTCTGTCAAAGATCTGCATATATCCATACGTACTGTGTGGCTCAGGAGTTCTATACAAAAAGGAAGCTTCATCAAAAAAAGTTGAGACCATAGTTTTAGAAGTGACAAAGATGCTCTATAAAAAGGGCGGTGGAGTTATGAGCACTGGAGGAAGAATCCTCTCTTATCGTACAATTCCATTTTAAAAACTAACAGGAAGAATCCAGAAATTTTCTTAAGTGCCCTTATGTTTGATGTGGTTGATTTGCACACATGCATATAAAGGGCAAAGAAAATACAGTGAGATGACATGGAAAAAAAAATTCAACATCTTTTCCTCTGTTGAACGTTGCTAATCTATGCTTCTGAGTGAATGTATTGATTTGCTGCTGGGATGACAACTATAAAACTTGGAAAGACCAATGTGACCCCACTCTGTTTAACTGTCTTGCTCGGACAAGATGAAATTGTGGCTACATGAACGGTCTAATAAATGTCATTATTTCTTCCTACAAACTTAGCCTCGTCTATGTCCTTAGAGTATCACTACTACAAGTAACCCCATCACATAACTTTAAGTACCTAAAGGAGGTATCTTCACTAGTGATGTGGTTATCCTAAGATTTCTCTCCTTGTAGGCAACAGGGTCCTACAGACTACTATTCAGGTCACCTAAGATCTAAATTGCTCTCTGGAGATACTTAGTTACTTGCATTTCTCTATCATCCACATGTAAAACTTAAGGAATCTGTCTCACTTAATTAAACAGCTCATTTGGTGACAAAAATTAGATGGGATGAATCTAGGCCAAGTCCACTTTTTTAGCTTAATTTGTCCAATAAGAACACGCAATACTGTGTGCAAAAAAGTAATCACTGTCAAACCCACCCAAAACTAGATGGTCTGCTTAGTAAACCAGTCTGTGAAGAAAGAGTGAACCACATGGGAAAGGTGTTAATTTTAGTATGTAACACACTACTGGCATGTATTCAACACTGTAGTGACGAGAGCCTTATGCTGATATGAATAAAATGGAAGAGAGAATATTAGGGTCTTTTCATACTGAGTTCTTTTGAAAAATTTGGCCCGTGATTCCCTAGTGGTCATAAACTACATAGAGTACCACTGCAAGGAAGTATATTCCACAAAAGTGACAAATGCTTTTTCCAAAGTAGATGGATGGTACTGACACAGGTTATCATGATGTAAGTTTAGAAGCTTACTGTAATCTTCCTGTAGCTTAGTTCCCTTCTATTTTTGCCACTTTTCATCCACTTAAGGGTCATAAAATACATCTTAGTACCTATTTGTGTATGCATCCCCCTTAATACAAGAGGAATCTGCTTCTGATTGGGGCCTAAAGATGCTACTCTAGTCCAATACTGGTCTGGGAGGGTATGATAGGATGGGGTGACACATTGTATTCTTCTAGAGGAGACAGCAAACATTTTGGACCAAACACACATCAAATACGGGAAAGAATTACTATTTATGCATGCAAAAACTGCAATTACTCATATTTAAGAGCATTCTGGAAAACAAAGAAATCATAATATGTCATAGTACTTGGGGACATTTTACCCTCTGAAATTAGGAATCTTGGATCTGCATGCACTATGTTTTGGGAGAAGACAGAGGGGCAATATTCGTCTTTCTTTTAGGATTGTGGTTTAGTCTTCTGGAAAACTTCTAAGGTTGTTCTATTTTTTTGACATAGACTTCTTTCCCCTGAATTTCGGTATGAATCGCTACACATAGAAATTCAGAAGACTTTAAAAAAAAGCAAATGGGCGCTTCATAGACTTCCTCCACATTGTGCAAAGCTCTCCAGTAACTGAAACTTTTGTTAGAGATGTTTGACTAAAATTTTTATAGATTGAAATAATACAGAATGAGTAGAATTGTGCTAATTAAAGTGTCTTCTGATTAATTTCCTGTCCTATTAGTATTATTTAAGGTGATTACAACTGACAGGGTAGTGTACCTTGAAAGTCTTAAGCAGATCTGTCTAAGCTTGCCATTACACTCTGCTATTTTATCTTAGTGATCCCTGTACAAGTTTTTGAGCCTACAGCAGAGATAATTCACCTACTTTGTTTTGAGTCATAACCTGGATGAGCAATGTCATTAAATGAAGGGAAGAACAATAATGAATGGGTTTAAAACGCATTCCAGTTTAGGATTTCTGAACATAGTCATGGGACTCACAGGGACATTGTGAGAGTTAATCAGTGTCACAGTTACAGAAAGCTACTTGCTAGGGCTACTGTAGAGCTACTAGTTACTGATACCTTTGAGCCTGGTGAAAGAGAGAGAACCCTTTGCTGAATCACACAATGTCATCTCTTGTAGCTTGCTCATACTAAGTTCTCTTAACACCTCAGAAGAAAATGTGTAAAGTATCAGATGTAGCCAGATTGTTAAAAAGCTGCTACATTTTGTGTATTCCCTGCAGAGTCCTTGCTCTATGGATAATATAAAAGAGCTCGAAACTTCAAACTCATCATTCTTCTCCTTTATAATCACCATTGTCTGCACATAGAAAGCACGTGGTACCCACAATACCTCTCTCTTCTTGGTTGAGACAATGAGCTCAAGGAAGGACTGATCTTCAGCCCAGGAGTCAATCTCTGTGAGATCATAGAGCACAGTGGTCAAGGGGCCAAAGGACCAGAGATTGTGCTTCCGCTTCTGCATAAGGTATTGAAACATCTGAGGAGAAAAGGAGGCAATGGAAGATGTCAGAAACATTCCAGTATATAGCGTATTTGCAATGAAAAAAAAATAAAGTTGTTAAAAACTCTTTATTACAAGGTATTTTCCTTGAATTTGGTAGTTGTTGTGCTTCTTATATATCTCAGGAACAATTATAGCAGGTTAAGGAGTGGAAGAACTTTTTCTGATTCCCAATTGATTATTAGCTCATGCTTGAAGTAAAGGATGAGTGATTTTTCTTCTAAATTCTAATCAAACTGCTGAAGCTATTTGACACAGTTATACATGTTGACAATAGATTTCATATGGAATTTTATGTTGATTAGAAAAAAAAAATCTATTATACTCTTCTACAAGTTATCAGGAAAGAAGTGTGGCAAGGGAAATGATCCTGGCCTTTGTGGATCTACAGAAGAAAGACTAATCATCTTTGTCTTTTTGTTAAGAGGAAGGATGAGAGTTTACATTAAATATTAAGTTCTTGACTATGAATAAATGTCTGTGGATACCTGAAGAAGTTTCCTATGTGTCACATTTAGGGTAATGAAATCTAGACAACAAAAACTATAGTTTCAGTCAGACTTTTAAAAAATTGCTTGGAGTGGCTCTCTCTGTTAATACCTGTTTAACAAAAATGTTTCAAAATTTGGGTCAAAAGGTCGATTTTTTAAGCATTCATTTCTTTCATTAGGATAAAGAAATTTCTGGTCCTACATGAGACTTCTGGCAAAAATAATAATAAAAAAAGGGACTTATTATGTATGTTCCACTCACTAAGAACACGCACAGACTGCTTGGTCTGGTTGATATTATTTCAAGTTCTCTGTTTCTGAATAACCTCTTTTGTAAGGAGGCAACTGTGTCACTCAAACTCACCACAGTGTTGCCCTCAACTCCAGCCAGTTTGAAAGGAGTAAGCCCCTCATTGTTAGGAATCAATTCAAGTGATCCTGGTCCCTCTTTGTTCCTGTCATAGGAAAGTATCAGGCTGTACATGTGGCAGGCAAATGTCTTATTAGGTTGGAGAACCAGGATGTGAAGAACAGTGTTACCTATGAAGGAAGCAGAGCAGATAAGGTATAGGGAATAGCCCAGCCCTGCACAAAGACTGGCAACTCACTGCTGCCAATAACAGTGGCACATCCCTCATCCCACAGCTGTTTGTAATGAGAGAAAAATATGTGCATGCACAGATGACAGAGTCTAATTTAAAGTGTCCAGATCCACCATATGCAATTTACTAGGTCCCACAGCACATACCCAGGTAATCTTGAGCTCTAATGTCTGCTCCATTTTCAATAAGCAACTGTACAATTTCCTCATTTCCCACACAGGCAGCAAATGATAAAACATGCTCTCCTGCAAAGAAAGGAATGGGGAGAAACAACATTAAGACCACAGGAGGCAGGAGAGGTTGAAGCATGCTGAGGGAAAACTATCCATGCTATGAAGCCAGAGGTTATGAAAGGAAGAGTTACTGCAGGTAACCTGTAAATTTCCTTCCCCATTGCTCATCCTACTCAGAAAGGAAAAGAAGACTTTCCCCACACAACACTAAAAGAAATAAGTGTTCTCTTCAGATTATCTTCATAAAAAGATTGACAAGTAAATTGTGGTATATGCTGCTAGGAAGAAATTAAATTATAATTCTTAGGCAACATATATTTTTGTTTACATGCAAATATATAAAATGTGTATGATTTATATATTTATATTTATGTAGTATTTACATACTCAGATGGAGTCTTACTGTTTGCTAAAAGCGGTGTCACTGATGAGACTTGGAGATAGGAGCCTCTCCGTATCCAGTTTAGGTGGGGACTAAAGCAAGCCTCCTTTATATTCCCTCATCACTTTNTTCTGGGAGCTGCGTCTGAAGAAGTGCCCAGTGGCCTGTGCTGTGCAGGCATTGGCCCCGGTCTTCAGTAAAGCTTTCACCAAAGTGATGTTCTGGTTCACTGCTGCAATGTGGAGAGCTGTCTGCCCTGTAAGACACAGAAATAAAACTTTGCCTTCCAAGAAAGTAACACCAGGCTGATCTGTAGCCTGCAGTTCACATTTCGCTCGTGGTAAATCTAAGTTTTTTGGAACTGCATCCATAGTGGCTATATGATTTAGCTTTCAAGTTATCCCTGTTGTGTGCAGAAAGTTGGGCTACAGATTTTCCAGAGGTCCTATTCTATTTAAACCTTTTATGAATTCATGAAAACTGACTTTACAACCTGCCAAACACCCAACGGGATGCACTTTCTAAATTTTTTCTGGGGGAAAACAAGACATGCCACACTTTTCCAGGAGGCAAACTGAAAGCTCATGTCTCTCAGAAAAGACTATGCTTTCCTTCATGGGACATGAAGGTCAGGTCAAGACAAAGCTCCCAAAGAAGACGCCTAATCCATCAAACTAGGTATTAGAATTTTTAAAACCCCATCATTACTATTTTAGTGGTTTTAGGATTCTGTCTGGCATTTCTGTGTAGTCAATGAGAACCATTCTTTAAAAACCTGGGTCAGAGTCCAGACTCAAAAGCAGTGGCCACTTTGCTTTCAATCGCTATTCTTTTTCAATCAAAGAACCATTTTTTCTTCTTTCAGAGGAGATTGGGTACATGTCCCCTTTGTTACACATGACTATGGTAGAAAGCAAACTGTACATATCCTTGCAATCCCACTATAGCCAACAGACCCACCTGTGGTTAAGGGTTTGTCAATTACACATTTGCATGTTTGCACATGTATGTACTTGGGTTTAATATAATGCCACCTTCCACAAATGGTCAGGAGCCATTTGTATGTTGGTTTTGCTGTGTAACAATTAAGCAATATATTGAAATGGGAACAGTATAAGCCACTTTCCTAAATGTACAGGTAGTATTTCGTCCCTCCCCCTGCAGAAAATCCTGCCCATCCTTATTTCCTAAGATGTTACCTTCATAGAGCTCTGATGTCATCCTCTCATTGACAAGCTCAGGAGCTGCTTCCATCAGAATCACTGCAGCCTCCACATTATCATATAAGGCAGCTACATGAAGGGCGGTCTCTCCCACTGCACCTAAAAACAGTAGGAGAAGCACGTGAGTCATCTAGACATTTAACTATCTGGGCCAAAAGCAGAAATAGATTTATTGGGGTGGAGAATTATGGGAGTACTAGGTCCTCCCTTGAGTGCTGCTAGGTCCTGCTTCATCATATGACATGGTAACAGCCACATAACTGCATAGTCTCTGTCCTTCACCCCATTAAAATCTGAAAGCTGAACAGAGACTTCAGGTGTCTGTAAGTGACAGGAGATGTAGGTGTGAAGTGAATGAGCACACAGCCCTTCCACTGACCACCGTCTACAGTAAATCACCTCCTTCAGTCCCTCCAGAAAAAAAGGCCCATTCAAGCTGTAAACCTCTGATCTTCACCATTCCTTTAGTGTTTGATGAGGTCTCCAAGTTAGAAAACTCACTTTGTTGCAAAGTTGTTGACATATATTTAAGTAGTTTGAGTCTGCTAATGCAAATGTTCTAGCAAATTAACAAACATACTACTCTACTCGTAGCAGGCTCTTGTCTTCCACAGAAAGCCATTTGTCAGAAATAAGCAAGTTACCTCTCTGATAGATATCACACGTTCCATCAATGAGAAGTTTCCTAATGGCTGGGAGGTTGTTCTCTTTGGCAGCCTGGAGGAGTGGGGATTCCCATATCCTGTAGTCAAGAAAAAGTGGCTGGTCAAACACATGGTGCCTCTCTCCAGAGCTACCATGGCCTTTGCTTGAGACAGTATGTTTCCTCAACATTCTCGCTGAAAGATCAGTAGTGCATATCTACCATCTGAGGTATTTTTTGGATGCAAAAAAACAGAACCAGCATAGGTATACAAATGCAGTGCTTAAACCCGGGTAGTCCATCCTCTCCGGACTTACTGACGCTTAACCATATGGTGGCAGCAGAGGGAAAGGAGAGAGTAACCCAAACGTTTCTGGTTTATATAGCCCACATTTTGAGGCACAGAAGATAGAGAATTATGGGTCATTTGATACCCCTCCTGACAGTAGACTGGTTATCTCAGGAGCCAGAAAAAGCCAGTATTTTTTTTTTTACAAAGCACAAAAAAACAAAGGAAGTTCAGCATCTGAATGGATGGAAAAGTACAAACAAGAATTCCCCCTGTGTCATAGCAATGCTTCCTACAGTATAATTAAAAGAATGAGCTCTGAAACGTAGTTCCTCATCATACAAAGTTATGAGGAAAATTTTGAAAGCTTAGCTATATCATTTTTTTCTCTGATGCTGAGAAAATTGGGGAAATTGTCGAGAACTGAAATGTATGCCTGTCCTGGGAAAGAGCATGCCATCAAACAAGTTCCAGACTGGAAATTGTTCACTTACAATTGAAGAATGCCCTTGGATCTTCCATGAGGCTCTGGGTTATTTCAGTAGATCTTTTGGAGCTTATGAAGGATTTACTAGTCACCAAACTTCACTACCGCAAGGTCCTTTGAGGCAAACAACAAGTCAAGGGAGGTGGTCCTTCACCTCTACTCAGCTCTGGCAAGGCCATACCTACAGTCTTGTGTCCAGTTCTCAGTACAAAAGATCCTCAGTATGAAACACATATGGAGCTACTGGAGAGAGTTCCGTCAAGGGCCACAAAGATGATTATGGGACCGGAGCATCTCTCATTTGAGGAAAGTCTGAGAGAGCTGGAACTGTTTAGCCTGGAGAACAGAAGGCTCAGGCAGGGTTCTTATCAACATATATAAGTACCTGAAGGGAGGGTGCAAAGGGTTACCTGCAATGTCCGCTTGCTCAGCATCCAAATACACTTTGCCAATGTTCAAAATAATGAGTTGGACACCCAAAAGTCACAAAAAAAAGAACAAAATCTACTAATTTGGGGTAAATATTTCTGTTATCCACAGATATTTTCAGACTGATCTTTTAATTCATAAAAAGTATTTTGGGGTGGAGTTTTTTTGATTTTTGTTTTTATATAGATAAAGAATTCTTATTAGCCCAAGTGCAGGAGTTAAAGATTTAAGGGGAAGAAAACCCTCAAACCCAAAGAAACAGCCTACATTTCAGGAATTTTCAGTATGAAATAGAAGGAGATTCCTCTCTCCAAATAGGATAAGTTCAGTTCTAGATCTCTGTTCAGATGCAAATTTTGTGCTTTTGTCTCACCTGCGCTTTCTTGTAGTACAGATGTTTAATTTGTTTTTAATTACCTAGTGTGGCTCGGGTTGAGCTGTAATGTGTGATGGGGAATAAGTCTAAGGAGCACAGTAAAACAATGACAAATTCAAGCTGATATGAGCAAGGAGAAGCTCAGGCCTCATTTTTTACCAGCCCCAGTCTGTCCTTTTACTACAATCTAACAACCACCAATAGACTGTATGATAGTCTCACACACACACACTCACACACACACACACAAACACACACACAAAAAGCATGTGGGACAAATACATTAGTCAAACCATACACCTGGAGATATATTCAATGCTTTCTCCTTGTGATGTCCCAGATTTCTTCATTATATTCTGGTATTATTTAGTAACAAGATCTTGGGGATACAGTTTATAAGGCAAACAGGTGTTTTACATTAAGTAATAACACTGATGTTAGAATACATTATCGATGGATATAACTCTGTTATAAGCCACAAGAAAACCCACATCAGGGAAAGAGAGAGAGAGAATAAAAATGGCCCTTTGCACAAAATGTTTTCTCAGAACTTGTGCTTATTAGGTATAGAGTAATGTAACAATCAAACTACAGGAAAACAGGCAGCATGAATTCTGTGGCTTACAGAAATATATATTTCTTGCTTGAAATTATTCTCTTATGAACAATAGAATCTTGAAGCAAAAAAAATCATTTGAGATACCATTATCTCTGGATTTAATCCACCTGAAATGTGCAAGTTCTGCACACCTATACAGCAGAAAGATGCTGACACACTTGAGAGAACTTGGTGAATAAAGTAAAACAAAGAGAAGTATCAAAATTACACAGATAAACAGGAATCATTTGAATAAGTAAATTAATGGGCATAGGCTTCAAGTAATAAGAGCATAACCAAACATTATATTTATCATTCCATAAAAGGAGCATTTCCTGTCACCAACAGCACCCCATTATCTAAGTCATTAGAAACTGGACTAGAAAAGCGCTGCAGAGGAGAAATAAAAACTTTCAGAATATAAAGAACCATCCTGAACAAACCAGGGAGCCATTCTGAGATATTTTTTATGTGTCCTTCAAACTCTTAGCCTTGTTGCTTTGAGAAGTATTCCTTCTTTAGCTTGCTCATGCGTCAGTTGCGTTAGTTGCTAATTACAAGATGAGTTAATGTCAAGGGATCATCTAGGTTCAGACAAATAGGAACAAAATAAAGAGGCACTCTCAGCAAAAGTTGTAAGATTCAATATCAGCAAAGCAAGCTTACCGCCGCTGCCATTATTTTGGCTGAGAAAGACTGTGTTCCTGGAGAATGTAAGTTTCAGAGGCAGGAAGTGGGAACGAGGTGGGGTTTCAATAGTATAAACAATGCCACAATTAATATGTTGATGCTTTACTGGGTAGGCCTTTATCCCTCAAATGACCTCAGAGAGGAGGAAGGATTGGGCAAGAGACAATGTGGGAGGACACAAACACAACACCTTTCTCACAAAATTCTCCAAAGCCCTTGTAAACAACTAATTAAATTACAAGCCTGCTAAGAGCAAGACACCTAATAACTACTATACTCAGCTTTCAGAAATTTAGGGCAAAATTGTCAAACCTTTCTACTTATTGTAGGAACCTCTAACTGGGCTTAAAGAACCAGAGATCCCAGGCCAAACAGCAACCTGGTGAAGAACCCAGCAGTGTTGGTAAATGTCATGGCACACTGCCTCTGATGCCTCAAATGTCCATGACGTCTTTATATCATAGGCTATTATTCTTATTTAATATTCTGTCCCATAATTGGGGAAACATTTTACCCTCATTTAAAACATAGCATTATAATTATCAACTCATTTTTAATACATTAGAGTAATGTGGTGAGCATACAAATGTCAAGTACTAGGTGAGCCAAATTTGCTAATATAAAAAATAAAATAAAGTCACTTGAATTTAGAACCTTCAAAACATTTTAATTTCTTTAAGTTCTGCATATTTAACCAATTTTCTTCCTGACTCATCAAACACAGCATGAACTTTACATTTTACAACTCTAGTTCCTGTGTGTCAAAGCAGCAGCAGGTAAATTCTCTAACTTAGTCTCTTAACAGAGCTGCCTACAGTAGGTGCTTAGTTTTCATAAAGTAACATTATGTCACTGGATGGAGAGGCTCCTTTCTGAGAATGATTCAGCAGAGACCTATTTAGACACCCTGAGAAGATAATTCAGCACACCTAAGTTATGCTCCTCTTCTAAATCATTTTCTTCATCAGCTATGGAGTCAAGGGACACTAAGTTTCTAATTTAATCAGCTAAGTTGGGTCGGTAACACTAGGCAGTACTGATGTTTCCTTATAGGATCAGTTTAGGATAAGCACAGCTACATAGCTAACCAACAGTTCTGATGGACAATGAAAACCTCAACAGTATCCATCTGAAAGTGCTCCTGGGTTCTTCTTACTGAGCTAAGGAATGTAGCTGTGTTGAGGCATTTAGTAACCTTTGATCATGCATTATTATCAGTCAGTTTTCTTAACAGATGATTCAATGATATGCTCAGCAAGCTGTGACTTATTTTTCAATATAGGTGAGGACGAGATCAGGAACACCCGAAAATCCATTGTGAAACAAAGACAAGATAGAATGTAGGTCAGATTCTGACTGAGGGAGTCATGTAAAATAGTTTTAAACAAGGTTAAGCATTTCACAAGCACTTTCTGCTGGTAATATGTACCCTTTCGGATTTATGGCTTCTTAAGCACTTCTTTTGGAGTGCATACTGCCCATCACACTTATAAAGAGATAAAGAATGCAAGGACAAGTCCATAAGTCTTAATGCTGTTATAAAAAGAATTTGAATTTATAGTGTTTTTTTTTTTCAGAACAAAGAAATACATTAAATATGTGAACTGTCTGGACAACAACTGAAGCTTCTTTTTCAAGACTGTGCTCCCCAGAAGTACAATGGAGCATCTCTTTCTCCTCTTTCCTTCCCTTCTCAGATTCTACTACTTGAGTCACTCTCTTTGTGGAATTTTCCTCGTTTGCTCTAGTTTAAGTTTGGCATCTTCTAGCTTCATGCTTTATCCCTAGCTATGTCAGTTACTGAGGGTCTAAAGTAGTTCTTTCTGAGCTATAAATTCATCAGCGGGATATTATTTCAGCTTTCTTTTCTTTCCCAGCTGTGATGCTCAGTATATCCATGCTCAACACTCCATCGTGAAATTGCCAAAGGAGATTAATTTTCTCCTTTTCTTCTCCCTTCCTTCTGCTAGTATGTTTATGTAAATGTGTGCAAGACTTCAGGAGAGCAGAGGAGTGCTCAGAGGAAGCTAAACAGCCAGAAAGAGGAACAATACAATCATCTAACAAGATACTAAATAATGAGTTAGGAATTAATAGCGCAAAGGAGACAGATAACAGGGGCTTGGACAATCAATGCAGGGTCAGGGTCAGCAAATTTCTTCAGCACCGACAGCAAGACTCAGCAAATTAACTGGAAACTCTTGTGCATGTATGTTGAAGCCTCTTCAGCTGACAGTAAACAGAGCTTCTCTGGAAATGAGTCGAACAGGTTACTATTTGTCAATGCTACTAGACAAGATACTGATAGGGGCATCTTATCCCTTCAGATATTTAGCTATCTACTATACTAAGTAATAGAAATCTTGCTCAGTATCTTCCAGCAGAGCAATCTGCTTGCGTTAATCTCCTTTCTTTAATTCTATATCTGAGACTATCCTAAGAATGATTTCATGGTAGAACCGGATTAACAGTTCAGCAGATGTTAGTTATTATTTATTATCACTAAGTTATTCATAAAACATCTTTTTTTCTCTGAAGCATAACCTCATACTGCATCAAAACTACCAACAATCTTCAACAGGGATTTTCTTGCAGTTTTATTCTAGATTCTGTTCCTCACCCTGCGTCTAATCAGTTTTCTCTAACCACTTTTTTATTTGGCATGTTTGGTTGGTTTGGTTTTTTTCAGAGCACAAATTTAATATTTACTGCTTCACAAGGAAACCTATAGCCAAGTTTAAGATGGCAAATAGCTTCCTAAATCTATGAGCCTAAACTGCATCTTAGGCACTGAGGTCAGATGCGTCTATACCCATGTATTGTTGAGGAAAAGTGAGTTCTGGATGACCTTCACACTTGTGAATTTTAGAGGGCTTGTTTTCCATAATTAAACTCAAAACTCCAATTAAGATGAAGGTGTAATGGCAGAAGGAAAGACCAGAAATGCTGCCAGTGATGCCTTTGACTTTATCTGACATGTAGCACCAGAGTTTCCAACTGACTGTTCTTTGTGCCTTGATTGCTCAGAAGCACTGTTACTGAAACATATTACAAATTAAGTGGTGGAACTGTGAGCTGGCATCTTTATTTCACTCTCACCTTTGGAAACAAAGGAAACAATTAATACCGACAGGCATTGTGGATTTTAAGACAGGACAGTCCTATGTTAACTTGTGCACTGAAAACTCAGCAATGTTGTTTACACAAATGAACAGCAAGACTATGGTGACATCTCTCACTCACTACCAGCTTGAGAAAGGTTTTTATAGAAGCTGAAGGCTCTCTGTGGCCCTGTACAACTCTTAAGCAACTCAGTTTAACAGCATCAGGCTGAGCTACTATTTATTTGTGTCATGTTTGCTTTCAGGGTGAGGAAAACACTTCACTAATACGTCTGTGAGACTAAAGAGACACAAAAAAAAAATTGGAAACTAAAGGGGATATAAAGTTTTTTATTGTGACATGTTTGGAATGACCATAGTTCTCTGCGAGTTATGCAAATTGTCCCAAGCACCTCTAATGCATTATTTCTCATAGCACAGATTTCTATAGTAAATTAATGTGTAAAAATACTTTGTTTAGATTTATGTGTTTTTTTTTTAAAAAATGTACCACACATTAAATATTTTATTGCCATTAAAAAATTAACCTCAGAGCATCTCATGAAGGCCAGGTGGTACTGCTAATCCCTAAGCAGCAGCTGTGATAGAGAAGAGACACAGAGAAGATGGTAGATTATTTGTCAATCAAAGTTATAGAGGCAGGCAATAGCAGAAAGAAAAAGATAACATAACTGTCCTGGATCCATGTACTCACTTGCTCTAATTTATTTATTAGGGTTTTTTTTATGAACAGTGCAATTCTCATATTATGGAATTTCTAAAATTACATGCTAGGGAGATTTTGTTCATGTTTCCTTAGAACCTCTTACACTGAAAGCCAGACCCACACACCAAAAAAAAAAATCAAGCAATGGCTCTCATCATTTCTGGAAGATCTATTAGACTGTGACAGGCATGTGATTCTTCTTTGCATCTATCAGGCCTGAATTTTCATGAGTATTTATCTCTTTGTTCACTATGATTATGAACTATGTTGGGGTTTTATGTTCATATGCTCCAGGCTACGTAGATCCCAGAGTTTACTTCCAAAGATAATTCTGGAGAGGATATATGAGATGTGACCACTGCCCCTGGGACTCCACACTGAACTACAGGCTGCTTAAAAAAGAGAGTCTTGAACAGAAAGAAACCATCAGAGTTAGGCAAAATAAATTCGAAGTCCCCTTTAATATTAGGAGGTTGTATCATACTTTCTGAACTTGGATGCCCCTTTGGGAAACGTTATACAGTGCAGGATTAAGCCAAATAAATCCCTCACCGTGAATAACGCTGAGATTACTGCAAATAAGATTCAAAGAACTATTACACATGAAGAAAGAGAATGAACAGCCATTCCAGTGAAGGTGAGAACTACCAAAACCAGTTAACTTTCAGGTATTATCATTGCCAGTTGTAGGACAGGAAAATGCATTGTTCTTCTCTTGCAGACTTTCTGTGTGCTGTCAGAGCATACTGGTTAAATAGTAACATATTTAGCACTGCCTTTCAAAAAGATAATAGTAGAATTTAATTGCTGATTATTACTGTATGTATTCCAGCACCATTAACACTAAGAAGAGCTCAAGCTGAAGCCACAACTCTGCAATTCCACACAACAAAATGACAGGATGAAGTAAAAGCCTTCTTGGCTTACAACAGTTTTTCCACAAAAGCAAAGGTAGCTCCCATACACAAGTCACTGCAGAAGATTTTCCTGTTGTGGTTTTCCGTCTATACATAATTAAGAATATGAAAGCAATAAAACTGAATCCAGTCCTCTGCAAAATGTTCTTTTTCTTTCTCCTCAGAGTATCTTTGGGGACAGGAAAGGAAAGAGCTGGGTAATAAGAGGGAGAAATGGTCCTGTCCCTCTTTAGGAAAACAGTATCCACATATTGGCACCAAGTAATTTCTGGCCAAATATCAGAAGGCTAATTTATGTTAGTTGAAAGCTGTGAGAAACATATAGACCTAAAATGGAAGGGAACAATTGTGTCCCCCTCTGATTTCACAGACAATGATTTCGTATGCACTATGTGTATTGCTACACAGAGTTTTATAAAGAAACACAGAAATGTCAGTTTTGGGGACCACTGGGGTTGCACTATAGTGATCCAAGAGAAGTTGATGAAAAAGGGTTTATATGCCTAACAGTTTATCTCTTTTCCTTTATCAATGGCAACACAAGACGTTCATGGGCCTGCAGCACATGACTAATGAGGATTGTCAAACAAAGAGAAGGTTAAAAGGCAAGCTAGCAGCAGCCTATGTGAAAGGGAGCAATAAAAGGGAAGGGGCCAAACCCTCCTTGGTAACAGCAGATGGTAAACCAAGGGATTACAGCATCAAATGATGATTTTTGGAGGTTCAAGCTGAACATTAGGAAAAAACCCTTTTTCACTAGGAGGTTACTACAACACTGTAACTGGTACCTACAGATACAGTGGAATCTCTGTTCTGGGAAGCTTTCAAGACTGAACTAGACAAAGCCAAAGCAATGTGATCTATTGCTGGCAATAGACCAGCTTCAAGCAGAAGGTTAGAGACCTCCAGAGATCCCTTCCAGATCTCTATGACTTAAAAATGTGAAGGTAATGTTATAATTATAAAAAAGTTAATATATTTAGACTTCTCTTTTGCACACATTCATTTGGATGTTACAGAACCTGCTGAGAACTTATTTTTCAGTTACCTGTGATGCGTTTCATGAACATACCAAAATATAAACACTTCAGCATTCTACAGAGACACTATTGTTCCCACTGTCCGTCCCATTTTAAGTGCATTTAAGTCCCACTGATCTGAAATAAAATAGAACAGGCTTTTGGTATTTGGTCAGAAGTAGACAGATATGTACTCTTAAGGTACTATCCTACTTATATGTGTGTATGCATATGTATAGATAAACAGATTTTGGCCCACACAGCCACCTTTTTGTCCCCAGAGAGGTTCACAGTTTTGTGAGGAAAGAAAAAAGACAAAACAAATTTTACAGGGGACTGGAGGCAATTTCTTATTTGAGTACTACAATGTTTATGCATGCAGAAATGACAAGGAACAATGAAAAAACAGATTCAGCTGGATTTCCATGAATACTCCTGCATTCCTGTGTGTGGAGAAAGCCACCCTGCACAGCAATAACAGCCTTGATTCGATATTTACATGTGAAGACAGAGGCAATCTTCTTGATAATGCAAAGTCTAAGAGGAGTCACTGTACATGTTGACACCCAGGCCATGGGGGTGAGAAACAGCAGTCTGACCCAGGAAGTGAATGACCACCAAAATGTGGAACAACATTAAGTCCACTCTATCCCACGGTGAGGGCAACCTTTAGGGAGGCAGAAAGCAGAATCCTTGCAAAAAAAGCCATCATTTCAGCTGACTGCAGCATATATGTCACACACACTGTTAATAACAATTAAAAAAAAAACCAAACAACAAACCAAACAAACAACCCTTGTGCATTTTCTTGTGAGATTTACCAATGAAGCAGGAAAGACAAGAGTATAGGTTATTAATTTGTGACTGAAGTCCTGCACTCAGGGTAATTCAATTGCGACCTAGTAAACCCACCTGTGAAAGCAGATAAGATTGGAACTCCAGAAGCATTCCATGCTGAAAGAAGAAATCTGATAGAGAAAAGTGCTCCAGGGTTGTTTAAAGTTTATCTACTGGCAGAAAAGCCTCAGGGAAAAGAGTGAGAATCAGCTACAGGGAGAGAGCAACAGAAGAAAGGGAAGGCTGAAACGCACTGTACCTTTTCTGCTGGAGCAAGTAGATTTCATCCAGATGTTTATCCCAGGATTTTTTGCCTTGCAACTTCTGACTTAGTCCGTTCCAGATCCGGAAATAGAAGGGTTTGCTATCCCCAAGTAAAGGTACCCCCATAGCACGTCCTTTTTTCTCTCTTGCCTACCTGCCTGAAAGCCAGCAATCCCTACTTTGATAAAAGTCAGGGAAGGCTCACTACAGGCCACCACTCCTCCACCCCCAGTCTGTTACTTACAGAGAAGACTGTCTGTCAGCTGCATCAGCTGATCCAAGTACATGTAAAAACACAAAATAAAATCACTTGTCCCTAGCAGACCATACCTTGAGCCTCATCAAGTACTAAGTTTCCAAAATAGCCCAACCCAAAGGTGTGTCTGATTTAGAAGTAGCACACCAGCAACCTTACCCCTCACAAAGACCCTATACAGCACTGAAGAATTCATACAGCATCAATGTCCTAGGCGTCTCGTATTTCGTTTCTGAAGTCTAGAATTTAGAAGTAATCACCCTCCTTATATATATCTCTGAATGTCTCTGGAAAGCAACATCTAAGCAATTTTGAAATAGACAACTGAACAAGTCAGGCAAAACACCTTTTAGGTGAGTGAACTTGTGGGAACGTGCCCTAAAAGACACTGCGCTCTGCGAAGGTGGTATAGAGGAGGACACACCTCCCACTCCAGCTGTCTGCAAATCCCATTAAAGAAATTATCATTACAGACTCCACCTTCTCTGCGTCAAAAACAATCACTTCAGAAGTTGGAAGAAGAGTTTATGTAGATTAATGTGTAAACATTACATATTTCATTTTCCTTTTATGTTCCGCAGTCTCTTGTTGTTTCTTCACACTTCTTCCAGAAAAGCTTATTTAGGAAAAGGATGAAAATTTCTGCTTTAAAAAAAACAGTTTTTAGTATAGAAAAACATCATCAAGGTCATGGGGGGGGATGTATGCTAAGCAGTAGACAAAATAATAAAATGAAGAGAGAAGACATCCTTCTTCTTGTGAAGAAGCTGGAAGCTACGTGGGAGAAATAAAGGAAAAAAAAAGCTCCTAGTTTCTGATCTTCTTACCCTCAAGGCTTGTCCTGATGTTCTTGCATCAACAGAAATGTCCCTTCATTCTTACTTCTGCTGTAGTGGAAAAGGATTCTGTTCAGGCTCCCTGGAGCTAGGCAGAATCAGTACGTAAGGGAGAAGAGTGTGTAAAGCAATAGGTCTGAGTCACCTCTTTGAAACTCATGATTTATTTAGAGGTTACTTAGACCTACCAAACCAAGATTCACATCCAAACTTCTGTAAACTCATTGTATATCCTATCCTATAAGAACATAAGGCGCCACGCAGAAAAAATAATACTCTAAGGCAAACTTGAGGAATTGTATCGTAAAATGTAAGATTCACTGAATTTTCCAGTTATAGGAGGAAGTGTCAGGTTAAACTATCATAATGGAAAAAAATTTATTACTTGCCACATTGAGAGATTGGAGTGTAACATCAGCCAGATGTTACCAGCGAAATGTGAGGGGTTTTTAACGATATCAATAATGTGTCCCTCCTAACATTCTTGAGGGGAGCAACTCCACCTAAAGTTGGGAAAGGTATTTAGACACTGAAGTGTTAAGTGCCTATGACTGATAGACAAACACAATGTCTATTTTCCTGGGCTGCTCTCCCAAGCAAAGAATACTTTCTACTGTCTGTCCAAGGGGTAAAAGACTGGTATCAGCAGGACAAGCAAGCAGCGACATATTCTCCCCTCTTCTGGGCAGCAGTGCTGCTGCCCCCCAGCAGCTCTAAGGTACATGAAGGCAACAGCTGCAGCAGCCAGGGCAGCTCAGACAACTGCAAACCAGTATCTGAGGTCACTACCCACATTGTCATGGGGGGGCTCATTACAGTTCTCATTACAGCTTCAGATTGCAGTAAATCTGACTCAACAGTTTTCCTTTACCTACTTGTATGGATATAAAGTCTTAATACTGCAAAAGAGTGTTTTCTTGTAATTCATGACAGAGGTCATTTTCAAAGGTAATAGAACACAGAGATGAAAGATGGATGAAATATTTAAGAATATTGCATGGATGAAAGTTCCTTTAGTAGATCACAGCACTGTTGGACATTCAGTCTAGCAGGAGTCTGTAAACAATTTTTCAAAAACGACCCTATAAGGTCCAGTAGTTAAGGGATGGATTGTAAGTCTGTACAGTTTTGGTGTATGTGTTTACCCACATACCTGATATCTACTTTTAGCTCTCTGTATCCCTTTCCACAGCTCCTGAGTCATACTGTGACTCTGGCTCCTAGCCCTCATTCTCAAGGCCTACCTTTAGGTCGTGACATTATTCCAGCTCTACCTGTTCCTTGTTCCAGGCTCCTATTGCAAATAGGGTCTTTATCCTGGCTGCCAGTGATGCCCTTTCCTGGTGTGTGTCTTGACTTCTCTTGTTTCTGACTTGGGCTGATTCTGACTGACCTGATTCCTGGAATCTCTTGATTCTAGCTTGGCCCTACCTAACAAATATGACAGCTGATGTCAAAATCTCTTTACACACAATTTCCCTCCTATGTCTGTAGGCCATGAGGAGCAAAGTAAGCATGAAGAAACACAAAGCACGACCTGGCCAAACGTGTTCTTCCCATCACAGTGTTTAACAACACAAAATTAGGAGCAGACTAGCAATGATAGGATGATGTTGGTTCTGTGCAGTTCAGCCACCTCATGGTTCTAGGGGATCTATCAATATTGCATACGGTACAGTTAGGATGTGCTGCCCTTCGTAGAGCTATAGAAACTGTGTAAGTAAGCCAATGTGTGGAAACACTTCAGCAACAACCAAGGAATTCCTATTTTCACATACCCACTACAAATACAAGGGGACAAGAAAGCCACTTTTGCCACTCGGGACTGTGATCTTGCCAGAGACACTATTCTACACTTTTTTATAGTGCATTGCATTTCTTTTAGGTCAGCCTAGATTAAGAAACAAACAAACAAACAAAAAAAACACAAACAAACAAAAAACAAACACACACACCCCCCCAGCATAAATCTGAATAGCTGAGTATGAATGAACTGACTTTTGGTGACCCTGAAACTTGTTAGCCTTTTCCAGCAACATGCCTGAAAAAGAAAAATTATTACAGAAAAATTACAGAAAAAGGCTACAGGAAAATTTTCTACGTAGTCTCTAGTTTTCTCTTCATCCCAGCCACCTTTTCAGTTCCTTCTTTCTTTCAAACATAAATCAAAATAACTATTACCTGGCTTAATATAAAAGTAATTTCAGTGCTAATGTAGAGACAGACATAATTTGCACAGTACATGGCACAGATTCCTTTCCTTCTGAATGGCCCTGACCCTTACATTCCATGTTCTCATTTGTGAGAGTTTTGCTCCTGTTAACCTTTGTCAAACCCCACTCAGGGAAGAGAGGGCGAAGTGACGCAGATTCACAAATACCCAGCAGTGTGGACTAAGGTGAGACAACTCTCAAGGTCCATACAAAAACATTTATTAGATTCCCACAGTGATTAATATACATCTTAACTAGATCCACGATAATTGGTTAGGTATATAACAAATTATGGAAAACAGTAACACAAAGTGTGACAAACAGTAAAGTGTGCCTTGCGTTACTTAGCAACAGATATACAACAAATTATGGCAAGCAGTACTTAACAACAGATACACAGTGAATTATGGCAAGTGGTAATGTATGCCTTGCATTACTTACTTAACTTTAAAAGAAAAGAGAAAAAAGAAAGAGAAACAGAGGGAAAGATAAAAAGAGACCGAGAGAGAGATAAAGAGATCATGGGTCCTGGTTCCAGAGTTGATCCGGCCAACGGGGGTCTCTGGTTCGTTGAAGCACTCCTCTGTTTAAAATCTCCCCAGGGAAAAAAGTCTCCCTAGGGGCACTTATTTTCCCCTCCTATGTTCATGGTATCAGTATGACCCGCACCACTGTTATGGTGCTCAGGTTTCTTCCCCCCACAGGTGACATGTAGCATGATTTGGGTGGAGAGACAAGTGCTATAGTCATATATGTTTAGCAAGATCTCGATAATCTTCATTAGCAGTGGTGTCAACTTTAATATGCATTTCACAGATAATGAGGCAAAGGTCATTATCGCACATAGCAGCCTTCCGAAGAAACAAAGGACTACACGGACTCTTGGTATCTTGCCCTTGTTGACAAAAAGCAGCGCTGACTTGTTTCCCTTGTCCAGACTCAGGTAAGTGTCTTTCCTGCCTGAGTAAGCAGGTGTCAGCCTTATCAGTTCTTTGAGCATAAGGCCTGCATGCGTATATATACCCCGTGGCTATAGCTACATTTCAAGGTACTTGCGAGTGTTTGAAGCATTCCTCAATGAGTCTTGGAGGGCCTCCTCCTCCCTTTCGTTTTTCACCATTTGTTTCAGGGAATTTACAAGTCATCTCTTACAACCTTCCTGGAAATTTTGAGTGCTTAAAGTACGTAGGATTGAATCCAATGTGCTTACCTGGTGGCAAATCAGGATGGGAGTGCATGGGTTTTTTTCCCTTTCTCTGTTTTTCTCTTACAGTTTCTTTAGAGGGGAGAAAATTGCAAAAGCTGGGTGATATTTTAAAGTTACTACAAAGGTATAATTGTAATCCTAATTTTTCACAAAATCCATGAGAATATGAAGTGTGATTAGCAGCAAACGGAGAAGATAAAAGACATTGTAAAAGTAAGGAAGCCTATGGAACCTAAAGGAGAAACAATATTAGCTGCACATGGTAGAAGTCACCCATTTTTATCTTCTGAAAAGATTTTAAAGTTTTCTGTTAAGCACAGAAAAATAAGTAATAAATGGTATCAGGAAAAGTTACACAAAGTAGCTTTTGAGGATAAAGAAAAGAAAGGGAAATCAACTTATTTATTATGATAAATTGAAAACCTCTTCTACCTTTGCCTTCCAGATTTGCCCCCAAAATCCATATTAAGTATCTGTTAGACAAATAAAGTAGCATAACTACATGCTTAACACATCTTCAGAGCATTGTACAGCCGTTGAATAGTCAGGTTGTCTTGGCTAGCCTATAGACAACCCAAGTTGTCTATGTCAGTGGTGAGTGTTGCTCCAACCCTCCTGCTTGGACAAATTTCAGCACAAAGATTTGCCTGTTCTGCTGTCTTAGGGACAGCTTCAGGACCAGGCTAGTTCAGAAGCTCTTCTTCCACTGCATATTTCTCCCTGTCTTGTTCCATATATTCTATCTGAGTCACATGCTCAAACCTTAAAAATAAAACGATGTTTTCCATTTTTTGCTCCAATTCACAAAAATCTTTCACCTTACCTCTCATAAGAATTTGCTCTTAAAAAAGTCACACTTCAGTCATCACAAGAGAAATTCTGTCATTTCAGGAACAGCAAAAAACAAAATGCATGGATTCCACACCCAAGTTCAGGCTACCATCTTAAGAGCAAGAGTGGAAGTGCAGCCTACAACCAGACTTCAGCCTTTCAACATCACCCCTGTACATTTCTGGTTGTACTGCAATTCTTTGTCTGAAATTGCAGCATGTAATAAAAGCTCTAAAGATGTAAGTTGTGAGAGAAAAGAATGAGAGAAATAGAAGTACAGGAAAAGGCAATGAAAAATAACATTTTCTGAGTACAGACAGAACACAGAACAGAAAGTCAAGAACTCGCCAGGTCAGCTGTAAGCAGTGATGTAGTTTCTCCAGGTGTATAATGGATAATCTTCCATATGAGGAGGTTGCAATAATGACTAGCCAACAACTGCTTGCTGTATCACAGATGTGTTAGGGAATCCTGTTGGACTGTGGTATTTCCAGTCATTCAAGTTATAGTATCTTCCTTGTGTAGCATAGGAAAACAAAGTTGTGGATGATTGTATGCAAATGCACATTACTATGTACAGTTTCATATCACACAACTGAGTGGTGATACATATCAAAAAACAAAACTAAGTAACAGAGGAAAATAACTAGATATTCCAGAAGTGCACAAGCAGACTTATCTCCACTAGTCTTGAGAAACTCTTATCTTCACAAGATATCATCTACTGTATAAACAGGCATTATGTAACCACCAGTAAATCACAGATATCTCAGAAAGAGAAGTAACTTAAAAATACATTATAAACTATATCAAGGCATAGGTGTCCTTTAAGGATCTACTAGATCTTACACAACTAATCCTGATGTGTAGCTCTATGAATCCATCTCCTGGCCTGAAAGAGACCAAAAGGCTGGGGGCAAGCTTGTTTTAAATAAAATATTGGGCTGAATTATCTTAATGAGTAGCATGTGTTTGTTGTGTGTGAACATGTGTGTGTAGTAAGACTGGTTAAGAAGAAACTGAAAGGAGAGTGGGTCTCCACTTCTTGACTTAGAATAGCAGAAGCAAGGTCAACTACCTGTGGTGGAGAATGGCAGCAGAGGCACAGACTCCTTTGAAAGATGCATTCCCAAGGTCCTGGTGAGTTGTGTGAGGGATCAGCAATAGTTCCATTGGCTGTTACAGAAAACCCTGGTGCAGCAGCACAAAAATCACTAGACTTCATAAAACTGACCCCACCAATGTTTGCAGCAGACTTTGTAGCATTTCCAGGAAAAGCCAAAAGAGACAATAGCAAGAACTGAAGACCTCTGGTGAATGTAGCTATATTGGCAACTTAAAGGAGAGCTTGTAATGAAAAAGGATCACCAAGAAACTTCCTAATTCATAAATAACCTTGAATGAGTGGGTCAGTAGGATTCTACCTCACTAGGGAAGCCCAGGTAAGTGTCCTGGATGTTTTCCTACTGTTGTGATTTGAGCTATTAGATTAAGTCAGAAAGCTTTCTGTTGGTGAGTTAGGGAGCTCACCTTTGCTTTAGGTAAGAGACCAATCCCCCAGCTTCCTGTCAAGGGAGAGAGTGTCTCAGGGACTCATGTACTTAATAAAAGCAGAAGCATATTCCTTTGGAAAAGATGGAATGAGTGAACGTAAAACATATTCTAGTCCTGCACATAGGGAACTGGTAGTGGGTCCTAACATAAAAATAGGTAATGTAGAAAAGGGCTTGGAAACTCATCTGGACTGTAGGCTAACATAAACATTGTGACAGTAGTATTTGAAGCTATAAGATATCGAAATCAAGCCATAAGAACCTTCTCATTTGTATTTCCTCAAAGGTCTGGGGTAAGAAGATAGCCTAAGGATGTTACTAGGAATCTCTAAACCAACCTGTAACACAGTAGGAGAAAGCATTAGTAAAAAAGAGCACTTAATGAATGAGTTTTACCTTGTGGTCAGCAGTGCCATAAGAATACCTAAGTCTTTAATTCAGTAATTAAAGTTCTGTGTGTGAGTCCTTGAATTGGTAACCACTACATTTTTAGTAGAAGTTCTCCTTGCTCCAAAAGATACACAAAAAGGTGAAAGTATATAACTGGGATGCATCCATGGGAATGTTAACCCCAAATTTGTGGCTAGCAGCGTTTGTGCAGTTTGGAAAAAGGAAGGAGTTAGTGTGACAGCTGCTTGGTGTTCATGCCTTATATTGTTGAAGTAAGACCGGGTGTGAATACGCTGACTCCCAGTTTCATAGCTAGCATCAGGCCTTAAAGATTCTCAAAAACATCTGAAAAATGAATCCATCTTGATTTGACTTTGAGTTTTTTGAGCTGTAGTCTGTAGTAATAATGCAATTGTGTCAGGAGAGCAGGCAGGAAATCAAACTTGGATTGTGACTGGTTTATTTGTGTGACAACAGGTGATACCACTTAGTGCTTGGAATACACAGCTCTGAGTTATGTTGTTGTCCAAAGCACCATCAGGAAGCTCCTGAATATATGTTCTGGTGGAAGAGGGAAAATTTTGAAGGTAACTGCTGATGACAAGAGTTCAGCTTTTGTCCTGGCTAACATGGGAAATCTGGGTCCTGTTAGATGTTTGTCTTTAAGAACACTGCTTGCTGATGGCTTGGCAGAGTCATTCAGCTATACATTGCAGACTACAGGGCATGCTACAAACACCTGTATCCTGTGAAATCCCAGAGCACAGTCAAAATATTTTACTTATTTTTATTGCCTTCTCCCACCTTGGTCAGGTCCCTGAGTGTACTAAAAGGTTTTAATGGCCCTGACCAGCCCCACCTGGGGTCTCCACCCACACACTCATCACCTCAAATCCTGTCCAGCCTCCCAGGTTTCCTAGGGATAGTTTGGAGGCAGGGCAGGTGGAAGAGTCCAAAGCTTGTTAGGGATAGAGTGAATTTTGGCCCCCCTCATCCCTCCTTGTCTCTCAAGCCTACTCAGCCTTTAAGGACTTCATAGGCAGCCTGAGCTCCTCTGCCCAGGCTGAAGTCTCCCATGCCTTCTGTCTCTCTCAGTACCCTGTCCTTAGCTCTGTGTCCCCTGAAATAGTCCCGTGAAACCCCACATCAATTAAACCATTCTGTGAACAGTCCTTTCTGACCCCAGATCCCTGTAAGGTGTGAGGACACCTGCTGCTGTGTGGGGACACTATTGTTAGGTTCCTGAGTGCACTAATGGGCTTGGATGACCCTGACCAGTGTAACCCAGGGCCTTCACAAACAAACACATATACACATACACCCTGCCCGTGAGCACAGGAGCTCCATTTACGATGTGTCTTGGGCCTTTAGTTCCTGTCTTAGCTATGTTGTAGAAGCACAAATTTTTAGCTCAGCTACAGCTATGCTTGTGTTTGGCCATGGGCTCCAGTGATCTGGACCCTGATCTGCTGACTGACTTCTAGCTTGACTTCAAACTTGCCTTGTCAGCATGGAGCTACCTACTTAGAAATAAGTGGACCTTGGTTACCATCACTGGACATCATTCTGACCAATAGATTCACTTCCTAGCTTGATCTGAGACCTGCCTCATGACCACAAAATTGCCTGAAAATCTAGGCTCTGGCTACTACCTCCAGGTCTGCCTACTTACCTTGCTCAAGTAGTGCGGGGCTGTACTCTACCTGATGAGGCCCCTCTACTGTCTGGTGTGAAGCCATGCTCATCTTCCCAACCCTTCAGGTGCAGCCAGCCCTTGCTGCTTTCTAACATTTCCCTCACAATTTAAGAGGTCCTATAAATACCTCTGCACTTACTACTCTACAAATTGCAGTATTGAAGATTGTCCTCGTGGAGTCTTGAACTGTTCTGAAAGTTTTGGCAGTAGCAAGAAATGAGAAGAGGCCAGACCTGACAGGTTGTTCTGCAAAATTAACTTTGTCAACCTACTGTTACTAAAAGTAGTATTAAAGTAGAAACAAATATCTCTGCTTACATGAACTTGTTGCTTTCAACAACAGAAAGGAAATAATCACTGAAAAATGGTAGAGTCCACTTACGGCATCTGAGGAGCTGCTTATAGAATTCCTGGTAGAGAAGAGACAAAGGAGCCAGTGGTTTCTTGCATTAACTGTTGGGAAGCCTTTCATTACGTAAGTATATCAGGGCTTGATCCCAAGCAGATAGAGTTTAAAAAGGTCCCCTCTGAAAAACAGCAGAGAAGATAGAAATGTTCTTCTCAAGCAGGTTATCCTGAAGAGGGATATTCATCAAAGGACTTGCCCATAGACAGAGGAAGCATTTCACTATTAATCATCTTTGGTTAGCTAACCCAAGGAAGGTTCAGGTTACTGTGTTATTGTGTGAGTAATCCTGTTCTTTCAGTGGAGCTATGGCATTACAATAGTTAAAAAGATACTCAAAGGATGTAGCACTCATTGTCCTGAGCTTCTGGGAAAAGGACTGTTATACACCTCATGGAAAATTTTATGGTAGAAACTGAAGAGCGCTGTACGCGAAGTGGAACTGATTCAGGTAGAAGGCAGTGAACTAAACTTCAAATGAAATTTTAACAGCACTGAGAACGAAAATGACAAGTTTCCTGTAAAATGGAAGTGGTTGTTTTCTATTTAATGCATTTATTAAAGTAACCACTAAAACTAAAATAACTTCTTTTTTAATTTAGTTACGTACTTGCAATTAGTTATTTTCCACTTTATTTCTGATGGAAAAGTTGGTGGTTGAGATACTCTAGTTGTTTGGATTTTTGTTTTTCTTCAGGTTCTGTTGGTTTCACCCTATTTAATAATGCAGAATTCTTTTTTGTGCCTGCCATAACACTGTGCTCGGTCAGAGAGTTTCATTTCATTATCACTTTTTTGCACTTTTTGTAATATGTTGAGGTTTTCTTCACATTCATGTTATCCAGCTACACTTCATCAGCTAATGAATTTTGAGCCTGAAATACCATGACACCCAAAGAGCCACAACAGCTGTATTCGCATTGGTGATTTGTTCCCCCCATCCCCACCAAGAAGTTGAGAGAAGTTTTACTCTATAGGAGAAACAGGTTTGTCATTACAACCGCATAATTAAGAGCATGATGAATGACCAAAATGAAACATTACCCTCTTTTCCTCCTTGAGAATACTGAATATACCAGAAAGCTGTTCCCTGAACCAAACTTGCACTAATTAAAAACTGGGTACAGAACAAAAGTTATTCTGAGAAGTCAGGTCTTCAGGTGCTTGTACATACTCCAGGTGGTACCTGGGCTGAGCCAAAGTGCTAAACCTGTTGTCTCTGGGTCTTTTTTTTTTTTTTTTTGCCAGGAACAGTTGAATTTTTCTATTATGAAGAGTCTCCTGAAGCATATGAAGTATAAGTTTGGAGTGACTACTAACTAGGTTCTTAAGGGGAAAGAAGTTCCATTGACTTACATAACTGAATAGGACAGACATTTGGAAAACAAACTATCAGGGCAAGCGTTCTACCTTTCTGAGGGTTTTGGAGAATAGAACTTGAAATAAAAAGTTACCTTTCCCTTTGCAAGTATGATTCATGATATTTTCCAGAGGCTCATTTGTAGCCTCCCTGAAGTCTCTTACTGTCAGTGGCCATGGACCAAACAATTAAATATGTTTAAATCTTCCTCAAACTACATCTTAACCAAGGATTTCTTTCTTTTGTTGTTTAGACGATGCAAAATGACAATTTTTCCTTGAGTGAGCGACCAAAATATCACTCCTGCTGTTGAAATTAGTATAGGTAACGTGACACAAAGATCACAACTTAACAAAGAACCACAAATTTGATATCATAAAACGGCATTGGGAGATGACTCAGTAGTAATCTCACTTCTCCCTGATTCAGTCCATATTCCCCAATATGGAGGTGTGGTCACTGTACATCCACTATCAGTAAGCACAAGCTCAAGCCACAAAGTAATGCCCAACAACTGATTAACAAACATAAATGCATAATTTATTTTAGTTATTCCCAATGGTCTCGATAGTGGGTGTCCTAGTTTTTAACCTACTTATCTATGAAACACAACCACAGCTGTGGTAGGGGTGGTACGTATGCTTTGACATTCCTCTGTGCCCTGTGTGATAATTAGCAGAGATAGACTGCCCTCTACTGGATTGATTAAAGTTCTTTCTCATTGTTAATGGTATCACAAACACATTCAAAGTACAAAGAGCACCTTCAATAGCTTTGCAGATGATATCAAAGTGTGGGGAGTGGTTGCTACACTGGAGAGCAGGGGTGCCACGCTGGAGAGCAGGGGTGCCATTTACAGACTACTTGATAAAATGAAGTACCAGGTCAACAGGAACCTCATGGAGTTCAACAAAGATAAATGCCCAATCCTGGGTTTGGGATTGAAAAACTTCTACATGTCAGTACAGGCTAGTGAAAGATTGGCTGAGGAGCATCTCTGCAGAAAAGAGTCTGCAAGTTGAATACAAGGCAGCAGTGTGCCCTTGCAGCAGTGAAGGTCAGCCATGTGCTATACTGCATTAGCAATACTGTAGGCAGTACGTGAAGAGAAATTATTATTCTCTTCCATTTCGGCGGGGTTACACTGCATGCAAGAGACTGCGTCTGGGGCTGGGCCCCCCAGTGCAGGAGAGATACTGGCAAACTGGAGCATGTCAAACAGGGCTGCTAAGATGGACAACGCTGTTCAAAGAGAGACTGAGGGAGCTGGTTTTGTTTATCATGGAGCTAGCTAAGGGATGGGGGTTGGGGGTGGGGAAGGCACAGGTCTAATTGCAGTAACCACGTTAAACAGGATCATAGAGAAGGCAGAACTAGACTGTTCTCAGAGGTACCAAGGACAAAAACCAACAACTTTCAAACACTGCAGTGAGGATGGTTCAGCATTGGAATAGGTTGTCAAGACAGGCTGTAAAATCTTGATTCTTGGAGCTTTTCAAAACTCAGTTGAACAACACTGAGCAAGCTGATCTAGTTTTGATATTGGCACTGCTTTGAGCAAAGAGAGAGTACAGACTTTTTAAAGGCTATAAATCTATTGAAGTGCTTTTAAGAACTAGAAATTTGACAACTCTTTAAAATTTTGGTAATTAACATATGAACTTCCTGTATCTGATCATTACCTGTTTACTGATGTTAGCGCATGTTAGAGCTGTACAGACATCAAAATTACATCACTGTCATCTTCAAGCATTAGCCAAAGCAGGTACTGGAGGTGAACAACTACCGAACAAATGTGACTCTCTTGTCCTTCAGGGTTTTTTGTGTGAACCAGCTCTACTTGTATTTTCAGCGCTTGCTGAGACCTGAATACTGCTTACAAACACACTTCAATTTGTGATATAGTCATGAGCTGCTGTAACTAAACCAATAAGTTGTACTTAGAAGTAGCAAAGGGCTAAAGCTGCATCTCTTATTTCTGCTGGAAAAATAATTTTTAATGGCTGACCTGAGGAAACAAGAGAAACTTCACTTTCTAGCATTAATTTTTAAATTATTCTCTGAACTAGAATGTATGAGGTTTGGAGGATTTGAATTTTGCTAAAATAAACTTGCAAGATCTCAATTTGTGGAGGAAAAAAGAAGAATTTGCCTTTCATAACACCTGCAAAACAACTGTCTTCCCAAGATGTACCCTCTACCAAATAATTTTAACTTTGACTTAATTGGAACATATACACACACCAAGGGCACAACCACCACCGTGGTATCTCTGTGTGTTAGCTAAAGGATTTTGGATGAGAACCTGCCACCAAGCAGCCACAGCAGCTCAGAATTCACTGTAAACTGATATTGCTGCCACCAGCCAAGCTAGCTAATCTAGAACTAGCTCGGGTATCTCACCACTACAGACTGCAGGGTAAACCTGCTTCAAAAGACCCTTTTAGCTTTCTCTGCACATAAGAGAGCCCTATGAACCATTCTGCTTCTTAATCTGATATCCCTTGAAACATATATGATCTTTGCATTTATAGTTAGGAATAAGCAACTTCTCATCTGCTTCTTGTGATTTCATAGTCAAGTTGCTGGAGGTTCAAGGCCATGGTTCTCCAAAAAAAATAAAATGTCAGCACCACATTTTTCAGGAAGACACCTCTTCAGATATCCAGTGTAACCTCCCGCTTAGAATGGGACCTCCACAAACACTAAATCAGATCAGCTGAAGCTCTTAAGTAGATGATTTCCCATTAATACAGCAGAGTAACCAGCATTAGGGCCCAAGTCTTTGCCCATCTTTTGATTTCAAGCCTGTGAGATCAGAGGTCACATCTCTAGAACTGCTGTAAGAACACTGTATCTGGGTGACCTTCATCCAAACCCTGGGGAAAAGACCACAAAGTATTTTTCCACCTGAACATCCCCTGTGCACCCACGGCATTTTTCCATAATTTGCCCTTTGGAGTCATCAAGTTTACTGAAAAAGAAATGCTAACCGAATACACTTATTCCATTTGGCTCCTCCTGTATGTAGGATTGCCAAGGAAAATTGTTACGTATTAAAGCCTTCTCTGCCTCTTAAGTTCCTTCTGAAGTCAACTATAAATCTCCCAATCTTTTCTCACATGATGCCGTATACAAACTTTATGTGAAATCTGATTATTTCTGTTACAGAGTAGATCATCAGTTTAGTGTTTTCGTTCCAGTCTTTAAAATGTGTAATGTCACCTCTTGCTCTTTTCTTCTTTAGGCTGTGTAGTGTTTTTAATCTTTCTTCATTTGGAAATTTCCTTTTCCCGACAGTTTGAGGCATTTTCATTTCCACCATCAAGTAACAGAACTCTGACACCGGTTCTTTCTCAGAAATAATGTAATCATAACTTGGAGTATGGGAAGCTTGTACATATAATCAATATGCTAATGCTTATAAAACCTGTAGGAATTGTTTTGCCAGCTCATTTCCGAAGTTCACAAAACATTATGGATTTGCAGACCCATGAGTGCTCTGCAGCTCTGCAGCTGTTTCATGGACACTTTTAGGTCCGTAACATTTTTGGTTAAAAGTGCGTTTGAAAAGGGTGCATTATTGTCAAGAAGTTGAAAACTAATTGTTAGTGATTATTTAAAAAAAAATTGGAAGCAACAATACTGACAATATAAACTACTAAACTTTATCTGAACTGGTAGTTCCTTCAACTACTGCAGCTATGTCTGAAACTACCTATACTGATTTCTTTGCCGTGGTATCATGAACACAAACTCTTACTGCGTTTTTAGTTCGCATGTTGCCATACAGTGAGTATTTCATAAAGATATCTTGGTGATGGCTCTGTGAATTAGAGCAGTCATTCAGCTACTGTTGCTTTTTTGCATTACCTGTGGGACATATTTTTAAATAATAAATAGAGAAATGATAATCTGACAATAAATTATAATATAACTTAGCACTAAATAGTTTAAATGGTCAGAGTTTTTTCACAGCTATCTACCCTAGGGGAGTGATATACATTGAAACTTTACCCAAATGAACAAATTACTTGAAAAAACAGGAGTAACTTACTGTATGGCTAATAAAAGATCATTTTGCCATTTTAAGAATACTTCTCACTACCAGGAAGTAAATATAATTTCTACTATTTTATTATCTTTTGTGTCAGTTCTTTAATATTGCCTATGCTCTGTGTACTATTATCCTTTGCTATGAAACTATATAAAATCGTTTTTATATTAAAAGCATGTTGATTATGTTATATAGAAATAGCAAACATTCCAAGCCATGACTAGGAACTCATGAGAAGAAAACCCTAAGTATATACCTTTTAACTATGTGATCTCACATCAAAAGAAGATCAGAAGGCAGTCACATAAGTTACTGAACATAAGGCATTTGAACTTCCCCACCTTTGGGGTTCATCTTCACAAACACATTTGTGAATCTGCTATCTTTGGAAAGAAGGAAGAACAAGAACAAAAAAAAAAACTTCAAAACAACTTCTGCTATTTTTTTCCCAGGGCTAGACTACAAGACACACAAAGAAACTCAATATATATCTGAGCTCAGTGCTGCAGTGGTGGGCATGGTTCACATTGCAAAATGTACAGATCAGATTACAGGTTGGGCATCGCATTATCAAGACTATTATTGAAAGAATGTACATTCTGGCAACTTCTGCCCTCTGTTGCAATTCTAAGAAAGCATGACAGTATTATGGTACTAGGAAGTACTTCTGCCACGACTACGCTTTCAGAACAAGTTGACTTGCCTTATAAACAGGAGAGGTCATTTGTTGGCAGTATCAATGTATTCCCATTTTGGAAGGAATATCTGTAAAAGAGAGGGCCCAGCTTTAAAAGAGCTTTATCTGCTAGATAAAGAGAAGGTCAAGCACATTACAGAAGATGTAGATAATGCAAAGCATCTAAGATCATATCTCTGAAGCTGCAGCCATTACTTGTCCAGTCTGTCCTGCAACACAGCCCTCCCAGTCTAAATGTTTCATGGTGGGACACAAATACTTCTTTCCCCTTCTCCATACAACTCTGTTTATACAATTCAAATAATTTACCAAGAAATATCATCAAAACATTCAATCTTGGCTTAACTGGTTTTGTTTCAGCAAACTGGAAGAAAAAAAAAGAAGCACTCTAAAACTTCTAGAGTACAGTATTGTGTAACTAGCTACGTTAGACACCTTGAAGACTATTTGCGATACTCCCACTCAGCTAGTACACATGCAGATACTACTTAAGCAAAATCTTGGCTCCAAATGAAACCATTGCTATTTTGCAACTGTCTTCTTTTCAAAATCAGAATACAGTTATATTTAAAGAGGCAGTGCAATCTCATACATCTGCCTATTCCATTACAGCAAGTCAGTATTGCAAACCCAGGCTTATAAATACCAAAGGAAGAAACAGTGAGACTGTAAGAGTAAAATCTTTGCTGAACAAAGAGAAACTGGAATGATACCTATCCCATAGGAAGTTCAGTAGTGTTCCATGGTTATTTAGAAAACATGATACAAATAATAAAAATGAAGTAAGACTCATTTTCTTAATAATCATATTTAATTGTTTAAACACATAATTATTTATTTAGTTCTTTTACTAAATATTCTTCCTTGCTAGTAAGAGTGACTGAAATATATTGCATGACACAGATTACGCAGCTCAGGGGCAGTTTATAGTAACACCTCTGACAGCAGTGAACTATTACGGTCTTTCTTACAAACTACAAAATTATCTTGGATCTCCATCTTATCATTGTACTGCCCTCATTTACCCCAGACCAAATTACAGCCTGGAAGGAGATTGCAGCAGTGATTTGTGTACCTTATCTAATGAATAGTTGCATCATGTGGTCAATTCTGGAACAGGTTCAAGAGAAATTAAGACAGAACCTTGTATAATTGCCCATTCATAAAGAAAACATGTCAGAACAATGTCATTGTCCTTTTGCCTGAGGAGAAAGGAATTCAAGGCCCTGACAATGCACCTAATGACTTTCGCATTCCCGTGGTAGCTGTACCATTCCTTTTCTCGCTACTTTCGATAAATGCATGGAGAGTTGCCTCACATTCTCATTTGCAAGAACCCTGAGTATATGTAGCTTCCACCCATTTGGAGACCTCATTCTATTGCCATAATGATGTATATTTATTTATTAAACAATAATGAGTAATTATATTTATTATTTTAATTAAATAAACATGAAATTATATCTTTTTCCACATAGGCCTTAGATCACGTCACAAATGAAAAAAAAAATATTAATATCTACATCGTAAAAACCAGAGGGATGGATATATGCCAATTCCATGGGAAATGCATTGTACAAGTACTACATGTGCCTTCTGCCAAAAGATCTTCGAAGCCTACAGTGCATATTGGACTGAGTCCCTGAATTTTGCCAGCTTTTAAAAAAGTTACTTCCTAGATTTCATGACTAAAAAAAGAACCCTGACAATATTAAGCAAGCATATTCAGAGAGCAGAAGGCAAACAAAATCTCCCATACTGTATTTCTTATAATCTTGCAGATAGTTTATTAATTTTCTTAAGAACTTGCTTAGCAACTACGACTTTCTGAAATAATAAGTATAAGAAGCTGAAACTCTTTTCAAGTCATTTATGTTTTATCTTATGTCTGAATTTGGCCAGGGTAGCCTGAAGTAAATTAGAGAAAGAACAAAAGAATGCTTTAAAGCAAACATAGTAAGTCCATTGTAAAGGAGATTTCAACATTTATTGGATGCTTAGGGAGATCGTTGATGATTGCCATAAAGATATTTGGATAAATGATGTAAGGCTTGACAGAAAGGTGCTTCAACAGTTAAAGCTGCTTCTCCCTAGGCTAGGCTGACTCCTCTGCTGCTGCTGAAGGCATCAGGTTCTTCATGCCCTAGCAGGCAGTGGAGTACTCCAGTTTGGAAGCTCCCAGCTGTGAACTTCCTCTTTTATCTGAACTCACTTTCTTCAGAATCATAAGCAAGGGTGCTTATCTTAGTTAAATCTAGACATTTAAAAATTAGTTAAGTCTGAGTTAGCGTAGAAAGTGATTTAACCTGTCCTAGTACAGCTATTTGAGCTGGTTGGGAAGGATTACCTCTTGGAGGTGACTCTTTTTCTTGCTGTTAAAGAAGAATAGGTTTAATATATGTTTGATTCACACTAGGTATATTGTGTATGCTTCCATTGTTATTGTTTTAAATAATTAATAGCCATCAAGACAAGAGCAGATGAAAACAGAAATGGCACAAGAAGAGAATGAGAAGAGAAAGTGGCAATACAGCCCATGCTTCAGTAGAAATCCAGTTTGCACTGTTTTGTTAAATAACCATCAGCCATTGTCACCATCAGTCCCAGCTCAGGACCTTTTCATTTCTTGTTACTGTGTCACGGTGAGATAGATGAAACTTCTGGGGTAAGGATGTTATCTTCATCTCTTGCATGGGATAATACAACCTGACTGCTGGTACCTGCTGTTAGAAGAAGCAAGACGTTTTCGTTTTCAGGATCCAATATTACTGGTGAAAAATGGCCACATGTCAAAACCCCAGATAGGTTTCTGCTTTTTCTCACCCCTTTTTCTAAGTTTTCTATGTACTGATGACTTCAGAAGCCGTGAACTCTGCATAAGAAAGCAAAGAGGGAGAGTGCATGCCTTCCTGTGTAATGCATGTGACAGTCATGAAAAACAGATTCCAGCAGACTAGTTACCATTCTGATAATAAGCATGAGAGAAAATTAACAGAACTGTCTGCCAGAGGGGAACTAGTTTCTCAGATTTTGCAGTGTACTTTTCGTCTCCCTGCAACACCAGACCATAATGTAGAACTGTCTGCTGTCACTTCACCACACACCTCCACTCAGAACTATCTGTGGCCTCAGCTGCATTTCAAAGCCAGAACTCAAAATCAGAACAACATCCATCATTCCTGTCTTTCAACTGCCCAGTCATTCCCACCCTATGGTCCCAAAAAACCTCCGTCAATTCCCTCTGTCCTGCCCTGCATCTCTCAACTTATTTCTGTTCCAGGATCTTCACACAGTTCTGCTTGTGCCCTTACCCCCTACCCTATTGCCTGGCTTTTGGAGTTCTGGGCACTCCCAAGGGGATCCGCTCTCAGTCATGTTCTGGAGTCCCCTGTTACAGACTGGAGTATCCCCAAGTTCTCCATCTCTATCAGTTTTCTCATCGTGGCATCAAAATCAGCCAGTGGGTGGGGTATGCCTTCAGTTGCCTGGCACTATCCTGTTCTCTGAGGAATACAGCCTTGGGGTAGGATGCAGAAATTCACTGATTATGATCTTTCGGTCCATTTCCTTTCCTCCCTCCATTGGCTCCTTTTTGCCTCAAGGCCCTTACTGCTCCAACTTGGGAATGACTTTACAGCCTCCTCCACCTCCTCATTACAAATCCATTGGGGTTTTGACCTCACATAGGAGAGTCATCTGATGCAGACAGTGATAACCTTCCTGGTGCTGCCAATTGTCCTGTGCTTCACTGGACCGGAGAGCTGCTTTACTAGATTTCATGCATCAGCTCTTTCAACCTGATGAGGCAGAAAGCATACATTAACTAGTTTGTCTTATCCCCCTCCCCCAGCACAATCTAAGAGCAGTGGCCAACGTGCTGTCCTGGCTGGATGTTTTGATTGTCTTTGCACCTCACACTGGGTCACGTTGCAGAATTAGCTAAGAGAGGGAAACAGGAAATATTGAGTCAAAACCCCTAGAAAGAGAAATTATTGCTATGACACTTTTAAGATTCAGCTGGACAGGGTACTGGGCCATCCTGTTTAGACCATGCTTTTGCCAAGAAAGGTTGGACCAGATGATCCTTGAGGTCCCTTCCAACCTGGTATTCTATGATTCTATGACTCTATGACTACCCAATTGTTTTAATGTATTTATCGCTCTCATAGGCTGCTCATTCCCCACCACTCTGGATCCACTGTTTGGATGGAGAAATGCACATCCACTGTTCTTTTCTTCCTTGGAGCCTCTACTTCAGACGAGTCCAAGGGCAGTCCTTTGTGGACTACACTAAAAATTCACTCCGTTGGCTACAGAAATGCACCGGTATCTCTTGGTCTGGTTAGAAAAGCACAGCCTTAGGCAGGAATCTGTTGGCTAGTGCAGTCAGTGTGACAATAAGCAAAAACTACCGTGAGGATTCCAGAAAAGGAGGAGGCCATGTGGAATGAGATTTTTGAATGGAGTCAGTCCTCTTCAGAAGCAGGAAGTGATGTTAAGTTACTAGTGTGTAGGCCAGGGGAGCCCAAGCACAAAAAGACTCATTTCAAAATATGTCCAACTTAGGCACAATACCCAACAACTTTTTAAACAAATAAGTTTAATTAACCTATGGAAGATAGATGTGTATAATGTAGAACAATCTTTACCTCCACGTGCAGTGGCAATGCTGAAAAAGTGTGATTTAATTCTGGGAACAGAGTTGAAGTAGGAGAAAAAAATCAATATTACTTTAACTCTTTCAACCTTTTTTTGCTCTTTCTTGTGTTAAATGCATACACATTGAAATTTTCACACATACTTGCACCTGCACATGCAAAACACTGTAACAGGGAACATCCAGAGAAATATGCACGCAAGGTCTGAGATGGACAGCTGAATATCCTACTACCGCCAACCACACTGAGTAAAAACCCATTTGCCAGACAGTCGGGTTCTGTTCTCTATCTTTTTTTGCTTTTTTATAGAGAAATTCTTCATTTTGATTTTAGGAACTTTTCAGTCATGGGGCTGTGTTTAAGGAGCGCTGCTATTAGTTTAGATCTTTCTCATTTCACATTTCATCTTAGTACATCCCTTTTCTATTTTCATTACACATATTCTTTACTGGTGAACATATATAACCACAAATGAAGGAAAAGAAGAGTCAGAACTCTCTGAACTCAAGCAAGGATTGCATAGTCACTTTGTCTCTTTTTAAGACGACGGCTTCTATTGAATTTGTAGTGTCTGGCACTCAGCAAAGGGCAGACTAGCCTTCCTCTACACTGCCCCAATTATTTGTTTCTACTGCCTAGCCGCAGACTAGCGTTTGTGTGACTGCACAGTTAACTGGATCCAAAACTCGCCTGTTAGAAAAGTGACCTAATAAAACCTGTATTTAAAATGGTTTTGTCGCCTAATATGCCTCATTAACGGAGCTACATCAACACTAGTGTCAGCACAGGAAAAGATGTAGGAGCAAGCGTCCTGTGGCAGGATCCCTTGCTGAGGCAGGAGCCTGGATTTATGCCAGAATGAATATGTCATCATGACCTCAGCAGTAGTATGAGTTTCCACATCTGGCATCTATTTACTTAACTACTTTGGTTAAATAAAGAATTTCAGAGGTGCAGGTGGGGACTTGAAAGTATTCCACAGTCCCTGTGAGGAATGCAGAACAACTTTGACATACAATCTTACACTGAATTGGATACAGATCCAGAGATCTCTGTAGGGAACATGTCCCTTGAAGTTGCTTTTCTAGTCACACTGCAGGACTGAAAATCCTATGTTCCAGTCTCGCTCCCTCTTACTCTGTCTGATGCACTCTGTCTTCAGATCCGTTGAAGCTTTTGTCCTTCTCCTGTGTTAGAGCATATAGCTACTGATACCTGGTATATTGATCTCACTTCTTATTACACACCATTCACTGGGAGACAGTATATAAGAAATTTATACAGCCATGTAATATTCAACCATTCAACTTAATGAATATTTCTGAAAAATTGATCTTCCAAGCTCCTGAAGTTTGGTTCTAATCAGCACTTTCTGGGCTGAGTGTAAAATCTTTTGAAGACTAGCTGGAAAAACATCCTTTAAGGTTTTGAACAGGAAGCTGAAGATGAACCAAGACCACCACGTGGTATAGACATCTCAGTGTCTATAAATCAGAGTATATATATTCTTGCATGAGCTTTCTTCTGTAGTGACTTTCATAGGCCTGGGATAATTATCATCTTGGTTTGATAAGCTAAATTCCTGACCTGCCTAAATTACAGACAGGTTTTGGGATATCTCGGAAAAAATGTGAAGATCTTGAATAAAAAGACCATTATTAATAGTAGAAAAGGAAAATAATCAAAGGAAAAGGGAAAGCCAATGGTAACATAAAACTGTATGTAAATACAGGAAGTGTGTAAGATATTTGGTACAGCAAAAGATAGCTGGGGTTAAATGTGAGTTTGAAAATAATTACAAAATTGTCTCCCAGGCTAGATGGTGGAAAGTCATCATCAGAGTCCTAAAATGTAGTCTGGACAGAGGCAATTAGAGTGGGTGATTTGCTCTGGCAAAGTGACTGTCAAGAGTTAGTAGAACTAGATTTATTTTCCCCCCTGTAGAATAGGTGCTTTGTAAGATGAGCTGTTTCTGCATTGGTGTTGTTAGATCACCATCTAGAGGACATTTAAAAACACATGCTTGTCATTCTACTGTTGCTTTTTTAAAATGTATGTCTATTCACTGAGGCTGTGTGAGCCAAACAGCACAAAATATTAGTACAGGTTAAGCACTGAAGAGGGAAAGTCATTACATTTTCCTTTCCTCTTCACTTGCATCAGTCTTATAAAACATTTTTTGTCCAGTTTCAGTCAGTTACTTGTGAGCACTACTTGAAAGGGGGAGCCACAGAAATGTTAAAGATTGTGTGAATTTTCATGTCATTTGGTGTCCTATTGTTATGATCCTATTCCTTTCATTATATTTTTTTTAACTTTGAGCAGAGACATACTCTTATTGATTCCCAAAAGCTTTCACACTTTTCATGCTTTGGGGTGTTGTTAGCTACCGATGATTTGAAGTTCACAGTGTTTCTGTGAACTGATGTCACAATGTGCCCTGAGTAAGACTGTGGTGCTAGGGAAATCCTGACTCCATTAACTGAAAACGGGTGAGGATCTAAAGTGTCTTGTGCTGAACAGGCAAATTTGATGGGAGTTAATCCCACCCTGATAGTTTCCCTGGTATTTAACATCTGTCTGGTGGCTATGTTCCAGGCCACTTACTGCCCAGTCTTCTCTAATGCCTTCATACCACCGAAAAGCGAGACCATGATTCACACAGCCAAGAATGGACAGCAAGAGGGAAACAGTCCATCAGCAGGTGAGAGGATGGGTTAAAGTGAGAGGATGAGAAAGAGGAGACTTGTTGAGCAAATAAAGGCAGAAAATGAGATTGGGTATGAACACAGAAGCTTGGTATTGCAAAGACAAAAGCAGAAGAGGAATGAAAAGATGTGTGTCAAATGCAGTGGACGTCAGATAGTCCCTAAGAAAAAGGGAGCCAGCAACTGAGTGTGATAACAAGGCCAGCAAAGTAGAGGTCTCATCTGCCAGGGCTTAGTCCCCGCAGCCCTGAGCAGGACAAGCAGGGCAGGCCTGGGGATGGTAGTCATGGTGAGACAAGAGATCACTGGGGAAGTCCATGATGATGAGACGGGTCCAAATTCAAGGAGGAATGCCAGTCAGTGTCAGGATCAGACACAGTGTTGGTAGTCAGGGTCAGACACAGCGCAGTGACTGCCCAGCCCTGCACTTAAACTGGACAGAGGATGTGGGAGGAGGCACAAGTTCAACCTGGTTAGGACTATTAAGGACTCTTAGTTCACTCATGGCCCTGACTGCAGCCTCCCCTCTCAGCAGGTCCCACTCACACCCTACAGAAATCTGGGTTCATAATGGACGTGCTGTAGAGTGATTTAATTGCTATGGGATTTCACAGGGCAATTTCCAAGGGTAAAGAGCCAGGAAAGGGATGAGAAACTGGGCAATGGGCATGGCATATAGGGGCTTTAAAGCCTGGGGAAGGGGGGCAGGGTGTGGATCATGTTGCCCATGAGGAGCTTTGGAGGCTCAGCGGGATTGAAGAGAAAGGTCCAGGCCACCCCTGGGGAGCACCAGAGGCCGGGCAGCTGGGAAGGCAGGGGGCTTCATTCAGAATCCTGGGGGCAGCACCCAGGGCCAGGCTGGTCCCTCAAAAAGGGATCATAGGCCCTGCTTATTGGTGGGCCCAGCTCCATGGTGTTCACCTCAGAGGTCAAGAAAGCCTCAGTTAACTTTCAGGGAGCAGCAAGTTCCAGCTGCTTTTTAACGGACAGGGAGCCAGCAGACAAGTGTCTGCTCAGCAAGGCTGGTAGGGCAGGGGCCTCACCAGCCAGGGCCCAGACCCTACAGCCCCTGAGCAAGGCAGGCCTGGGATGGCACTTAGGTACTTATAGGCAGGGATAGGTGTTCTGTCAAGAATACAGATCATCGGGTAAGTCCATAATCACGAGGCAGGCTAAAGGCAGGGTCCAGATCAGATCCAGTGAAAGAAACCAGAGTCACACACAGTCCTATCACTGCCAGGTAGGACCACAGTGATAAGCCATATCCAAGGTCAAACCAGGAAGTCAATTTCTAGGTCAAGATCTAGAATAATAGGGTCCATGGCCAGGCACAGCTGTGATAGATCTGGACCTGCAGATAGGTATACTTGCAACAGACCACAAATAGAGACTGGAGACCCAGGCCTGAGCTTAAATGAAGTTCAGAGGGCAGAGGATGAGGGTGAAGGCTCCAGTTGAGGCTGGTAAAGGCCATTAAGGTCTATTACTGCAGTCATGTCCCTGAAAAGATAAAAGAACAAGTCTGGGATGACTCATAATAAAAAAGTTCAGGAAAGGAGAAAAGGAAGAAGATGCAAAGAAAGGAGAGTGAGGAGAAAGTGATTTCCGAAATAAAAGATTTTAAAAAGTCTTTCTCAGGCTTATTCATATAAGCAATGCACTTATATGAATATTTCATTGCACTCTGTACTTGTCTTGTACAATATTCTGATATTCATTTTGGGAGACAGTCACAATTGCCACTGTGGTTGCAGTCTTTCTCATGCCACCTCTCCCACAATTACTTAATGGGATGTAGTCTAATAGCAAAGTTCTTTGCCTAAAAACTGGTGATTTCTCAAAATAGAGCCATAAGGAAGCAGGCACTTTATTCCAAGCCAAGCTACCTCAGAGTGTGGGGGAACTCAGAAGCCAAAAGTGCTGTAAGAATCTTAGAGGCAAGAGTTAAAACTTTCCAAGGAAAAGATAAATTCTTGGAAGTTCCTACTTGCAATAAGAAGCAAGTGTTCCTAACACACAACTCCCACTAAAAATCAGACTACCGCTTGAGAGAGAGGTATCTAACTTAAATCGTCCTGTGGCAAGTCAGTAATCACTGCCCTTAATTTCTGGAAAAAAAAAAAAAAACACGACTGGCTGTGCACTGGAAAAGGCAATTGCTCCTGACCCTGATCTGCTATATTTGGAGCTGTGGCTCACTTTAAGATCTGGCACCTTTTCTGAAGTGATCAGTTTCTCTCCACCTGACAATGGGTCCCTCTTTAAAAAAAAAAATTAATTAGAGCTTGTGAAATGCTGGCCATTCAAGTACTGTTTCCTGGGGAGTGTCTGAGCCATGCTTCTCTTTCCTTCTTCTGTCTCTTTGCTCTACTGGACACTTTTCTCCTGTCTGTCATGGAGCAATGAAATTGAGGAAGAAAAATGAGACATTGTCACAGCACACAGCATACCCACGAAACAACCAAAGTGCAGCAATTCAGGGAAAACAAATCTGAGGAGTAGAGCCAGCATGGGAAGAGAAAGCAAGATAGGCAACAGTCATGGAGGAAGTGTGTTGAGCAATAAGTGAGGAAATTGGCCAAACGCATGAGTGAGAAGATGAGGGAAGAGAAAATCAGTGGAAGAGAAACTTGTAACAAGAGGATGGGAAAGACTGTGAGAAAAGAAGGGAAAATAAAAAAACAGGTGTCAAGCCACAGGAGTCCAGATTCCAGTCTCCACTTCTTCCAATGCCTTGCTTCTCTGTGCCTCAGTTCCCCTTGTAAAACAGCAATAATGATGCTCTCCCCTTCCCGGATGACCACTTACTACCCTGCTCCAATTGCATGCACTTAGTAGGGCAAAGGGAGATAAGTTTAGGGCAGGTTTGCACACTCACATCCATACACTTCAAGAAACCACACTTGGGAATAATGAGGCTGCTATGGGGAGGGCGAGCATAGAGGAATATATACTGAATGAGGAAGAACAGAAACAAGAAATGGACAAGGGAAGCAGAGAGTGGGAAGGTGTATGAATGAAAAGCTGCTTAGTATGAAGGCAAAAATGGACACAGAGTAAGGGTGAAATGGAGCTGAAAGTTTAGAAAGCAGGGAGAGAAAAGAAGGAGGGAAGAAGAGGTGAAAAGGTTCCAAATATGAAAGAAGAGAACAAGAAGAAAGCTTATGTTGTTCCCATCCACCCTCAGTTACAGGTTGGGACCAAATGGAGGAAACATTTGTGGCCTCATCAATGGGGGAAGGAATGGAGCTGATCAACATGGTGCAGCACGAGGACTCACAGAGACCGAGGAATTCAGCAGTGAAGGATCCGCTGTTGGATCTGGCTCTTTCCCTGAACGCTGGCAGCGTTGTGATTCTTTTTGTGTGTATGACATAAAGCATGAAATATTTTGTATGGTCATAGATGATTACAATTTGAACATCTATCTGTGTTTCATGACCACCTGCTAGGCAGTATGACTTCTCTTCACCAACCACATCCCAGGGAACTTGCAACACTGAGGACAAGGGCGTAGACATTGTGCACACATTGAAAATGTTTCCTTCTCTCCTTGAGAAACCCAATAAATTCTCAGTCCGAGACTCATGCAATTTTTTTCTAAGCCAGACGTCCCTTCTTGCACTTCCCATATGTTCTTTGTGTAAAATCATCATAGTTAGTAATAAACAAGAATTGATTCAACTCACCAACTTCAAGGGTTACCCTGTCTTTTAAACAGAATATTCATACATTCGTCATACATTGTAACAACAAGAAAAAATTGCATATTCCAGGGACCTGTCCCCCCCATACACTTAACAAGATAGATACAAGAAAAGTTAAAGATTCCTCAAAATGCAGACTGTCAATAGCTTTTGCTTTTTCTATACATTATAAACAAAGAAGCCGAGTAGTCTCAGTACACTGAAATAACTTCTATATTACACACAAGGTCTGGTACAATGTTAATTGCTATTAGCATCTAAAAGAAAGACAGTCTGGATGTGCTGCTAGGAAAAATTTGGTTAAATTGATTAAACAGTGGAGGAAGAGTATACACTATTTAAATGATAAAGATAAGCACAAGCCCAGTTTTGTTATTTTTTTTGATGGGTACATAAATCAAATTATTTCAAGGTATTATTATTTATTACTTGTGAAGTTCAGCTAAGAACTCTAGTCATGTTGGGAACAGTACAAATACAGAACAAAGTAACAGGCCTGGTCATAAAGAGTTTGCAATCAAAGTAATTTTTTTCTCTGAAGCAAACACTTTATTAATATTTTAGTTAATTAATGAAAATAAAATATCTGAACAGTCTGTTCTTGGAAAATATTTTGCTGCATTGGTCAGTACTTGGAAAGGATTAACACAGTTATCGGGACTTTCGCAATTTTTACTATGCTTACATTGATAAGGGATGTTTCCGCTTGCCATCCACAAACAATCCCCAGGCAGCCAATATAATAAGAAAAATAAAAATGCTCCCATAATCAAGAACAGTTTGAAGAGTATGCAAAAGGTAGGACTATTTTGTATACTTACAAACTTTGGTAAATTTCAGAATATTGGTATAAATTTTCTAATTATCAGAACCTGAAATTGATGTAATTATTAGGTTGCTCTTGAGAATGTGCTTTAAGTACTTTTCCTGCTACCCTAAAATATATTACTTTTTACTCTCTTTTTTCCCCTAAAATAAATTAATGCCTAAAATTCAATTTAAAGTAGGAAAAAAGCAGCTCTACTCCTCTGTTTGGATGGTAAATATTTACAAATGTAGGCATGAGAGAACTTGAAGGGATGAGAGAACCAGGTTCAGGATCCAGAGTTGTTCTTGGAATTGTAATTGTTCAGTCTTCATACTTCTAGAAACACTTGTGACTGTCCCATACTCCACCCTCAACCATATCTTCAACCCTAAATAGAGACTAAAAAACGAGAATCCCTTTGGAAAAGAAAGAAAGATGAAAGATAATCTGTTCTCAGCTCCCAATCCCCCTCCCACCAGTGGGGATGCTTTCCTCTCTCATCTCTTAGGAGTTTTGCTGATGAAACAAATAGAGAACAGGGAAGGCCTTCAGTAACCTTCATTATTAAGTGACTTATCTTTCAGCCTTGAATCTGGAGCCACTGAGTCTTTCCTACTACCTATCTCCACTTATTGTCAGAAGAGAAGAGGATTCTTTCCTCTCTGGTAACTTGCATGTGTGGTTTGCAGAGTAATCCATAGGATTTCCTTAAGAGCCAACCTTACACGAACAAGTCTTAGAGCTCCAGCTCATTGTCCTGTCCAATCAATCTGACAGTGAGTCTGCTGGAGTAGACGGGGAAATGCACTGAACAGAGGGACTAATGATATAACAGTCCTGTTTACAACTCCTCAGAAGTTGTTGCCTACTAGAGACTGGCTAGTCATCTTGCTACCTTGGGACTTGCCAAACTCCAGAGTTACCACAGCTAGGACAGAGTGCTGAGAGCAGTAGGAGGAGACACTCTTCCCTTATGAGCTCGGTTTAAGAATTTTGCTACCATCAACTGCTGAGGAAAGGATAACAAGAAAAGGACGGTAGAGGAGTGAATAAGAGCACCATGTCACCCCGGGGGCCCTGAGAAGATGGTCATACTTTCATGGATCAGGCCTTCCTCTCCCTGGGGTCATATCTCTCTTCCTCCTTTTCCATGCAGATTACCAGATGCGGCACTTGTTGTCTGGATTCATTGGGGATCCACTGGAACAGCGGAAGTGCTTGGCAAAGTCCTGGCTATTGCTGACAGGCCCAGAGACACGAAGTGGCAAGGGACTGTGTGGATCTGTGTTCGGGGAAGACTGTAGTTTCTCAGGATCCTGGTGTCCACACATTGCCTGAAAGGAACCAAAATAGAACAGTCAGTTTGGCTGAAAGTCCTCATGTGAACAAGACTTAATGATCCTCATGCCTCTGCACACGTGACTGAGGCTGCTGATTAAACAAGGAAACACACTTATATGAGTGCCAACAAGGTTCAGATCTTTCCTTTCACCATCACAATTTCTGACTGTTTTCCCTTTCCCTAAACTTCTCTGTCCCAATTTCCCTACCTGGCAAGCCATCTGCTCTTTTTCTATACTGTGCAGTCCAGAACACAGGGAATTTAGACCACCTTGAGAGTCTAGGCTCATGGAACCTTGGACTCCATCTAAATTAATGGTACAGATGTAGTCTTAGTGTCTAGATTCAGCTTCTTAAGCAAAAGCAATGAGTGCTCATCAAGAAAGGAGAGCACTTGCACAAAATTCCATTACTACTCAAGAGACTGGGGGGAAGGTTATGTGACTTTACTGGCGTTAAACTGGCAATCCAAGTCTTCACTCTTGCGATTTCAGTCTTTATTCATTGACGAATAATGCAGTAGCTCCCAGGTAGACTCTGAAACTCTTGTTGCCAAGACTCAATAATCTGTGATTTCAGAACTGCTTTTCTACACAGTACTCTGACCCAATGTCAATAGACGCACAAAACTTTTCCCTTTGCACAATCACAGTGACTTATAAGGGTGTGACTTTTCTGAGCACAGGAATGAGGAACTATGCACAACTGCACAACTTTGCACAAATCCTTAAACCAGGTTGCCACAGAAATCTTGAAATATGTGTGCATGTACTTCTAGTTCTTTACTTCTAAATAACATTCTAAACTCTTTTTCACTATAAGTGACTCAGAATGACATGACATCTGGTTATTCAGCATGACACAGAGGCAGATGAAGGAAGGGATGGAGAGATACACGCCTTTTCCAGTAAAATTCAACTTTCCATGAATTAGATTGCTCACAACAGCAACAACAGCAAAAAAAAGTACTCAGAAGCTGGCAACAAAGCATGCTGTCCCTGACACAACTTGTCAGCTACAACTTAAATCTGGTAGATTTCACAGCTTTGTAGAAGATCTATTTGCAGACAGGCCTTTTGTTAGCTTGGAGATCCATAACAGGTTAGGGGCCCTATATGTGAATTTTAGCATTCTATATAAGATTCTGGATCTCCTAGAAACATTGGTCATTCCCAGTTCCGTGAAGAGGGAGAAAAGCGATTGAATATTGACCAAGACAAATTGTAATAATGTGGAAGACAATGGAGAGTGAGAGAGACACGTGACTAGCCCAGAATTAATTACATGAGCAAAACTGAGGTAGAAAAGCTGGTCATGTGAAAGTCCAGTCTTAGGTAAATCCTTCTCTTTGTGGTTTTTCAGCCAATTCTTATAGGCCTGTGGAGAGAGAAAATTAATAATAATAAATCCCCCTTCAGACAGTGTCCTAAAACCATGTCTTCTGTCAATGAAATATATCAATATACTACATATTTAATAAATTAGCAAGTTTGCATCTTTCTCTCCTCATTTTGAGGCTCCCTGATGCTGGCCATGCCCCTAATAACTCTAACATGGGAGAATAACAACATAACTCCTTTGCTTCCCATTTCACACACTACCACACACACATCATCATTAAGAGAAGATGTGGTGACTGAACTATGAAAGAATGAAAATTACTTTCAAATAAAGTCATAAATGTTTGAAAAAAAATAAAATACTTTCTACCTCCCAACATTCTTGGCGCAAGAATGTAACAAGTACCATCTGAGACCTAGAGATCTCAGATCATGGTGCACTCAGTAACTGATTAAACTGCTGAACTACTGCATGAGGAAATAAGAAAATTCTCTCTAGACTAAGGTATTGCTGAAAACATCATTATGGAGTCATTTCACTACCACACAGAATTCTGGTTCATGTCTCAGCTTAGTTCCTCAGGTATAACATAAGCATATAAATAATAACATGCTTTTGTATGCATGATATAAATGGGGAAGTAAAGAAAGGCCCACCCCAGAATCTGTGAGAAGTGGTTTTACATGGAAGTAGTGAGGTTACAAGCAAAGCTTTGTGAGGAACCTACATCTGGAATAGCAGAGGACATGCAGGGCACATGCCGCACTGGCACAGGCGTGCAAGAAATCTCAACTGGGGGAGCACATAGGAGAGGAATGCAGCAGAGCAATCTTGTAACATGGCAGCTGAGTTGTGTGGTGAGACTACGAGATTAGAGAAGTAGTAGACTACAATACCTGGTAAGCGATGGCGAGCCCTCCGGTGTCAGCTGTATTCTCCAACAGTGTAAAAGTACCATTGACCTTAAAGTCATAGCTTTCATACTGTTCAACCAAGCAGTCTATAGATTTCTGTAGTGCACTCCTGTTGCATGAAGGACAGCCCCCAGGCAGCACTGTGGGGAAAAAAGTAATCCTAGAAAGTAAAGGTATTCCTGGCATACACCTGTATTCCTCACATTAATCACTGAGTCGTCTTAGTAGTCAGCACAGCCTGGAATGGGTTTTCCTTAGCTTCACCTGCCTTAATAATATATGTATACATTTTTATGGGGATCGGGATTTAAGATCCACTGAGGTAAAGTGCCAGTGGGCACCTAGAAGAGTAAACAGAGACACCACAGACAGTACCCACCATAACCATAGAACATATGAAGAAGTTCATGTGCCATGAAGACCCCAATGGCTCCAAAGTTCACGGCACTGAAAAATAAACATGAAAAGAGTGCTTTTGAAAAGAAAAAGAGGGCAGGTGAGCATTCTTTATAGCCACTGAACACAGCTGTGGGCTGCACAGGAGCATTCTACTGAAAGCACACAGAAGCACATTCTATTTATTGCCTCTCACATGTGGTACACTCCATAAAAATGCAAATACAAGTGTAAGTAACTCTACCAATGCTTAAAATTGAACTATGGGCTTCATTAATGTAATTGTAGCTAATAAGCCATCATAATAATGAAGAGTCTGTGAATGAGATTCTGCCTTTATTAACATGTATTGTTGTTGAGATATGTCGTTATTTACCCACTACTGGCTGAACTGCTACACAAACAGTAACTGCAACAGTAATCCTACAAAAGCAGGAAGGTTGGAGAAACAATCTTGCAACAGTTGTCTAGTGAAAAATGATACATAAAACTGGCAAGGCAAATTAAAATCATGAAGGTTTGACTACAATTACCCTGGTCTAGCATTGATGACATCGCTACAGGCAAGAGATTGTACTAGAGACCTCCAGCAGTTCTTTCCAATCAGAATTTCTATGATTCTGTGCAATCAATTTACAAATAGTCACACAAGTAAGAGTAAACTCAAAAGGCATTTCCATAATATGAAATGATGGGCTCATCCTTTCTTTACATGCACTGATTAATACTGCTGAAGCATGAAATTATTGTAGTAGATCATTATTACATCACTGGGAACTCAGTAGGAAGCGACAAGAACAGAACAACTCAACTTTTCTCAGAACTGCTCTTTCAGAAGCTCTGTAGCTGATAACATAATTGTTTCTCAGAGAAGTTGTGGATGCCTCATCATTGGAAGTGTTCAAGGTCAGGCTGGACGGGGCTTTAAGCAACCTGATGTCCCTGCCCATAGCAGGGCAGCTGAACTAGGTATCTTTAGAAGACCTTTCCAACCCAAACCATTCTATGATTCTACAATTCTATAACAATTGTACTGATTTGCTGACTTCTTATTTTAAAAATTATCCGCGCAGGCATCTGAATTGGCTTTTGTCAGTAAAGTTTAAACTATGGAACGGCGTCTGAGAAAATTCTATTGTGCCAACTCACCAAAAGCTGATCAAGTTTGACTTATCAGTCTACTCAACTGGGATGACAGTGAGAAAACTATGTTTTAGAAATACTGAATACAAAAGGAATGTGAAGCTGTAGACATGTTTTCAGAGAGGAAGTATATGGTGACAGCCCATACCACTGGGAAAAAAAATAATTCTATTATTCTTTTGAGGTGTCCTGTTCTTCATACTACAATGAATTCATAAAATACTGCAAGCACTAGAAGATGTCATGCAACTAGTGGTAGAAGATCACCATGGAGAAACTAATTACTTTTAACTGAGATATGTTTCTTTCAAACTTCAGCCTTGTGCCACAGTGTGAGTTTATTTTTAAGTACAATGGGATTAGGAGAAGTATCTATCCATTATTATGCAAAAAAGGACATCAAATAATATTTTTATGGTCTTCTTTTAAGTGCCTTTAATATCAGAAAAATATTGCTTAACAGTTCTGTTCCATATGTGAAGGAATCCAACTGTAAGAGTATGGTCTGACGAATTGTTAATTGTTGCAGGGGAAGACTCAGAAATAAAAATGTATTTGTTTATTAGAGAAGGTTTCAGTAAAAAAAGTAAGAGAAGAACTGTGTTTGATCCATTTGAAAAAGATTTCTGACAAGAAGTTGCTCTGTGAGGCTCCTATTTTCTCTGGGTTAGATTTCTATGGGTTATATTTCACAAATTCTTGGAATTTAGAAAATGAGAAGCAAAAGTGAAATTTCTACTTTGCAGTTAACCTACATAAGACTTCTGCCTCTTTGTTCTGCAGTAATATATTCAGCTTAGTTTAGATTCGCCCAGATTCTGATTTTGCCCCAGCAGAGTCAATGACCACACTCTCAGAATTCATAAGGCGGTATCCATCTGGCTTTAGAAAAAGCTATTTTCCCCCTCTTTTCTGTCTTTCTGGAATGCAGTAAGAAAGAAGTTAAAGACAGACCCATTAAGATGCAGCCAATGGACTACATTCCATTTCCACCTCTGCAACCCCTCCATACCTGGGAAACTCCATGTGGAAAAAAGGGCTGCGGAACATTCCAGCAGGAAAGACCACCATGTGGTGCCTCATTGAGTAGTATGAATGCACAGTCCAGGGGGACACATGCCAGCTAGAAGCAGAAAAAGAGAAATGAGAGAATGTATTAACTCCATATCTCATACCTTGCTCCTTTCCTCCACTGGGCTTGCAAAAAATGGTCTGCTCAGTACAACTGTTCATACAGCAGCAGCAAATGATGAAATTCACATTGTCTAGAGCTGAAGGTGTTTGAAATAAACCTTCACTTGTTTACAGATGATCAGAGCTAGTAGCTTAGCTTTCATAGACATTAAGGGATTTACTCTCACAACTTCCCTGTTAAGTAAGTCAGGACTAGTAACCTCCTGTGAAATCCTGCACAGAATACTCTCCGGGCAGAGTAAGGTCCCAAGCATGCCTGTCAATGATGCCTGCTTTCTGAAGCATCCTATGTCCTGCCTTCCAGGTGACCCTGCCAGCATTCACGTCATCACAGTGCTTTGCTGATTTTTTTGCTGCTAAGTCCAGGGGAACCTGCTATCCCCCTTACTCAAGGGTTCATGAGCAAAAAAGGTTCTTTTTTCAGGGGTCTGGGGCTCCCTCCACAACGGTGGGTGTTTTTGGTAGCATTGAGCTCAGGCTGAATACAAGACAGGCTGCCAGATTCAAGGCTTTTTAAAACAGGATGCAGCAGTGCAGCCTTGCAGCAAAGAAGGACAACAGCATCTTGTCTTGCATTAGGAGAAGTGTTGCCAGCAGGTCAAGAGAGGTGATTGTGCCCCCCTATTCAGGACTGGTGAAACCACATCTGGAAGTACTGTGTCTAGTTCTGTCCCCCCTACTCCCCACCTGCCCTCCCCTTCCTTCCCCACTAAAAGGGGGATATAGACATACAATTGGACAGGTCCTGAGTGACCTGCTGTAGCTGATCCTGCTTTGAGCAGTAGGGTTGGACTAGGTGTTCTCCACAGGTCCCTTTCAACCTCAGTTAGTCCATGAGTGTTACATTTTTCAGATCAGTATCTGACACTTACTTATCCTGTGAGTGATGCTGAAGGAGTTTCAAGTAGGAATTTTCCCTCATTACTTTCAAGCAAGCCACCACATTGAGGAAAAAAGTGTCTTCATTTATCTCCAGCTGAGGGAAGAGACAGGTAATGTGACTGTCATAGCGCATGAGCGAGAAATGAATTGGACAATATGAGAAAGAGAGAAGTCCCATGGGTCAGAAAAGGGTTCATCAAAAGACAAACCAATGGAATACTTGTGTTTTTTTCTCTCCCAGCTCTAAAGACCTTCAATTTAAGATATGACAGGAATGTTATCTGCAGGCCAAACAGAACATACAAGCAGGTCACAACAAACCTCTATCAGGCCAGCCACTCTGAATAGGAGACAGCATAGGCAACAATATAGAAGCAATAGATAAAGGTCCTCTGGGCCCATACGTTCTCAGAAAATGAACAGTAGGAAATCTGCATTGCTCCAGAGGTCATTGCCTCTTTTAGCAGCAGACAAGATAACAGTTGGTACAGGTAAACTGCCAATAATAAGGCAGGCATGTTTACATTATATAGCTCACATTCTGGTATTCCAGGTTCACTTCGGCAGTCTGGAGTATGTGAGCTGGATAGCCAATCTCCACTTGTAGTTTGGAAACCTGAAATCATAATAAATAAACAAACAAACAAAAAGAAACATGACCAATAGGAGGCTTTACATTCTAAAAGTCCTTTTTCAATTCTATTTCCAAACAACCGAAATACAATCTGTGAATTAGCCCTTCAAAATGACAACTACTCTGTTTCAACACATCTTCTTTTGTTACTCAACTTACTATTTAACTCAATTACCTAAGGCTAAAGTTGTTCTAGTCTTCTTTTGCTTTATAGAATTCTTTTCTGTCATTCAGCTTTATAGTTTTTAACCTCTCTAGGTGTATAAAACTGAATTGTATCTCAATACAATTAATTCAGAGTATCCATAGATAAACACTGAACCTCCTGTGCCTACACATCAACGTATGATCACGTGTGTGATCGCACTTATAAAACCACCTACAATTTTCCGTGTGTTTAAGACATCTATTTAAGATTGTGTGCCTGTAGAAGCAGGTAGGAATATGTGAAGGTGCAGGCCCCTTCCATTCCTTCTCCAAAGGCTTCAGGGAAAGAAAGGCCTCAGTAACTTCTGCCTTCTGCACGCACCAAGACTTTAGCCTCTTGGCGAGTCTGTTCATCCATCCACTCCAACTGATCCAGTTGGCCATAGAGGGCATCTTGGATCTCAGAGAACATCTGCTCAGCCTGACATGGAGAAAAGAAAGCATGGTCAGAACTGCAGAAAAACATTGTTGAGGCTTAGCTACCGTCTTCCCATGTTCCAGCAATTCAACCGCAGAATAACTGGGGGAAAATTCCTCTTCTTTTGATGAAAGAGGAGATTTCAGTTTCTGCAATGATTTAGGCTTAAGTTAGTTGGCATCCAGTGGTTCCTCACAGGGCTCACCACTCTCTCCCACACACCTTTTTATCTTGCATCTCACAGCAACTAAGAAGGAAACATAATTCTTTTTCATTCAATCCCTCTTGCAATAGGAATGGACCAAATGATTGCCACACTTCCTGAGTGAAACAAAAATACAGTATCCACAACTATTTCATGGTTTCCCTTTCCGAAGTTATGGCAATCTGGGTCTCTCCTTCACAAAATTACATTTTGTTCATTCAGCTTTATGTAAAACTACTGTAGTCTTAGTTTTCCCATTAACTTTTCTTGGGGTTATTTACTCTTGTCACTTTATACACTGCAAATTCTTTATAAAACCTGGTGCCTACACTAACTTCCCTCAAAAGAAAAAGGAACTCTGATCATCAAAGGAAAAAAAGAAATCTTTTCCACACTGCAGGCAGGTGTTCCTTTTACTATGGATCCACTCAGAATGTTTTTGGCACTGATTTGTTTCTGTACAACTGGTCATATGATGGCTTAATGGTTTTGCAATTGAAAATCTTATTTAAATGTCAGATTGGTGACTGTCATTCCAGGAAGCACACTGTGATTGCATGCATTTGTAGGGCTGCCATAGCTATTGGTGCTGAACACGTGACTTTTCTAACAGTTGAGATAAAGATAATAACTGGTATTTTAGCACTGATTATTCTAGCAATGACAGCAATGTCCTATTCTGACATCTTTCATTCCCTCCAAAAAAGGAGGGGAAATGTGTAAGTACAAGAATACCTAAAAAGGTATAAAACCTACACATGATTTTGCTGCCTTGATGTGGTCTTAAGTTGGCATGTCAAAAAAGAAAGAAATGAAGCTGAGATCTACTTGGGAGTTAAGAGGATGAATACCTACAAGTGTCTTGGTCTGCTGAGGGAAAATTTCTTGCACAATCATCTGCCCTAGAACTGGTTCAAAGAAAGAGCTGGTATCAGTCAAGCACTTCCTCCAGCGCTCAGCTGGGATCTGTAAGAACAGAGAAATAGAGGCATAAGAGAGTGAGAACAAAGAGACAGGAAGACAGTAAAAAAGATATGTAAACGTGCAGTCAGTAGCATATAAGCTACTATCTAAAAATGACAGCAGTGGATAAGTAACGTAGTCCCATTTAAGCTACGTCAGAAAAATTTATTCAGGTAAAATATTGATCTCCTTATGATTTACTCCACTTCCACACAAGACAAAGATTCATATGCTAGCTGAGACAAATACATAGAAGAAAGGTCACCATCTATATATTGTTCCCCACCCCATGATGCAGTGCAAGTAGCTCTCCAAAGTTTTGCATGTCATGTCTACTCCCACATTTCTTTGAGAAAAGAGAAGTATTTAGTGACCTGGTGAGAGCAGTTTTCCTCCTCAAATCTAAGACACTCCATCCAGACAAGGCATCAAGAGAACACCCAGAAGGCACGTCCTAGGGTGTTCAGCTGCTGGGGAGGCTGAAGAAGATGGTTAAAGGCTAACTCACCATTCTAGATCCCTTTTTTCCATAAAGAATCTTAGATAGCTCCAGGCGTGCATCTTGGAATCGACTGTCAAGGGCTGGGGAGAGATTCCCAACCAGACAAACAAGCATATAAATATGAAGGACCCTGTAGGAAAATGACATTTAAATAGACTGAGGATTGAAGGCTGGTCATTATAAACATACAGGCATGGCAAGTGTCACAGGAATAATTTGTAACCTGAACAAAGACAACAAACTACTCCGAATGGGCTACACCTGGTACTATCAAAGGAGGATGACTTGACATGAATGAACCGAAGAAACTCTCTCCTCAGAACACAGTGAAGACTCAAGGGGTGCCTGCTGGGGCATGGGTTTCTTTATGGGAAGCAGGAGAAAGAGCATTTTTAGAACTGGGTGAAATTTATTATAGAATATTTTGAGGGGTCTGTGGGATTCTGTGAGACTTATTATGGGATGTTTATGGGAAGGACCAAAGGCAGGGAAAGGGAAGGATTGTGGTGGACCTGGGGTAACACGTGTGGGAAAATGGGGAGGAAAGGTGGTAAGATGGAATGGTTAAGCATAAATTTGTGGCTTGCCAGGATGTCTGTCTGATTGAGCCCTGCACATCATCACCAGAATCTGTCCTATCTTATTAAATGCTACTCTTAAATACCATCTACTCTCAGGGGGGACGGGGTGGTGGGAGTGGGGGATGGGGATGGGATTGGATACTGGAGAGATAAGGAGTCTGAGAGTTGACTACTGGAGAGACTTTGGTTCAAGCGAGCTGCTGAAGACAGTAAGCAGGGGTCTGAGAGTTGGCTATTGGAGAGACTAGTGGTTTGGACCTGCTACTGGAGAGATCTACTTGTGTGTTTGCAACAGGAACAGATCAGAGTACCAGCAGCCAAAGTAGGGCTGAAAGATTCAGCAACCCATATACCCAGGTGCCAGCAGCTGTGGACACCAGGGGATCTAGGGCCAGCTTCTGGACAGACTGAATATCTAAGACCAGCTATTGGAGTGATCCACATTGTGTGTGTACATACATATATTTCTCTAGAATAGACCAAACCTAATCAGCTGGAGAGGAGGAATAGGATCAGACTGCCTGAGCTGTTCATGTTTGTAGGAGTCCTATGGGTTGGTGGGCACCAGTAAAGGCACTGTGTTCCATCTCTGTTGATCTGTGTGACACACACAAATATATATATTTATATGTGTGTACATATATGGTGCATGCATGTGCAAGCCTCGGGAATATATGCTAAGCCTTAGTACTAGCTAAACCTGGGGATACAGATCCATAGCAGCCTTGCAATTTTTAGGCTACTCAATTCAGCAGCCTCTAACACAGACTTCTTTAATTTATGGTATCTGAAGTTAATATTTCTTGAGACATGAACAACTAGAACCATAGATATTGACTCCTACCTTTCCTTATGCCATTGTTCAATGAGCTGTGACATGCCTCTTAAATAATCCATGTCATGCACTGCAATTGGCTGAGAGAGGTTTATTGGCATAGGGTGGAAGACAGCCTGGAGACATGACAGCCAGTCAATAGCAGGTGCCTTTTCCTAGAAGTAAAACAAAGCTTACATGCTGAACTATGAATCTAAATTGACTGACAAGAAATAATAGGGAAACTGGGATAGTCTCCCTAATGCTGTTAAGACATAGTTTCAACAAGTTAAACTGGTTTTATGATGTGGGTATTGATTATACTAGAAAAAGAGAATTTACTTTTTTTAATTGAATTAGCACTGGGGAGGGGAGTGAGTTGTGGGCCTGAAAAATCCAACTGTTGTCAATAAAAGACCATAAGTTAATAGAGTATGTAAAGCTCAAGACACTGCAAGCTGCAAGGGAATGGCCTCTAAACAGAGTGCCTCATATCTCTTTTGATCTGGATCTTCACAATGTGAATGTCACATGTAATCGTGTTGCCCAAATTCTAAGGCATGGCTACATACCTGTAGCTCCCTAATGGTAGTGCGAAAGAACAGCATCCCCCTCTGCCGTCTTTCCTGCAGTGGGGTGACAACTCGCTGGAGGTTAGAGATGAAGGACAAGGTAAGGGAAAAGGAATCAGGGGAACCATCCTGTGGCCCTCCAAGTAGGCCCCCCAGTTTCTTCAAATATGAGAGATACACACGGAGAACCTGCAATACAGAGCATATGACCAGTGGGAGAAACATGACTGGAAATTAGCCACCCCATTCATCCATCCATCCATCCATCCATCCATCCATCCATCCATCCATCCATCCATCCATCTTAACTATATAAGCTTCAATCTTTCAAAACCACTGCAGCCCCATCCCTAAAACTGCCTTCAATGCAACATCCTTGTGTAATTCTTCATGTGGAATACAGTTGCCAAGAACAGCTCCTCTCGCAGTGAAGAACACTGAATTCCCAAAAGGTTATTTTTGTCTCGGCTTACAATTACATTAAATACCAGAATTATTTTAGATATGGAGTCAAAGGGGGACATGTAGTGATATAATGAGCCAGTATTTTTGATGGAAATGAAAAGCCAGCTTCTTGCTTCTATATTCATGAGGTATCAAAGGAATGCTTGTGATGGGTAGACAGGCTTATTTTTTTGAGGACTCTCTGAAAGAGTTAGACTGAGAAACTGAAATCAACTCAATTTTTATAAAGTTCAGAAGAATGACAGAGCTGTGATGAAATTAACTTTGTTGCAATAACTCCCAAGGTCAAAGAGCTTGTTTCCCCAGCTTAGGTTAAAACATTTTAAAATAACTTTAAAAATGATAGCTACCCCTCCTCCAATACACAGATTGTAAGTTATAAAGCCTTACTTTGCACAAGAACATTTTTTTAAACACTCATTCAATGTGAAACCTAGGGGTAAGCCCAGGTTCACATTACTTAGCAAATACATGTTAAAACTGTAACATTCTGTTCCTACACTAGAAGTTTTAAACCTGCATCTAAAACTGTGTTACATTTTACAAACTATCTTTTTGGAAAAGTAGAGAGTTTTGTAAAGAATTCCTTCTGTAGACATTTTCAGGGATCACTGACCGTAACCCATGGAAACAAACCACTTTGAACCAGGAGGCAATTCAAGGAGATCCCTACACCGAATAGCTATTTTTACCTTTCTTCAGCCTTTGATATGTTACCTCAAGATAATTTTTCTCTTTGAATTTACTCTCAAGTGGCATCTCAAACTCAGGATGATCAATCTGCAAAAAGGAGTAAAGAAAAAACATGCCGCTATTTCCAGAAAGACTCAAAATGTGAGGATATGCTCAACAGGCTTTGTTAATTTCTGTGTCACAGAATTTGAAATGTTAATAAATTGCTTTTACTTTTCAAAAATGTTTGCTAAGTAATTTTTGTGGATCTATGATATTCTGCATCTCATTTATAAGCTCATTACAAATCTGTGGTGACTGATATTCAAATGTAAAACATGTTAAATATTTCTATATCGTGCACTGGTTTTGGCTGGCATAGAGCTAATTTTCTTCATAGTAGCTTATATGGGGCTATGTTTTGTATTTGTGATGAAACAAGTGTAGATAACAACGGGATAATTTAATTATTGCTGAGCAGTGCTTACACAGCATCAGGGCCTCTTCTGCTCCTCACACCGTGCTGCAAGTGAGCAGGCTGGGGTTGCATAAGAAGCTGGGAGAGGACACAGCTGGCACAGCTGACCCCGACTGACCAAAGGGATATTTCATACCATATGACATTGTACTCAGCAATAAAAGTGGGGGTGAAGGGGGTCGGCCAGGGCTGCCATTGACTGGGAACTGTCTGGGCAGTTGTCGGTTGGTGGGGTGAGCAACTGGGGTTTTTTGCATCACTTCTTTTTTTTCCTTTCTTTCTTTTTTTTAATTATTAAACTGTCTTTTTCTCAACCCATGAATTTTCATACTTTTACCTTTCTGATTTTCTTCCCCATCCCATTGGGTGGAGGAGTGAACGAGCAGCTGTGTGTTGCTTAGCTGCCTACCAGGTTTACACCAAAACAGTGGGCTGCAAAGTTCATAGTACGCAATGGTATTAGACACTTAGCACTTAGGGTCCATTATTGTACTAGTCATACCCATGAATATAAGAAGAACCAAACCCTTCCACGACGAAGTACAATCTATACTGTCAGGCAGAAGAGATGAGAGAAAGTAAGCAATTTATTCTTCCTCATCTGCTCATTTTCCAGAAATAAGTGCTTTTTATGTAATAAAATAAAGTAGTTTACTGAAGTTCAGGAAAACTTTCTTCAGACAAGAACATAGGCTTAACTTGAGCAAGTCTGAGTCTCATGGGCTGTGTAACTGACTCTTTATTCGCGGTGCTTGCTTTCATTTTCTTTCTTTAGTCCACTCACCTGAATAATATTGGCCTTGAGGTCAAAAGGACTAGGTCCCACATGCACTCTGAAAAAGGGAAAGGTGCTGTATCTGCCCATGAGAGTCTGAAGAGTTTCATTAAAATCTTTTGCTTTCCCCACACCTGTGATATTCCATCCACCAACCTAGAGAAGGAGAGAGACAGCACGACAGCAGCTGAGAAAAACACTTGTTTGATCTCTATTTACAGAATATATTTTTCACTCCTATGAGCTCAGTCACTATGACAACTGAGAAGCAGCAAAGCAAATAGCAACAGGGGAAACTCATTAGGATTTCTACATACCCCGTTTGCTTTAAAATGACCTGTCACTTTCACTTAAGGAAAGTGATGAACTGCAAAATGACACAGGGAAAAGGAATGATAATTATCAACAGAACAAGGTGCACAGGAAAAAGGCAGGAGAAGAAGGAGAGAGGAAAGAGGTCTCATTTTTCTAGAGCCATCCAGAAGGACAACCAGGGATCAGGGATTACAGGTCCCACCTCACAGAATCACAGAATCACAGAATAGTCAGGGTTGGACAAGCAGATTCACAGGTGAGCCTGCAGTCACTATTCCTTCTGCTGGAAGGTTCTGCATCCTCCTTGGAGACAGGATATAAATGCCCTTTGCCAGCAGGAAGATGTACAACCCTCCCTGGCACTGAGAGGAGTCTCCCAGAATGGAAAGAGAAGCATTCTCCTCTTTAAACAAGCTCCCCTGAAGCCCAGAGGAGTGGATGGCCATCAGATCTTAGACACAAAAATTTCGTGCATTTTGCAAGATGTTCCCTGATCTATAAATTGGATCCTATTGAACTGAGCTTCTGAGATTAAAAGTGATCCCTCTTTGTAGTCTTGGTTGCTGTAGAGTCCTAAAGCAATATGTAAGGTCATGAGGAAAGAGTCAGGTACCTGATGTCAGAAAATCAAGTCTCGAAACAGCATTTAAAGCTAGAAGATTTATCACTTAGAAGCCGTGCTGTGAACCACGAGCTTATTTCAGGGCCAGATGCTAACGAAATTCCATCATGCAGAACAATATGACCCTAACTGCACACTTTCCCTGCAGGAATTGTCTTCTGGAGGGAGAAGAAATAGCACAAACATTTACCTGATTTAGGAGGTCCTTCAGTGGTTGAGTTCCTTGGGATTCTATCCGTTGAGTATCCATGCAGGAGCGATAGAACTGGATTGCTTTCTCCATAGCTGAGCCTCTTACCCCAAACTGTGGGCTCTCTGAGGAAAAAAAAAATAGAGGAAAAAACGGTAAAAAAAAGAAAATTGGGGCAGTATTAGAGCAGAGAAAGGTTGTGAGAAAATATTACACTGCACTTTGATTCAGAACAATCTAGTAAATACATCCACACTTCCCACAGTCACTCAAAGCAAGAGACATTCTAGTGCCATGACTCTTCCTTGAGGTCAAATATGTGAGTTTCTTTGCATGGAAACAGGAGCATAACAGGAAGGTGGTGCATATCTAGGCTTCAGTCCCACATGGAGTCAGGACATGAGCAGAGAACACATTCATACGAGCACAGCAAAAAGGGTCTCCTTTTACAAGGCAACAGGAAAATGGTTTGGATTGCTATCAGAATTTTTGAAGTGTGACTTTGACCTGTTACATTTGGCAAGGGAACTAAAATGTTTAAAATGCAGCTATTGTAATATGACACGCTCAAGAATAAATCTGTACCTGTAATGATAGAATAACAAAGAGACTGAATTCAGTCTCTGCTCAGAATGATTGTGCTCTCAGTTATTGGTATTCTCAGCTCTGATTGAGGAAGATGCTAAAGATAACACACCAATCATCTGTCCCTACCTAAAAGCCTTTTCAGGAGCAACTGGTTTTCTTCCAACAATACATCAAATACGTTTAGTGATTCTTCTGTGGTTCTGCTTGAGTGTTTGCCTTCCCAGCTGCCACAGGCATATTTGTAGAAATCCTCACAGGGATCTACAGTGTCGTTCCTAGAATTCAGGAGTCTGGCCAATAGTGTTAGACCCAGCTTGGCATCACAGGATCCTGGGCAGGAAGTAAATAGGAGAGAAATGAGCAGAGACAGTGGAGACTGAGAACAACTCAAAACAAAACAAAACAAAACAAAAAAAATAGGCGTTATCTGTGGGACATTTCCCCCAAAATATTTATTTTTGGTACAAACTCCTTTGCATGCAGAGTGTTGAATTCCTTGTTATTTTGGGCTGAATATGGAACAAAGTGTGTTCTGGCTTTCACTTCACAGGAAGACTGCCTTTGCACTTTTTAAGGGAGATTCTTTAAATAAAGGACAGGTTATCAGTCCAGAGGTGATGTCCTCTGTTCATACTATCTAGGCAGTCACAGGTTGGATTATTCTGCCTTCTCAGTATATTTTCTCTGAATCAGCCAAATATGGCCAAATAGTAAACAAGAAGCAACTGATGGTGTCAATGTATGAAGCAGAAGAAGGCCATAGCACAGAGAAAGTAAGGAGATAAGTTTAAAATATGGAGGGAGATGTTCAAGCATGGGAAACATTTCTCAGCAATGACATTTACTAAAACAGGACCAAGACTTTCTAGTGCATCTTGTTTTGATCTAAAACTCCCTTTGTCTAAACTGCTGCAAATCTCTGGGTATGTGTTCTCATTTTGGTTCAGTGTCTTGTACCAACATCAGATCAGATGAATTATTTACTAAAATAAGCCACTTGTAAATCAAAGTAATACTTTCCATATTAAGGTTTAAACAGTTGACATGGGAGGAGGCAGGCAGAGTGGAAATTTAAACTACGGTTTTTCCTTGGTCTCTATAGTGAACGGTCTCCAACACGTAACAGGAGCTAAAGAAAAATGCCAGGTGAAGAGTCAGTGGTGTTTATTTTGGAGCAGGGAATATCTGTATGCACCAATATAAATGCACCTTCAGTACTGAGCAGTCTGTGTGCATAAACATTTAAATGGACCATTCTGAAGACAGTTTAACAAATTTGAAAGGTAAATTAATATTTCTGGTCTATGCTCACAGCTCCCCCATTAGCAAGAGACTATGACTTTTCTCTCTACACTATGACTGCACTGGTCTGTGCTAGAAAACTAGGACTAGGCTTATTAAGTGAGAGATGGAAAGGTGGAGGAGGAGCTCCAAATCTCACATTCAGTCCAGTTTCCTGGAAGTGACTACAGACAGAGCATGAAACAATGATGAGATGCAAGACAATATAATGATGCTCTCCCTCAACAGTGGGCCCAGGCATATTAAATGGCAGGCACAGGAGGAGGACAGGTGTGGGGATCTCTCCCCACTATGACCCAAGGAAGAGGCAGAACAGTGTACCTTTTCTACAGCTGGTGTTATGATTCTTTGAGATTCTGAAAGTCTGATTCTTAACACAGATGCTAAGCCTAACACACAATGGAGGCAGATAGGAGAGAAAGGGGTCTTACAAATGAGGTCGATGAGGAAGCAGGGAAAAGGTTATCCCATATTATACCTAGACCACAAGTCATCATGATGTAGGTGATAAGCAGCGTAAAGCCAAGGAGAGTACTGAGAAGAAGTATACACAGAAGTAGGCTTTTCCCCTGAAGGCATCGTTCTTTCTTTGCACCTATTCTCAGCTCCTGGTCACAGGTCTGAAGAGAGAAAAATGAGACAAACAGAAAAAATGAAGAAAGAAAAATTCATATTAAAGTTAGCACTGGTCATATACTCCATCTTCCACCTAACCTACAAGAAAATCACTCACAGGACTAGTGTCAGAATACCAAGTCACCCAAGTCCTCTAGGTGACTATACTCCCAAGGGCTTTCTCACCTCCTTCATTTCCTTGTCTTTTTCAGCTACAGCTGTTGCGCGGTGTTGTGAATTATGCATCAAAAAGCCAGCTTGCCATGAGGAGGCCGGTCCCTCCATTGTTCCTTCTGGTTTACAGAATCATTTTGCATATACCCTCTGAAGATATCAAAGCCTTTTTGAGCCCATAAAGCTAATAACAGGATGGCTAGAACTGGTGGTTCTTTATTCTGTTAGTCTGACAACCCAAGCACCAATTTCAGATCTCTCCTCAAGAAATAACTCCTGCCTCCTAAGCCCTCTACTCCAGTTGAAGTGGGGGAAAAGGCTTGCCCTATTCTAAAAACTGCAGTAAGCTGTAAGTCACAAAGATCTTGTATACAAACAGGTTTTATCTCAAATTTAACTGTGTTCATAAACTCAGTGTGTCTTTTTAGTCAGTGGAGATGGCTAGGCACCTTATGAGTACAGTTTCTATTTTAGACATCTGTCTTGGGATGATGGCTATGTTAGAATACACCCCTAATGTCTACCTGGATAAAGTTAGATAAAATGACATTTACTGTATGTGTCCACTGTTTCGACCTACTTTGATGTACATAAGACTGGAGAGCAGCAGATTACAAGAGAACAGACATGGGAATGGATGCTGGTAATATAAGGAAAGGGAAAGGACTGAAAAAATGAAGCAGAATAACTGAATTAGAATATACAGTGAGAAAAGGGAGGTAGAAGGGAAAAAAAAAAAACAGAAGATAACGGAAAACCTGGGAGGAAGAGGGATAGAAAAAAGCATAGTACAGCAAGCAAAGAGTAAATCTCATAGGTATGAAAGCTTATGGAAGTGCTACTTTGAGAGTCTTACATGCCAGCGTCAGGGCCTGGCCTGTACTGTCCCCACAGCCTCAAGTTTAGCTCCCTGTGCTCAAGTCTGGTTCTCTGAAAGCTGTTTGAGAAACTTTGACAGGCCTTGGAGCTGTTTAAGAAAAACCTAGAAGTAGCCTCAGCGGAGATGCCCACTTCTTCACTTGGGGAGCTGCTTTTTGCAGCTCTCGTGCGTGATCTCCACCTGAGCTATGCTGCAGCAGCAGCCATGCCTATGACTGGCCATGTACCCCATTGATCTGGATCCTAACTTTAACCTACAGACTTGATTCTGCAGGTTTGACCTTGGACCTGCCTCCTCACAACGCACTTGCCTGGCAATCTACACTCTTGATTGACCCTGGCTACTGTCACCAGACCCACCATACCCCCCTCATTCCCGTACTGTGGGGGTGCACCCTTTACTGGTAAAGTCATTACTTTTTGCTTCCCTTGTCATGACTCTCAGGTTCTAGATTGTCTTCCCTTGTGTGCTCCCTTATATGCAGCAGCTAAACTGCATTTGTCACTATCTTCTTTGTCACACAACCAGAAAACATAGATCTTTACAAAAATCACAAGAAGAAATGAAGCAAAATCCTACAAGAATTAAATACCTGACAGCATATACCCCTTCACCTGAGGAAAGGCTACGGAAATGAATGAGTCTGCTGTTAATCATCTTGTCTGATATACTATGTACAAATTCTGTACAAAAACATTAACAGAACAGAAAACATAGAAAGAAATAGACAAACAGATCTCATAATTTTATACCTTTCAAATGTGCATTTTATGCAATCTTTAACAGAAGCCTCTCAAAAGCGTATGTCAGCTTACTTGGCTCACGAAAACTGCTAACAAGGGTTAAATATCTACCTGCTTTTCTCCCTTTAAAATCCTATTCTCCTGACTTCTTTAGGCAAGATACAGAATAACTAAATGGAAAGCAAGTACATACAAGTGAATCCTGGCGTTAAAAGGTGCTAGATAGAGAACATGACCATACTGGCAACGTTCAGGGTAAGAAATATAAAGGAGGAAATCCAAATTCCTTTCATACGGCCCTGGAGTAAAACACTGTAGCTTTTACTCCTCAAGTAGAGAGTAAATGTCAGAACCTAACAGTATGGCAGGGAAGGGAGCAAAACAAAATTTGCTTGGCTGAAAAGGAAGAAGAAAAATTATTCACAATGTTCCTGACTTCTCTGTTGCAATAGGCTTCTTGGTTTTCATGTTGAAAATCTGGCCTATTCCTAATATGAAATATTTAAAATTTTGCAGTTCTTTGGTCTCATGCTATCAGAGGATGTCTGTTTCTCTCTTTCAAGTCCTAAATGGCATGGCTGTGGAGATAACTAAAAAAAAATTGGTATTTCAAGACTGTCACTGCAATTTCTGCTGAACTTCTGGTTAACAGTACATCTGTATCGGGCCTATATGTTATGTTCCTTTTGAAATGGAAAATGCATCAAATAATATATTTTTAAAAATCTGTAAGAGAACTAGACTGTCCCTTTCAAGACTCCAATGTGAAGTAACTAGAGAAGCACCTGGCTGAGAACAGCATACCCCAAAAGAAGAGACAGGGCAGCGGAAATTGGTTGTGTATCTCTACTTAGAAAGTGGATTAAGGTCTGTGTTATGTGAGTCATAAGGTTAAAAAGTGTTCTGCAAACACTTCACCTTCCATAAGGAATGTCTTTCTAATCTTGACTCTGTTACTGGGGCTGGATTTGAGAGAACTTGTGGACCTACGTAAACAGAGAAAAAAGAGGAGGGCAGTCATTCTTAGTTGTCCCTTTTATCTTTTTCATGACAACACCTTAAAGAAATCTAGACAGAAAAATACCTGTTCTTTCAGTACTCTTATAAAGATACTGACCTGGGCAATATCCCTGTCTGATTCTTTATCTAGTATAAACTTCAGTTTTATGCTACAAATGGACTAAGGGGGGACTAAGGTGTTTGTGAGCCATTCCTGAATTCTGCAGGGAGGTTGAAGTTCCTCTGCCTAACTCTTCCTCACCTTGAATTTTCTTAGTGTTAAGTGTTGTTGCAGAAAATAAGCATTTAATTTTTATGAAAATAAAGTAAATAAAAATAAAGAGATCAAAAGCAGGGAGAATTGGAGTTATTTTTCATAACTATTTACCAGATAATTTAGGGGTATTATTTTTCAGTCTGTAGATTATTCATGAATTACTGACTTTGGCTGTTTCCCAAATTGTGTTTATCATATTAGTCACGTGGATGACATGTTTTCAGACTAATGCCCCAATAATCACAAAAACATCAATATTTTCTTAAATTTGTCTTTTGTCAGCAAATCACTTTAGCATGTAAACTGAGCACATTAAATGCCACTTGAGAAATACTATTTTAGCCTGTGTTCAAAATATATTATGTTCTAACATAAGAAACTAAACAGAAAGTTTGCTGAATTATTAAAGTTCTGGCCTACTAAATATTTGAAGCATAACAGTGGCGAATTACTATTTAAAATTGATTGTTGTCTGATCTTTATCACACAGAAATATGAGAATGGATATAGAAACCAAATATTTTTGCAAATTCTCCAGCCAGAAAAATGCAGACAAAATAGATATAAAGTGACGGTTTGCATTACAGCCACAGCTCTTGCAACATTGAACAGCTGTCAACATAAGAAAACATACACATTTCTTTTCCTGTATTATTTAGTTACATAGAAAACTTTACTTATCTCTATTGTCTCTATTGTCTCAGCAACCCTGAGCTAACAGCTCAGTTCAGTGTGATTTGCCTATAAATATGCAATTAATACTTTACTAGTTATTTATATAAGACATCAAATCAGGAAAAGGACACTGCACTACGTGGGGAGCAATTAGGCTTACCATGTCATTCTCATACTCAGAAAACTATGCCATGTTTACCCACAATTACTTGTGGGGAAAAAAAGTGCATGTTCCTGCATAAGTAGTTTCTTAAAATAATTTGTTGAAAAAATGGGGATACAATAAAAGATGCAAATAATCAGATTTTATTATTATTACTACTACTACTACTACTACTTATTGGTCAGCACTTCAAACAGATCTGAATACAGCCTCAGAATGGCCATTACAATGACTATGAGGAAGGGCAAGAACCCCTAAATCCTCACACCACATCCCACATCGCTAATTCTGACACCTGGACAAGCCCTTTCTGGATGCACACTATCAAAAACTCGACCGCTCCAGTTTCCCTAGGGCAATAAGCAGTAGAGTTGTGACAGGGGAAGAAAAAGAGAGGGGTGCAACAAAGGTACCTCAGCAGACTGCAAGATAGTCACATTTCCTTACCTCTGGAAGAGTGCTCATTCTTGTCACTGAGCAGGCTTTGCTCCTGTGGTTACAACAGTTGTCAATTCTGTTTACTTGTTTACTATCACTCTTCTGTGCCGAGACACACTACTAAGTTCAGAGACAATCTCTTCTTCCCAGCTTGGCTGATTGCTGTGGGGAGGAGGAAAGAGAGGAAAAACTCTGAGAAAAACACCCTTAAAGAAAATGAGAGGGAGGGAAATGGATACATTTCTGCAACTCTCCACCCACCTTCTCTTCCTAACACCTCCACCTCTCATAAAACTGTATTTTTTGTTCCCTTCTACCTCTCCCTGTGACCCATGCGTCTTTCTGTCCTGTGGACCTGCACTGAAAACTTTTTGAACAGAAGTATGTGATTCTATATCTCCCGCAGCCTCTTCTCAACTGCTTGCTGCTTCTTTTCTCCCCAACAGCCTTACTATCCTGCCCACCCAACAAGCCTGTTTTGGTCTGATATTCTGACTGCTACCAGCCTGTTTCAACCTGCTGCTCTGGGGCCTAGAGGCCTCTGTCTATTGCAAGATAGCATGGGTTATGGATCCTAGCGCTCCTCCCGCAAAAGAAAGGCCAGTGCGCTCACTTTCTTTTTGCTCTCTCTCATCTGCATGCAAAAGTCCATTCAAGAGGTGGACACAACTCCAATTCTGATTTTCTTTGGCAATGAGGCATAAAATAAATCATTCATTACTGATCCTATTTACAGTTGTTCATTGCTTCTCAGGTGGTGGCCAGTCTGTGTGTCTTTGCTTCCTTATGGATGCATATTGGAAAGATTTAGGAGGGAAGTTTCTCTGCTTTGGGGACTGGGAACCAGGATCACTTCCCTGAGACATTAAAAACTGAGCAGTGGACATTGGGAGTTGAGCCCTTCACAAGTGGCAGCTGGGAGGTGGGAGAGATGGTGGGGACCAGTTTGATGTCAGCTTCCAAAATGACTGAAACAAACAGAACACCAGGACATAACTGTTTACCTCCCCACCTTGGTAGTCTCTCAGGGGAATATGATGTCTTGGTTCATTAGTCTGAAGATCATTAGATACCTGTTCAGTTGTTCAGAGCTTCCCAAATCTTTGGTCTCTAGCCTGATGTCCAAATCTTCTTTCCATCTTCATCAATCTGATTTTTTCCCTATTCCTGTAGTGCTTGCATAATTTCTTAACATCTTTGATTATACTGTGACAACAGACTTCTATGGCTGAAACCAGTTAGTTACTCCCAGTTCTTTCTACCTCTCAGGTCACTGGTAGCTATATATTTCTACATTTACCAAACAGCTCTAAATACTGTTAAAAAAGGTCCTTGCATATTGCTAAAAAGGTTCTTGCTGACCCACCTTTCCTTGCAATAGGTCACTTCCCTTCAGCTTAACATCAGAATCCAAACTGCAAATACTTCTTGCATAAATGATTGAGATTTGACTTAGTGGCAGTAACAAGACATTGTTTTGGTAGTCACAGCTCTTGCATCACTGCGAGGAGCATTACTGTGGTCCACACTGTCCAACAGATACATAGATACTTTGTTCATTGTGGCCCAAATTAATCTACAGCGAGACAAATCCCAAATCTTTGTGCAAAGTGAGAAATGAGAATATGTAACAGAATTCAGCCCTTATAATCCTTTGTTTCAACATAGCTTTGTCTTCCGTGTGTTTCTGCCACATTTGCCTTTGAGCCTTTTCCACTCTTCCCTGCTTTACGTCTTTTCTCACAACAGCTACAGTTCTAGTACTCTCTCACAGTTTTCAGTAGTTGCACTGATAGTATAGACAAACAAACGTTATGCAAATGTGTGTAGCGACCTGACTAGGTTTAACTATAAGCGATCTTACAGTGGAGTTATCTTTGTGAAAAGAATGGACAAATCTGTTCATGACAATGTGCAGTTGATTTATATGTCTTATCTATGTGTCTGAACTCTTCCATCTTCATAATTATAGCATCTAACAGCTCCCAAGCTTTAAGTAACAAAGTTAATTTTACTTCTATTTTCTCCAATGAACACTATCTAGGATTTAAAATTTCTTTGGGCAAGGAATTGATTGCCTTTTTGATTACAAAATGGCTATGATCATTTTAAACACAATGTGATTTAAATTAAAGCAAGTAATAAAACCTTGGCTGAAGTACTCATTTTTAAAATAAAACTTGAGAAGACCAAAAAAGCCTTTTGGTCAATATGCTGATGGGATATGATTAGAGTTAACATGTTTTTTCATGAGCCAATATATTTTAAACAGGTCCTCTACCTCCTGTTGATTAAATGTAATTTTACTACATAATTTGAGGAAACGTTGCATTGATATTGCCACCCCATATGGATTGTCTCACACACACTATCTAGAATGCTTTGTATGTGTATATATGGACAATTTTTTCCAGACGTTGTAAACTAATCTGGACACATCACGAAAAGTAGTTAGGTGACAACCTCATTACAAGTGAGCATAGGATGTTTCAGGAAGTGAAATGCACATCACTTTCCCAGTGAAGAGCACGGGTCTTTGAATTAGTACATATTTCAGTGGTCCTGTGATGCTGAGAAAGCTGCCTTGCAAGATCTGGCATGGAGGTGATCTTCCCTCTCCTAAGTCATCACAGACCATAATAACATTATATACTGGATCCAACAAACGCTACTGCTGGTTTCCATTGGAAGAATATGCTCCTGAGTAGCATTCTGCCACAACAGAGTATATTAAATAATCCAGTAGGAAAGTTGAACTGTTATAGAAAGAATCAAGTTGTTAAAACTTATTTATTCCAAAATGAATGTCTTTCTTTGGAGACAGTGTGGATTTATTTCACGTAGATGCTCACTCTGTGCTTGTGCTCTGTGCTTATGTTCTTCTTATCCATACATAAGAAATATTTTATCCAAAATTATATGACCCATACTTCAGAAAAATCTGTTTGACTGTCATTAGCTGAAACTGAGTAATTCAGACACTGTAGTTATGTACCTTTCCAAGCAGAATTTCTTTCATCTATCAGAGTAAGGACAGAGCACATATGCATCTGTCAGCAATAAGCCAGGGAAGCATATCTTACATTTTCCACACTACCAATTGGATATGGAAGTCTTCTTCATGTTGGGTGCCACAGAATAGCGTAATGTCTGTATATGCATTTAAGCCTTCAAAAATGTCTGCCTTGGAGGGACTGCATGATGGCAGTGTACCATCTTCATTGAGTATACAGCCTGTAGAGCTTTGGGGATCTTGTGAGCTGAATACATTAAGTATTCACATATACAAGAATATGTGCTGTACACGTGCAGGGTTTTTTTTCCTGCTAGCACATAAGTTTCTTTGAAGACACCTTTATCAACTACCTAAAGTGAAGACAAAAAGTTTCCCTGTAAACTTTTTCTAAGTACAGAAGCAGGAAGAGGGGTTGGGGGTGTGTGTGAGGGGGAGACGTCACAAATAATCCTTATCGACTGATTCCCTTCTTATCTTTAAGGCACAGATGACAGCTCTGCACTCGAGTTGACAAATTAGTGAGAGGACCTCTGGCTTTTTTCTATGTGACAGACTCTTTCTCTTCTCTACACAGTGCCTTAGCTTTTCCAAATGCAACACTGATCAGCACATTGAAAAGTGTTGGACATGCCTTCCAGCTGTCACACATAAAAATGCTTAATGGCAATTATCTTTTAGATACCTCTTGGATTTGAATAGATGTATGATTCAAAGCAATGTGGAATTATTAAGTGAATTGATGTGTATTTGACAGATGTTATTGCAAGCATTTCTTATACATTCAAGATGGTTGGGAATCTAGGCAGAGTTCAGAAAATTATTTACTAATATCTGTCCTGAAGTGAAATTGAACGGGGACTTTGATCTTCTACACTGTGTGAATAGTAAATTACCCTGCAACAGTTTGGTAGGATGAAGTTTTGCTTCATAGATTGATATTACAGCTTCAACCTTCCAAACATACATATGTATCATAGACGGCACAAAAAAAAAAAAATCCCAGCTTTATGTAATTAAGTAAAAAAAAGAGCATTAGAAAAACATGATAAAGCAATGTTAATGTCACCAGCCATCCTGAAAATTCATGTGGAAAGGTTATCACTTACAAAGAGACTGTACTTAGTTTTAAAAATAAACTTGTCTAACTCAAGCTTTTCTACTTCAAATGGTCACTGATGGTACTACCAGTGACCAGTGTGATTTGTGGATTAAAGCAACATGACAGAAATTCTCATTTATATGAAAGACTGTTTGCCAAATATTAGTAATAGTTTTGGTAACCATCAAACCCACAAATTTGTTTTGAAAACATCACAACACTGTAACACTGCGTCGTTTCACCAGAGAAGTTCAGAAAACTGGAGGCAGGATAACCTGAGAGCCATAATGTTTTCCGTTGAGGATGGGAGGACTGACAGCAGGATAAATTAATTTTAAACAGCCCAGAATTGGAGCTGTCAGTCAGGCATCTAGCAGACTGTTCTAACTGCCCCATGGGTGACGTAGGGAGATCCCTTCTGGGGCAAAATATAAGAGAGTCTTAGTCACATATGCAGATGGGAACTTTTCACTACCTTTTTTTCCATCAAATACTTGCTCTCTCATCTACCTTTAGTTCATCAAGTACATAGAATCATAGAATGGTTTGGGTTGGAAGGGTCTTTTTAAAGATCATCTAGTTCAACCCCCCTGCCATCGTCAGGGGCATTTTTCACTAGATCAGGTTGCTTAAAGCCCTGTCCAGCCTGACCTTGAGCACTTCCAATGATGGGGCATCCACAACTTCCCTGTGCAATCTGTTCTTCCAACTTCTCTAGGCCATTTGTTCAATTCCTTTATTCAGGAAAATAGACAGAAAAGTCGCTGATACTTCTAACCACTAACGTTAGTCAAAAGACTTTAGGTTCAAGGGAGGAAGGAGGAAGGGCAAAGACCAAAGGTCGTAACCACGAACTAGCTCAACGTGTGGTAGTTCAGCTACCTGGTTGAATCTGTTGAAGATGATGAGGAAAAAGGTAGGATAGCCTGACCTGTGTGGGTCCTTCAAACTGAAGATTCACCAAACCACCCAAAAGGAAGAGTATACTGGACCTGGAAGTCAAGTGGATACAATGGACGCGAGGCATGTGAATCAGGAAGTAGACGTGAAGGGTAGCCGTGATGACAGAAAGAAAAGGGGTTGTTTCAGGTACTAGAGAAGGGAAGCCTGAGAATGAAGATAGGAGGGTGGAGAAGATTAGGCAAGAAAGCCAGCAGAAGGGGAAAGAATTGAAAGTAAGAATGGCAGGAGAAGACATTGAAGCTGAAACTATAAAACACCCACCTTATTTGCTTGAGTTTCCCTGGGTATAATCCTGCCCTACATGAATGTCTTGTATTATTTCCTATGTTATTTTAATATCTCATTTTATTGCTTCGCTGGGCACAATCTCTAAGAATAAATAGGCTTAATTAGAATATCACTTCAGGCTATTGTTAATGATTTTGCAGTTTGTTGCAGTTACTGTACTAGTGAGAACTTGATTTTTTTTTCTATGCAACAAGGTGAAGATTTATATTAAAAAAGATTCTTTTTAGCTGTATATCTTTTTACACATTCAGACATTAACTGTGAAACCCACCCAAAACACACATGAGGCATTGTTTTCCATCCAGAAAAGCAAGCCCTAGTTTCTGAAACTTTTATTTAAAATGGAGGGCAAGAAAGAATAAAAACATAATCCCTGAATAAGCAGACACACTTAGCATGCCTCCTCAATCGCAGGCTGTGTGTGACTGCTCTAAGGACAAAATAGATGCTTGCTCCCATGAAACTTTTAGAAAGCTGAAAATGCGTAGATAAAAATAAAAAATATTGTGGTTCAAGCTATAGACAGAGAAACTAAATGAAGAAATAGGCAAATGACATGTCTGAGCCCAGAAGACTCTTAGAATTGAGTGTGTACCAACTCTGTTCTTGCTTCTTCACAGTGCACCACTTTCCAAAATACATCCTAGAAAACCATTTTCCATAGTTCTTTAAAGTACTGGCTACCTAATTTGTTTTTTACAATTGATTACAGGCTGCTTTAAAAGGATATTGCCTCTAAAATTCAGTTCTGATTCTGAAAAATAAGTAGAACAATAAAATCCCCTTTCATATTCAATATAATCAGAAGTGGTGAATTTAATAACACAAAAGCTATGTCCTGTGTTTTACTGCATTAGCCCCACAGATCCAATTGAGATGTGGAGTTGTTCACTAATATCTGCTTATGGCAAACTCAGGCTAAGTTCTGTGTTTGGTGATAATAAAATAGAACTAAGCCTTATGACCAAAACAATGGGTGCTAATGTGTGAGTTGAAAAGGGCCTTGAATTTCAGAAATTATGGGGCTAACACACAGAATCAATTATATTTCAGATGTAGATTAAGTTCTTCTGATGCAGAATCACTTGAGTTATGACTGTTAAAATGCAATAGTCACTTGAGCAAAACTCAGACTTGTTTTCTCAACATATATATTTTAACTGTAATGCCCCAACAAGAAATTATGAGGAAGCATTGTGTTCACAGTTAAATTAGAAATTATAGGAATTCCACAGCCATTGTCAATGCTTTAGAAGGTGTCAGCAAGAACACTGGTTTTCGGTATTTTTTTGATAGAAGTATGTCCGTATTGTTTACCACTATTTACAGCTCTGGACCAGATATTGGAGTTTCATCAGTGATAAAATTCATAGAATCATAGAATGGTTTGGGTTGGAAGGGACCTTAAAGATCATCTAGTTCCAAACACCCTGCCATGGGCAAGGACACCTCCCACTAGACCAGGTTGCTCCAGGCCCCATCCAACCTGGCCTTGAACGCTTCAAGGGATGGGGCATCCACAACTTCTCTGGGCAACCTGTTCCCGTGTCTCACCACCTTCAGAGTAAAGACTTTCTTAATATTTGATCTAAAGCTGCCCTCTTTCAGTTTAAAACCATTACCCCTCCTCAAAATTCTTCTCTTCTGTTCAGTCCCCAAATCTACTGTCCCCATTTGTGTTTTAGATCATACTTGACACTAAAGCTCTTCATATACTTTGCAATATCATAAATAATGCTTGTGAAATGCAAAGAGGACTGACATATTTTTTCAAAAATGAAAAGTGATCTCATCTCTGAGCAGAACTCTCAATTTTCTTGCTCTGTATTTCCACCAAGTTTTCATTTTATGTCTTCTCACCCTTTTCATCCTGTTTGGTTTCTCTAGCTATTACACTTTGCTTCAGTAGTTAAGGCCTAAACTCAGGATTCTGGAGACTTGAAGTTCCACTCCTATCTTTGATCCTGATATAATATGTGGCTTTGAGTCATCTGTGCTGCTTTACAGCGTGACCTGGATAGGCTGGAGAGTTGGGCAGAGAGGAACTTAATGAAATTCAACAAGGGTAAATGTAGGGTACTGCATCTGGGGAGGAATAACCCCATGCATCAGTACAGGTTGGGGGCCGACCTCCTGGAGAGCAGCTCTGTGGAAAGGGACCTGGGAGTCCTGGTGGACAACAGTATGACCATGAGCCAGCAATGTGCCCTGGCGGCCAAGAGGGCCAATGGCATCCTGGGG
>VZSZ01010811.1:186797-252850 GCA_013398815.1 Ibidorhyncha struthersii
GATCTGCTGGAGAGGGTCCAGCAAAGGGCTACAAAGATGATTAGGGGATTGGAACATCTTTCATATGAGGAAAGGCTGAGGGATTTGGGTCTCTTTAGTCTAGAGAAAAGAAGATTGAGGGGGGATCTTATTAATGCTTTCAAATACTTGAAGGGAGGATGCCAGGGGGATGGGAGCAGTCTTTTTTCAGTGGTGCCCATTGATAGGACGAGGGGTAATGGGCACAAGCTTGAACATAGGAAGTTCCATCTTAACATGAGGAGGAACTTCTTTACTTTGAGGGTAGTGGAGCACTGGAACAGGCTGCCCAGAGAGGTTGTGGAGTCTCCCACTCTGGAGACATTCAAAACCCGCTTGGACGCTGTCCTGTGCAACCTGTTGTAGGTGACCCTGCTCTGGCAGGGGTTGGACTAGATGATCTCCAGAGGTCCCTTCCAACCCTGACCATTCTGTGATTCTGTGATCTGCTAACTTACCAGTGCGTCTGTAAAAAAAAGTTGTTTGTATCTGCCCAGCAATGTGGCATATTTTGAAATTTACTTAGTAATTTCTGGTGTGACTATGAGGTGCTATTAGGTACAAAAGATTCCAGTACACAAAGTCAAAAGACAAACTGAACTGCCTAATTAGCAGGGAAAGATTTTCTCCCAGACTGATGAAATGGAAACAAATGCATTTTTAGTAGACTTCTATGAAGTTAAATGAGTAAGCTATGCTTTCATTCCCTTCTCTTTGCAAAGGCAGGATCAACTTTCCCTGTGACATTCCTGCAACTTCTTGCTCAAACCCCTCTAAAAAGTTTGCAATAAGAATATATGTTACCTTTTTTTTTCTCCAAGTTTTAACACTCTGATAATAGAAAGGATCTGACTTTATAATTATGACACCTGCCACTCCTTGCCTTCCCTATAACATACATGGAGGAAAGTTTATTCCTGTATCTTCAAAGTTATTTTTTGCATATGTAAGCCCTTTTGCAGATTTCTTCTCTCTAAACTAAACAAGGCTGGGGCTTTCAATTTTTATATTTTTTTAAATTTTTTGCAGTTCTACAACACAACCTTAATAGAGCTACATAGAACAGTACAATGCCTTAATTTGTACAACAAACAAAAGTTGCTCTTTGTATATTCCAGCACGCCATTTGTCTTTTTTACAGTCATCTTCACAACTGTTGCTTTACCCACCAGATCCATCTCCGCAGTTCTGCTGACTGACAGCTTCCTCCCATCCAGTATTTATGCACGTATATTCACATCTATAAGCATTTGCTCATATATTTTCAGTCTGGACCCCCAGTTTGTCAAGATGATTTTGAATTCTGAAGGTGTCTTCCTTTGAACTTTGTAACCAGTCCAAGCCTGGTGGTATCTGCAGATTTAATAGTCTCCAGTCACTAGAAAAATAAAATTACCCCTGAATATTGGATGCAGTGTTCAAGATACTGTCTTAAAAAAGTGCTGAGGGAGAGAATCATTTCCCTTAATCTACTGGCTATGCTTCTGTTAAAACAGCCCAGAATACTGTACGCTGTATACTTTCTATACATTTACTGAACTACTTTATGTACTTAACTGCCCATCTACTGTGGTAGTTAATTCTTTTTAAACAAACAGTTTTCTTGGTCTAACCCTTGGAATTTACTTGTGTGAAATAGCACTGATACTATTCATTTTACCACCAGGTGGTAGAAAGATGGTACTGGGATGGACTCATTGATAAATCTCCCAGGTACTGCCATAGTGCATATGCTCAGGGCCTTGAGTGCATGCCTTCTCCACTGCTTCTGGGGTTTTGGGTGCTTCAGAGTGAACTTTCACAGTGCAGCTGGAGGTTTAAGCACCAGATATAAAATACAAATATGGGCATGTAAAGTGGGTCATCAGACACCGGCGTTCAAATCTGTAGTTGTAAAAACATTTCAGCTGCTGCATAACCCCAGACACGTCTGTATTTCATGGCGTTAGGATGTCAGTGTGTATGGTCTGTCACCTCTTCCTCTGTTAGTGCTAAGGAAAGTACCTGGTTTCCCAGTGATTACTGAACAGACACAAAGAAAGAAAAGGAAAGAAAATGCCCAAATCTCTCCCAATGGAGTGAAAGAGATGTAGATACTTTCCCATTCAGAGTATTATTCACCTTAAAATACCTTTTCAAGGTAGAGAGAAAATCCTGTTCTTCTTGGTAACGTCACCTTCAAATAATTTCTGAAGTTACAATGGCTTTTTGTCATGGGAAATGAGGCAGGGTCCCTGTATATTTCTCCTCTACTATATAGCAGTTAGGACATTTAACGGAAAGGTGGAAGGCTTGGCCGGATTCTCTTCTGACCGGGGTGAGCAACCTATCCTCCAGACCACAGACCAGCATGGTCAGTGAATAGAAACAGGGACAAGAAGCAGGCTGGCAGCAGTCAAAGCAAAGAAACAAGGCAGTAGATCAGATCCACACCATGACATGTTAATCAGCAAGAGCAAATTGTGTGCTTGCTTCATCAACTAGCTGGTAGGAATGAGCTGCCAATCAGTGTAAACCATTCTTTTCAGTTGGCTTCGGTGTGTTTGGTCCTTAAAGTTGTAGTTAGGCTGCTGGCTGCAGAACTTTAATGCTTAGGGGCTGGCACTTACTTCTGACTGGTCAATACATAGATAAAAACCCATAGATGGGCGGGGGGGAAGACTGTCAAGCAAGTGTACTAAAGCATTCAGTTCCATGATGGATGGGATGGTCTCCTTAGATAACACCAACTATTCCATTACAAGTCCATAAGTGGAGTTGAGCCAAGGTCTGTATCCTTTGTTTTGTTAGGAAAAATCAAGCACATAGTAACCAAGCTGTAAATGTTTTTTTCTGTAAACTTAGGACCCACAGTGAGAATACTTGCGAAACAGTTACAGGAGTGAGGGAAGAGGAAGAATGTTAACTGCGTGATGGCCAGATGTGGAAATCAGATCAGGCTCCTCAAACAGTTTTAAGAAACTTTAGGCATTTGTGTACAAAATTTAGTTCATTGTGTATTCTCTGCTGCTGAAATTATCTTTCTTTCCCCCCAGACAGGGGTATGGGGCCCAATCCTAGCATGAGAGAGAATACACACATTTGAAACTCTTCTCCATCTTTACATACATAAATTCAGAGGGTTCTGTGAAAACTGGATGACAACACATTTTTTAAAATGCGTCTGAGCCCTTTAAATGCAAATCCTTTCTCGGAATTGAAAAGACCGTAATTGAATCTTTGTCCAATTTGCATGCTTAGAGAAAGCAGCTGAGCTATTAATAATCAACAAAATGTAAAATAACATAAATATTAAATTACTTGTTATGATACTTCTTCCTCTGAGATAAATAGGTGAGCATGTGCTGAAAACAGCTAGTTGGGATTGTCATTGCCATGGAAATTTAAGGCTTCCAGAAGCCCATGAAAAGCTGAGTAAAAATTGTGAGTTCTTGAGTTGCTATGTCCACATTATCTTCTCTCCTTTTTCTAACAATTGCTATAATTGAATCCATGGCAGGACTTCTAGGAAACGGAACTATCTTGGCTGTCAGTTCAACTAGCTGCATCAGGAGCAAAATATTGTCCTCGTATGATACGATAATGATCTTTCTGAGTTTATCCAGATTCCTTTTGCAGTCCTGGATGATGCTGGATTTGTTCCTAAGTCTGTTTTGTGAAACTTCCTATTATGAAGAAAATTTGTTTGTAATTTTCAAGACAGTTTTTATGTTTCTGAACTACTCCAGCCTCTGGTTTGCTGCCTGGCTTAGTGTCTTCTATTGTATCAGGGTCGCTAGTTTTACTCAGTCTTTCTTCATCTGGCTGAAGCAAAGAATTTCCAGTCTCGTGCCCTGGATGCTGATAACATCATCTCTTTTCTCCTTCGCAACCTCTCTTCCTTTCGCCTGGGATATCTACAATGTACACGACAACTTCACTGCTCCTTTAGCCGTGACAAACTCTTCAGAAAGGAGAGTCACAATGAAAGCCAGTTTGTTTTTAGTGGTTCTTCTCTGTAATGCTGGTATAGCTTTGCCTTTAATAGTTTTTGTTGTTTCGAGTATCCTGCTGATTAGGTCTCTGTGGATACACACCAGACAGATGAAAAATAATGCCACTGGCTTCTGGGATCCCAGTTTAGAGGCCCATATTGGTGCCATCAAGTCAGTCTTTTCCTTCCTTATCCTCTACGTTACATATTTTATTTCTTTGGTTCTCATTTTATCCAATACATTTTTGCCTTTAAGCATTGAGGAAGCCATATGTATAGCTGTAATGGCTGCCTGTCCTGCAGGACACTCTATGGTCTTAATCTGGAGCAATCCCAAATTTCGAGAGCTGCCAGCAAGGATCTTGCACCATGTAAACTGTCGTGTCAGAACTAGATACGTGTAAAAGACACTGGCGTAGCCTGGGCTTTCTAGTTTAGATCCAAATGAATTAAATTGAAGTCAGCAGACATATAAAATAATAGAAGCATGAAGGAATGGATGAAGCTGGAAATATGCTTTACTTGGATGCGATCCTGGTAATGAAAAATTCTGTAATTTCTCTCCTATTTTGAAAGATGATTGCCTGCAGAATATATGTACTTGCTGTACTTTCTTTGGAAATCACCACTGTTTCTCTAAGACAGCAGAAAAACAAGGGCAAGGCTCAGACAATAATGCAATCACTTGAAAAGGTTTAAGTTACAAATCAAGACTCTCAGGGTACTAAGAGAACAGACCTGCTTAAGCACAGGCATGCTTTTATTCACATTTTATATGTGAATATGAAGCTTGAAGGCTGTTTCTGGTTATTACAAGCACATAATGAGGATGCTAAGGAATTCCCAATAATTTGGGAATTTCTTACTGATCATTTTTGACTGCTTGTTGATTCTGTAAGTTAAAAATATTTGTTGATTATGAAAGCATCTTTAAGATTCCAGTATGATTCAGTAAAGAATGACACAGCCTCTTGAGGTTCATGCTGTTGCTGAACTAGTAATCAGTGTCTGTGTTCCCAACAAAAAGATATATCGGAAGACTCTCCAAAATCCTGTGATTAGAGCTAATAGGAAAAAAAATTTCCTTAATATGACACTTTTCTGAAGAATTAATTGAAAGGTTAATATATTGGGTTTTGTTAAGGAGAATATATTCCTCAAATCAGAAGATGGATTTGTGTCATTTAAATATTGTCAAATATGTTTAAATTACTAAAATATCAAAATTAATTAATTAGTACTATTAATTACTAATTACTATTGAGAAAATAATTCACCACTGTTTAAATATATGACCTGAAATTCTCTTTAAAAGTTTCTAGAAATTTCACAAAGTGTCTCAATTTTGACAAGGTATGTCCTGTGATTTTTTCTACACAAGAATTCCTTCAGCTTTGGAAATAAATTACAGTTTCCTCAACAAAGCATATATTTTTGGCAGAGTCCAAAACTTAGCACATTATTGTTACATTAGAACTGGAACTTTATGATCCTTTCCAGTGGCAGTGGGAGTTTACATTCTTTTAAAGTGATCATCATTTGAAATAGATATGGCTTGAGCCTTGTGTTGATTAAGCCCATTCTGATTTAAAATATCCAATTTTGATGTTGTTAGAGTCAATCTGTTTGAAGTAATGTACCTATTTAAACTGAGTTTGTGCCAGAATTGGGTTTTTAAAAATACCAAGTTAAATAATTATTTCTGTTGGAGTCTTTCTTCCCTTTATGACATAAACTGTGCCACAGGTGACAGCAGCGGCTTGCAGAAGAATTTTGTATGGCATGTAACAGAGCTGGTGAAAATTCAGGATATGCCAATGACACCATGATGTGGCATTTTCACCATGTGTGAAAAACAGTGAGAGGTTTGGTCTATCCTCTGCCCGTCCACGGTGTCCTCTCATGGGCCTTAGGGAAAAAAATCTCAGATCTCTCTGACCACAGGAACAAGCAAGACACATGGGGTACAGTCAACCCATAAAACATGTTTTGTCCTGCTCCAGGCTGAGCTATAAGGTGCGTGGCTGCTCAGCAGGGATACCCTGAACAGCCTCTATCACGTAATTTGTTTTACATTACATTATTTCTTTTCCATTTCCCCCCTCATGAACCTCCACATTCCTTAGCGGACATGAGATTTGAAAGAGGTCCCTGTGTTATTTTTCAGACTCTTTGTGTCTTCCTTCCAAAGCTTTCTTTGCATAGAGCTAAATAGAAAAGTTACCTGTGCATCAACACGCATTTTGGAACCTAAGAGGGAAAGTAGACAGCAATACTGGAAGGCACCTTATAAGATCAGTCTTCCAGTAGACCTTTCTTTCTGTGACTGACCTGCTAACTAAACCATCATATTAATAAAAATATCTTTAAAATGAGTTTTATAAACAGTCTACTAAACACTTGTTATTCTATTTGATAAATCCTTAAATAAGATTGATAAACATTTGTTCTGGGGAAAAAAACCCAACATGTACTAGTAGGAAAATAATAGTTACTAGAGTTATGATTCTTTGATGTCATGCATCTTATCTGACAGTAGGCTTTTTTCTCTTTTCTCTGTTTTGTTTGTAAGCTGGAAGTTGGTTTAAGTCCCCCATCTTAAACTTACCAGTTTGCAACTTGAAGAAACTTCGAAATTCATCTTATCAGACCCTTCTAAGACATCCCATTTACACACACACCAATGCTGGCACTGGCAGCTCTATTTGAAATCTGGTACAGTAAATTAGATCAGGAAACAAGCAAAGTTCAAAGCTTATCCTGTTCTAACACTAGCAGAATGAAATGATACAAATCATGTTGTCTTGTAGCTCTTTTCATTGAGGATCCAGGAAAAAAAATACGAGACTTTCTAGAAAACTGCTCAAACATAGCATAAAACAAAGACTCCAGTATTTGAAACAAAGCTCTTTTCCACTAAAGACACTTTTCTGGATTTCTGTAATTTACTAGTTTAATTAGAAGCCTTCTTTTGCCTGAGGAGAAAATTCCTTGTAAACTCAATGTGATGTTATTTCTGTTCCCTGAAGGAGAAGTATTATAAAATTACAACATTATGACTATATTTTAACAAAGTCTATGGCCTTTAGTTTCCTTTGTAGTGGACAGACAGAAAGTTAGTTCCGTTATACTGCATGGGACTATGGACTATTGGATACTGATGAAGCCATACACAGAAAACTGAAGTGTTTAAGAAAAGGGGTCACAGTCAGAACTTCAGTTTTGTGATAATATCAATGTATTGTACTAAAGTAGCCTACAGATGACTGGTAAATCATAAAATCCTTCATCATGATAAAAAATAACCAATGAGTGATTCCAAGAAAAAAGGACAGCAGTCTTCATTTGTTTTCTAAACCACAGTCTGGCCTCTTTTCCAAGTAATGAAACAGTAATTTGATTCTAGTCATTAGCTCAAGGCAAGAAATGCAAAGGTGTGCTATGTAATTGGCAGATCACTACAGGATCTTTCTCTGATTTGCATACCTGTAAGCACAGCTGGAATTTTCATAACTGAAATTCTAGAAAACATGCTATAGACTCTATTTTCAATGCCCATCAGAACATGATTTTAAGATATAGGAAAACCTATCATCAGACACAGCTCATTCCTCACACACCTTCCTGAAATGAACACTACATGTACACACCAACATATACATGCACATTTACACGTTGGCAACTAGGCATCTCGTGTGATGGTTCTTTGTACCTTTGCATGTGTATATAAAAACATTAAACTGGATAGCTACTAAAATCAAAAGATACATCTTTTAAAAGGGCATAGTTCCTTCATTAGACTTCATTTTCCTTCATCTTCATGTGGCTTAATTTGTGGACCTATGTAAATGCAACTGTTACTCATACCTAAAACAGCGTATCTGATGTGGCAGGTTACAAGAGCCTTACACAAGTCCAATTTTGCTGTTTATTTCAGCCAATTCACTGAGCTCTCTTTGCATCCACCTTCTTACTTTTTACTTACGCAGTGATACCTCTTAGAACAGTGTCTTACTTACACTTAGCATTTGAAATATTTTCTTCTATCCTATGAAATGAAATTCTTTTCTTTCTTTTTTCACTGGAATACTACACTAAGCTCAGAGATGAAAAATGGGATTTCTATTATCTTGAGGTTGTTGCAAAGATATAAGTTGAATGAATCTAAACTACAGCATGGACAGAAATTCCAGTTTATTGTGACAGTATGTATGTGTACGTGAAAGCCTAGGAGCTGTTAACGTCAGTTCCTCCAAAAAGTAAGGACTGTTGTAACTGCTGTTATCTGGTGTAGTTCATCTTTACTAATGGGTTAATCAAAACACTTATGAACTGTGGCATGCACCTGCTCTCTGACTTGTTGCACTTCCTTACATTTTTGTGACTAGCCCGCAATAATTCATCCTAAACAATGATAGTGTCAGATATACAGATAAGTCACTGTCACTCTTTTAGGAGCAATAACCATGCTATTTCTGCAAGCCATAAGAAGACTTAACCCTTACTATTTCCTTCATATAACATGTTGTAAGAAAGCCAGATTTGAAATAGAAGTCCAAAAATCACTGGAAGAAACTCCTAGAATTTTCTAGATCTCTCATTACTTATCTTTGAAGTTTATTAGTGCCTAGAGTTTCCATTCTGCAAACACCAAGAAGTACTCAATGCTATTTCTGACTTGAATTCTGGTGGAATAAAAAAAAACCAACCAAACAAAACAAAACAGGTAAAAGAGCAGATGCATTCACCATGCGTTATGTTTGCCCTGCCCACATGCAGCATAAATCGATAGAGTTGAGCAGCTTCAAAGATCTTTATCACAGCTGTCTTATTTTTGTTAGTAATTAGTAGGAGAGGAATGTGGTTCTCCTCCCTTTCCTTGCCTACTGTCTTCAAAGAAGAGAGCCTGGATTGAGTGTGTTGTGCAACCTGATAACATGCAAACAAACATACTAACAAGACGCTACTAGGCTGTAAGCGTGAAGGGGGGTGGGCAAGTAGGAGGTTCTCTTCACTTGCTTGGTGGAGATGCTTCCTAGTATAATACCAATTGGACACAACAGAGAAAGTGACTGCCACTTATAACAGTAAGTGTCCTGAACGAAGAAGCAGAGTCCTCAGTTCCAGTTCCTTTTCTATGCATGGAGTAACAGATTTACACGAAACGTTTGTTGGACAAAAATTCAGTAGAGATGGGGGGGAAAAAAAACGTATGAAATCCTACACATAGGAGCTGAAGTGTCTTCCAGGTAATCTAATGTCATGCTCATGTCTGGGCTACACACCCTTGGCCTATGTTTTTCTGTGGAACAGTCCTAGGTGTTCTTTGTTTGTACACAGGTTATCGTTTCCCTATGGGGTTCCTATCACTTCGCCTTACCAAATCAATTTCGTACAACCTCCAGAGCCTTGGTTATTGATATTAGCTCGGTCACCTCTATTCTAGGTGTATGATACTCAATTTTACTTTTACAGACTGTTCAGGCAGCAGTTACAAAGCAGAGGCAGTTTAACTGGCACAGCTTGCCATTAATTTCTTATTTTTTTATTGCCTGTACTTTCTGGGCACAAGATGGAATTGTACAGAAAGATGATACACAGGTTATACATAGAAAGAGTTAAATGATCCAAACAGGATATGCAAACAGCCATGCACTGTAGTTTGCATTCTTGTGATTGGCTTTTACAATCAAAGCATTCTTTTCTGAGCTAAGACAAATGGAAAACCCTGTTGCATCTTTGAGGCTTTCCGGGAGATCCACAGCTTCATCTTTATCTGGATATATATCTCAAAAGCAGTACTATCATCCTGATTTTAGTTTGATTGGTATCCATACGCAGATGGTACTTGTGAAAGACAATAAATAATTTTAAGACATCATCTTGAAAATATGCCTAATATATGTTGCATGTAATATAAAAAAAACTGTAAAGATTAGTCAAAAGTGACTAATCATACTTGATGCCCAAATTTTCACTGCTGAAATTATTTACTTGAAAAGATATAGGCATTCTTCTGTTCTACAAACTTGAAAATGTTCAATCAGACATACATAATAGGAGCATTTACAACTCTTGAATAGATTTTTCTCCTGTACATCAATAGATGTGACATTAGGGTAATTGCAAATTCCAGTTTCCTTGACAGAAGATTATGCCATGGAGAAACAATATTTACTTTAATGTCTTTATGAATTAAGCCGCTATTTTATGAGAATACATTTTTCATTAATAGATAGCTATTCACAGAGTACATACACTTACCTCCTTCACAGTTCCCTCTCTCTCTCTCTGTTTGTCTCACATACACACCACACACACCCCTGTATACATGCTCCCTCATGGTAACCTGGTCAGAATAATGGCTGAGACCAACCCCAGCCATTTATTCAACAGCTGTGCAACAGTAGCTTTTAGGTTGGTGTTCAGAAAATTCCAAAAGGGATCTTTTCTCTTACCAAATATACATATATATGTATATGTGTACATATGTATACCTACATATGGGGAACAAACAAGAGGAGTTAGAGATGTGCGCACGCCTGCAAGACTATGATCTAACTGGCATCACAGAGACATGGTGGGATGGCTCCTATGACTGGTGTGTTGGAATGGACTGATATAGACTCTTCAGCAAGGACAGGCAGAGGAGAAAAGGAGGAGGTGTCACCCTCTATGTCAAGGACCAGCTGGAGTGCATGGAGCTCTGCCTGGGGATGGATGAGAAGCTGACCGAGAGCTTACGGGTCAGAATTAAAGGGAGGACAGGAACAGGTGATGTTACAGTGGGCGTCTGCTACAGGCCACCTGACCAGGAAGAATGAGTGGAAGAGGCCCTCTGTAGACAGATAGGAGCAGCCTCACATTCGTAAGCACTGGTCCTCATGGGGCACTTCAACCACCCTGGTGTCTGTTGGAAGGACAACACAGCAGGGCATAAGCAATCCAGGAGGTTCCTGGAATGTGTTGATGATAACTTCCTTCTTCAAGTGGTATAGGAGTCAATGAGGAGAGGTGCCATGCTGGACCTTGCTATCATCGACAAGGCAGATCTGGTGGGGAACGTGAAGCCCAAGGGCAGCCTTGGCTGCAGTCACCATGAGATAGTGGAGTTCAAGATCTTTAGGGCAGCAAGTAGGGCACACAACAAGCTCACTAACCCTGGACTTCAGGAGAGCAGACTTTGGCCTCTTGAGGGATCTGTTTGGTAGAGTACTGTGGGATAAAGCCCTGGAGGGAAGACGGGCCCAAGGAAGCTGGTTAATATTCAAGGATCACCTCCTCCAAGCTCAGGAGCTATGTATCCCAACAAAGAGGAAGTTGACAAAAAATGTCAGGAGGCCCACATGGATGGACAATCTCAAACAGAAAAAGGAAGCCCACGGAGGATGGAAGCAAGGACAGGTAGCCTGGAAGAAATACAGAGAAATTGTCCAAGCAGCCAGGGATTAGGTTAGGAAAGCTAAAGCCCAGATAGAGTTATATCTGGCCAGGGTCGTCAAGGACAGCAAGAAAGGCTTCTATAGGTATGTCAGCGATGAAAGGAAGACTAGGGAAAATGTGGGACCGCTCAGGATGGAAACGGAGACCTAGTCACCTGGGACATGGAGAAGGCTGAGGTACTCAGCGACTTTTTTGCCTCAGTCTTCACTGTTAAGGGGTCTAGCCACACCACCCAAGCTGCAGAAGGCAAAGGCAGGGACTGGGAGAATGAGGAACCACCCACTGTAGGAGGAGGCCAGGTTTGAGAACAGCCAAGGAACATGAAGGTGCACAAGTCCATGGGACCTGATGAGATTCATCCACAGCTCCTGAGGGAACTGGGGGATGAAGTTGCCAAGCCACTATTCATCATATTTGAGAAGTTGTGGCAGTCCAGTGACGTTCTTGTTGACTAGAAAAGGGGAAACATAACACCCATTTTCAAAAAAGGAAAAAAGGAAGACCCGGGGTACTACAGGGCAGTCAGTCTCACCTCTGTGCGCAACAAGATCATGGACCAGATCCTCCTGGAAACTCTTGCTGAGGCACATGGAAAATTAAGAGGTGGGTGGTAGCAGCCAACATGGCTTCACCAAGGGCAAATAGTGCCTGAAAAATTTGGTGGCGTTCTGTGACAGTGTTACAGCATTGGTGGATAAGGGGAGAGCAACTGACATCATCTACCTGGACTTGTGCACAGCATTTGACACTGTGCCACACGACATCCTGGTCTCTAAATTGGAGAGACATGGATTTGACAGACAGACCACTCAGTGGATAAGGAACTGGCTGGATGCTCACACTCAAAGAGTTGTGGTCAATGGCTCAATGTCCAAGTGGAGACCAGTGACGAGTGGTGTTCCTCAGTCAGTATTGGGACCGGTGCTGTTCAACATCTTTGTCGTCAACATGGACAGTGGGATCGAGTGCACCCTCAGCAAGCCTGCTGACAACACCAAGCTTTGTGGCACGGTCAACACGCTGGAGGGAAGGGATGCCATCCAGAGGGGGCTGGGCAGGCTGGCAAGGTGGGCCCATGCCAATCTCATGAAGTTCAACAAGGCCAAGTGCAAGGTCCTGCGTGTGGTTTGGGGCAATCCCAAGCACAGAGACAGGCTGGGGGGAGAATGGGTCGAGAGCAGCCCTGAGGAGGGGGACTTGGGGGTGTTGGTGGATGAGAAGCTCGACATGAGCTGGCAATGAGCACTTGCAACCCAGAAGGCCAACCACATCCTGGACTGCATCAAAAGAAGTGTGGCCAGAAGGTCAAGGGAGGTGATTTTTCCCCTCTACTCTGCTCTGGTGAGACCCCACCTGGAGTACTGCATCCAGCTCTGGGGCCCCCAGTTTAAGAACGACATGAACCTGTTGGGGTGGGTCCATGGGAGGGCCACGAAGATGATCACAGGGCTGGAACCCCTCTCCTATGAAGCCAGGCTGAGAGATTTGGGGTCGTTCAGCCTGGGGAAGAGAAGCCTCTGGAGTGACCTTATTGCAGCTTTCCAGTATCTGAAGGGTACCTACAAGAAAGCTGGGGAAGGACTTTTTACAAGGGCATGTAATGATAGGACGAGGGGGAATGGCTTCAAACTGGAAGAGGGTAGATTTACATTGGATATGAGGAAGAAATTTTTCACTATGAGGGTGGTGAAGCACTGGAACAGGTTGCCCAGGGAAGTTGTGGATACCCTATCCCTGGAAGTGTTCAAGGCCAGGTTGGATGGGGCCTGGAGCAACCTGGTCTAGTGGGAGGTGTCCTTGCCCATGGCAGGGTGTTTGGAACTAGATGATCTTTAAGGTCCCTTCCAACCATTCTATGATTCTGTATTTGTGTATGTTCTTCTAGACTTTTTATATAACAGCTATGGCCTCCTTGGCTGTGCTTTGAGCTATTCAACCTGCTGTTGACATCAGTGTGTGCTGGTGACAGCGCACACATTCAGCAGTCTTCTTGTGTGCTGAATTTATCAGTTCCTGTGGAATCAACAGTACCACTGGTCTCTGGAATGTATCAGTTGTCGGGAGACTTTCTCATGATACCTCTAAGCATGTTGTTTTCAGTTCTTCCACCTGCTGTTTTCTGGTAACTATTTTTCCACCTACACCCTACGCAAACTCACACAGAACAATTTTATCATGTAGTGATGATAATTTTTGCAAGAAGATCTTGTGCTAGAACAATGATCATGAAGGGATGCTCAGATCTTTTTTTGCAATCTTCGTTCCCACTCCTTTGACTTCCTTCTTTCCTACAGTACCAGATATAATGGGGCTTTTTTTCCTGTATTTCTCCTGTACAAGTGGGATTCACTCACACACTCCTAATGTAATTACAAAAGGAAAACAGAATTAAAACATTAGCAATAGTCTATCACTAGCACTGAAGGAAAAAAATATGCAAACATTGTGAGCAGCACTAGAAAACAGATTATTGACTGATTTGAAGTAAAGGTTATAGCATAATGCTATGCAATCATTAGTGAAACTTTTCAGAAGCTTTTCAGTTGTTCTGTCATTAGCTGATTACATAGCCATCATGAAATCCTGGACAGTTACCTCAAGTTAATTTTACTATATATGGCTTGAATAAATAGTGATTTCATGACTACTTGGAATTAATAGAAACTGGAAGGAAAAAAAGTAAGAGAATCATATTAAAACATTATTATTTTTAAAGGAAAAATGGTACAGAAAGAAATAATACCCATAAAAAGAAACCACCAAAGTTTCCTTGTATAAACTAAAATGTCTCAAAGTGCACCAAAAATATCTGCTTTAGACCACAATTCAAAGAAGTCACTAAAACTTTATTTGGGGACAGGGACATTCAATGGATCATAAGATGAAAATGCAGTTTATTCTGAAGCTGAATGACATCTTAACTTTTCTTACAATATACATCATATTGGCTTGCATGTGAGCCCTCCCTAAAAACAAATTTTGTCATATATATATATTTCTTTAAAGTAAGCTTTCTCAAGTCATACTTTTGTTGGAAAGTTTCTGACTGCCACTTTTCCAAAAGCATTTGGACCCACAAGACAGTAACAAAATGTATGACTAGCTTTTGGAAGTTTTTGAAAAAATGCATTCATAAAGATTCAGAAAGATAAATACTACTCCAGATGACTTCATTTCAGATGTTTGTTTAAACCATTGTCAGTTTGAGATACAGAGATTAGTCATTCTCAAAGCTCAGGTTTAACTTAACCACAGGATACATCTCATTTCTCTGAAACTCAAAATCCCTCCAGCACAGCCTGAGTAAGGAAGAAAGTGGTTTCCTTCCTAACTGCTTGTTTTCCCTCAGACGCCCCCATCTTTAGCTTAACATCAAGTGTATTAGCTCCATCTTTTAGCTCCATCTATGTTTTATTTCAAGATAACAAAAGTTCAAAGACACATATATTTACATAGCCCCAAAACAAGTTTTGAAGTAGCCTATATTAACTTTGGACCACAAGGCGTGTTTCCGTGTGTGTTTATCTTCCTCACCCATTTTCATAGACATATGGGACTGAAGGTCTTAATATCTGGAGGAAGCTTTTAGAAATGCGTAAAGCCTTCTGTATAAAAGGTTCATATTCTAATTAAATCCATTTAATAGCACTGTGGGACAAATATTTAAGATACAATGTTACCAACTTAGATAACTAAGACCACATCCTAGGATGCAGTGACTTCTATGTACAAAGATAACATAATTACATACACACCTGCTGAAAAGTGAGCCCTAAAGGACCTTTCTGAGGTCAGAAGTCCCTGGCACGACAGCCCTTTGCTTCTGGGATGGGCCTCCCTCCTCTTCCTCTAAACAGGTAACTGTCAGTGACTGCCTGAGTATGAGGCATACATGGTTTATAGTTATCTGCTATGAATAATGACAGCTTGAGTCTATTAACGTTTTAACTAGTAAACCATCATCTAATAAACATTGATTGTGATCTTTTTCTCCCCTGACTTGAACACCTACCAGGAAAATTTACAATTCTACTGATGAATCCATCCTGTCCTTGCTTGACTCTTCAGGATTAGCACAGGCTCATCAGTGGTTCTCTGCCTGAGTCCCATCTGTACCTCATTTCACCAATAAATATTCCATTAATACTGCTCATTCCCTGTTCACTGTCCTACCTCCCTTGCATTTTGTTGGTCATGGTGTAGGGAAATCTAAGATTTTGCATGTCCACAGGGGTGAGTCCATTGTCATCAGGTGAAAATGCTACGTGGTTGCTGCAAAGGTCTTTTTGTCTACTCTACAGTAATCTTTTCTTAATATTCAGATTTACTTCTCTGGATAGTTCCAGGAAACAAGGGAGGCTGTAGTTCTACCACATCTTGCACTATGTCTTTTCTATGTTTTTACAGCAAAAGTATAATTTATACAGAAGGTCTACTGTGGTAATTCCTGAATTATGGAAGAAGGGATTTAAGGTGACCACCTCAGTCATCAAGTCTACACTTGTGTTAACCAAAAGAAACGTGCCCAGTAATTCCATTCAGTGATTAAGACCTTGGTCAATACTACAAAAGTTTCTTTCTGTTACCATTTTTATTTGAAGCTTATTCCAAGACCTCATTTTTCTGATTGTTAGAAGCCTCCTTGTGATATCCAGTCTTACATGTCCCCACAGCACCTTTATACTTTTCTTCACATTATACAGTCCTTGTTCCAGTTAGAGTTAACCTGTCTGAAAATACTTAGAAGCAGAAATATGTTTTGTTCAAGTGACATTTTTTGTTAGTCTCTTCATCACCCTTTGACTGTAAGATGGACTTTGTATTCCTCTGATCATCCTTGAAGGCCTTCTTTGTATTGTTACAACCCTAGTACATTATTTTGTTACACGTGAGCAAAATTGTTAACTGTAGAAAATACTCTGTAGAGTGATTTAATAATCCTGTATCTGTACTGCAAATTCTCAACTGATACAACCTAAAATTGCATTTACCATTTTTATACAATTATATGGTTCCCGTTCAGTGATTACAGAATGACAAGATCTAGGCATTTTTCTTCCTTTTCTGTAGTAATGTGTTTCATCCAGTCACCTTACCCTCATCCTCAAGTTATCTCCTTCTTCCTTGGTACTGTTGATGCATCCTAACTTTGCATCACCAGCCCAGATTACTCTTCCCACTGTCTTAAGGGAACACCATGCTTGTTTCAGTAGACTATATCTCAACCATTTTTTTCTTCTAAAAAGTACTTTTCTTCTATATGGAGTTGTAACAGGTCTGCTTTTAAAAATATTTCCCCAGAAGAACAATCTGAGAGCTAACACGAAGGGCTGTTGGTATCACACGGGTGTCTTCCTCATGAGAAGAAGAAGAAAAAAGCCCAAAACTTAAGCATCAAAAACTCAAGTCCTAAAATCCTTCGTAGAGCAGAGTTTTGAAAGGGTTAATGTTGCAGCAGAAATGGGGTATGACATGACCCAGAAAACAAAGCTAAAACCTGAAATTAGGAATAGACAAAAATTACAATCCAGACAATTGCAGGGAACAAAAGGACAGCAGTTTTAAGGGAAAGGGGGAAACATAGCTCATTGTAGAAGAAGGAACTACTAAACATTCAGAGTTGTCTCTAAAAGAGAACATAGAGAGCCTCTTGAATATGTAAAGCATGCCCTCCACCTCTGCTATACGTACAAGCAGAAGTAACGGACAGCATATTAAACACAGCATAGCTTTCTGTATCCCTAATTCAAATAAACCAAATATTTTGAACAGAAAGGGAGATTTGGAAAAACTATGACAAAAGATATACTGTACATTTAAAGACCTGTCATAAGCTGCTTTTAAGAAAGGAAGGAATTAAATGAGATTCACTATTTTTTTAAGAAAGCGAATATAAGATGGACATGGAACCTGCCTTTCAATAGTCTGTTTACCATCAAGAAAAGAAAAAAAAAAAAAAACACAAAAGAAAAATTAAAAAAAGAAACATTCAAGTTCGGAGAAACTGGAAGACTTGTTCTCTAGACCCTTAACCAGCTTCATTGCTCTTATTTGGACATGCTGCAGCACCTCAATGTCTTTCTTGTAGTTAGGGGTCCAAAACTGAACACAGTATCTGAGGTGCAGCCTCACCACTGGTGAGTACTAGGGGATGATCACTTCCCTAGTCCTGCTGGCCACTCTATTCCTGATACAAGCCAGGATGCTATTGGCCTTCTTGGCCACCTGGGCACACTGCTGGCTCATATTCAGCCAGCTGTCGACCAGCACCCCCAGGTCCTTTTCTGCTGGGCAGCTTTCCAGTCACTGGTCCCCAAGTATTGCATGGGATTCTTGTGAGCCAGATTCAGGACCCGGCACTTGGCCCTGTTGAACCTCATATAGTTGGCCTCGGCCCATCAATCCAGCCTGTCCAGATCCCTCTGTAAAGCCTTCCTATACTTAAGCAGATCAATACTCCTGCCCAACTTGATGTTGTCCGCAAACTTACTGAGGGTGCACTCGATCCCCTCATCCATATCATTGATAAATATATTAAACAGAACTGGCCCCAATATGGAGTACAGGGGAACACCACTTGTGACCGGCCGCCAGCTGGATTTAACTCCAATCATCACAACTCTTTGGGCCCAGCCATCAAGCCAGTTTTTTACACAGCGAAGAGTACACTCACCCAAGCCATGGGCAGACAGTTTTTCCAGGAGAATATTGTGGGAGACAGTGTCAAAGGCTTTACTACATTCTAGGCAGACAACATTCACAGCCTTTCCCTCATCCACTAAGTGGGTCATCTCACCATAGAAGAGATCAGGTCAGTCAAGCAGGACCTGCCTTTCATAAACCAATGTTGACTGGGCCTGACCACCTGGTTGTTCTGTACATGGCTCGTGTCACCGTCACAATTTTGGGGTTTTCGATAATGGGATGGGCTACATGGTGCCAGGCTTGCTGGCATCAGATGGGGTTTACCTTTCTGAAAGGGGCAAGAGTGTCTTTGCTCTCAAGCTAGCAGAGCTCATTGATAAAGCTTTAAACTAGACTTGAAGGGGGAGGGGGGCAATATCAGGCTTGCCCATGACAAGCTATGGGACAACAGGCAATGGTTAGAGGGATGGGGTGCTAGCAAGGGCCTGCAGCCTGTTGCTCTGAGACATGCTGGCTGCACTGCAGCACACTTGAAGTCTTATGGAGATGAGACAGGGGCTCCTGAGCTAATAGGAGACAAGAGGACCATACTAGTGAAATACACCAAAGGAATTAAGGGATGTTGCTCTAAGGTGACACAGCTGACAGCACAGCTGAAGTGCCTCTACACCAATGCACGCAGCATGAGCAACAAACAAAAGGAGCTGGAAGCCACTGTGCTGTTAGAAAGCTATGAACTAGTTGCCATTACTGAAATCTGGTGAGACAAATCCCACGACTGGGGTGCAGCTATCGATGGCTACAGGCTGTTCAGAAGGGACAGGCAAGGAAGGAAGGTGGAGGCGTTGTCCTTTACAGCAAGGAATGGATAGAGTGTGAAAAGGTGTCTCTGAAGAATTGCCAAGAGCAGGATGAAAGCCCATGGGTAAGAATTAGAGACCAAGGCAATAAAGGGAACCTTGTGGTTGGTGTCTACTACAGGCCGCCCGATCAAGGGGAGCCTATTGACGAAGCCTTCTTACTCCAGCTACAGGAGGCATCATGCTCACAGGCTCTTATCCTGCTGGGGGACTTCAGCCATCCCAACATCTTCTGGAAAAGTAGCACGGCAAGATGCAGTCAATCCAGGAGACTCCTGGAGTGCATCTAAGATAACTTCTTAAGCCAGGTAGTAGACAGCCCCACCAAAGGGAATGCAATACTGGATCTGATTGTCACCAATGCAAGTGAGCTAATCTGTGACATCAAGACTGGAAGCAGCCTGCGCTTCCAGTGATCATGCACTGGTGGAGTTTGCAGTCCTGAGGGATATTGGTCAGGCGAAGAGTAAAGTCAGGATGCTGAATTTTAGGAAAGCAAACTTCCAGCTCCTCAAGGAGTTAGTCAGCAGGATCCCCTGGGAAACTGCCCTCAGGGACAAGAGAGTAGAACTGAGCTGGCAGGTATTTAAGGACCCTTCCATAGAGTGCAAGAGCTCTCGATCTCCAGGTGTAAGAAATCAGGAAAGGAGGCCAAGATACTGGCATGGCTGAATCAAGACCTGCTGGTCAAACTAAACAGCAAGAAAGAGATGCACAGGCAGTGGAAGCAGGGACAGGTATCCTGGAAAAAGTATAGGGATGCTGCCTGGTTGTGTAGGGATGGGGTCAGGAAGGCCAAGGCACAACTGGAGCTGAACTTGGCAAGGGACGCAAAGAATAACAAGGCCTTTTACAGGTATGACAGCTAGAAAAGGAAGGTCAAAGAAAGCATGCCCCCCGATGAGTAAGGCTGACAAACTTGTAACAGTGGACGAGAAGTGAACTGAGGTAAGCAACAACTTTTTTGCCTTAGTCTTCACTGGCGAACTCTCTCCCAACACCTCTCGAGTGCATGGATCACAGGGCAGGAACTGGGGGAGAAAAGACCCTCCCACTGTAAGAGAAGATCAGGTTCATGATCACCTGAGGAACCTGAACATACAAAAGTCTATGGGACCTGACAAGACACATCCCAGAGTCTTGAGGGAATTGGCTGATGTAGTTGCCAAGCCACTCTCCATGATATTTGAAAAGTCATGGCAGTGAGGTGAAGTCCCCAGCGACTGGAAAAGGGAAACATTGCACCCATTTTGAAAAACAGTAGAAAGGAGGACCCTGGGAACTACCGACCTCTCAGCCTCACCTCTGTGCCTGGGAACATCATGTAACAGATCCCCCTAGAAGCTATGCTAAGGCACATGGGGGACAGGGAGGTGATTCAGGATAGCCAGCATGACTTCAGCAAGGGCAAGTCCTGCCTGACCAAGCTTGAGGCCTTCTATGATGGAGTGACTACATCAGTGGGCAAGGGAAGATCAACGGATGCCAACTATCTGGACTTCTGTAAGGCCTTTGACACAGTCCCCCACAACATCCATCTCTCTAAACTTGAGAGGTATGGATGAATGGGTGGACTGTTAAGTGGATGAGGAATTGGCTGGATGGTTGCACCCAAAGTGTAGCGGTCAACATCTCAATGTCCAGATGGAGACTGGTGACAAGTGGTGTCCCTCAGGGGTCCCTATTGGGACCAGTACTGTTCAATATCTTCATCAATGACTTAGACAGTGGAATGGAGTGCACCCTCAGCAAGCTTATGGACAACACCAAGCTGAGTGGTACAGCTGACATGCCTGAGGGACATGATGCCATACAGAGGGACCTGGACAGGCTCAAGAAGTTGACCCATGTGAACCTCGTGAGGTTCAACAAGGCCAAGTGCAAGGACCTGCACCTGAGTGGGGGAAATCCCCAGTATCAATACAGGCTGTATTGAGAGCAACCCTGCGGAGAAGGACTTGGGGGTACTGGTGAGTGAAAAGCTGGACATGAGCCAGCAATGTGTGCTCACAGCCCAGAAAGCCAACTGTATCCTGGGCTGCATCAAAAGAAGCACAGCCAGCAGGTCGAGGGAGGTGATTCTGCCTCTCTACTCTGCTCTTGTGAGACCCCACTTAGAGTACTGCATCCAGCTCTGGAGCCCTCAGCACAGGAAGGAAATGGACCTGTTGGAGATTTGTGGCCCATATGAGGGCCACAAAAATGATCAGAGGGCTGGAACACCTCTCTTTTGAGGACAGGCTGACACAGTTGAGGTTGTTCAGCCTGGAGAAGAGAAGGCTCTTGGGAAGACCTTATTGTGGCCTTTCAGTACTTAAAGGGAGCTTATAAGAAAGACGGGGACAAACATTTTAGTAGGGCCTGTTGTGAAAGGACAAGGAGTAATTGCTTTAAACTAAAAGATGGAAGATTTAGACTAGGAATAAGGAAGAAATTTTATACAATAAGGATGGTGAAACACTGGAACAGGTTTCCCAGAGAGGTGGTAGATGCCCCATCCCTGGAAACATTCAAGGTCAGGTTGGATGGGGGTCTGAGCAAGCTGATGTAGTTGAAGGTGTCCCTGCTCATTGCAGGGGAGGTTGGACTAGATGGCCTTTAAAGGTCCCTTCCAACCCAAACTATAGTATGATTCTGTGATATGTGCCATGTGATGACACTCAAGATGATCTGCTCCATAAAACATAATATCATTTTACATGCAAGAAAATATGCATGCATTAGTACATGCTTTGGCAACCTTCACAGATATATGAGAAAAGCATCCTTTTGCTGTATTGCAGCAGTGGACAAGATCTCCAAGGAAATCAATGTGCATCTGTCTTTCATACCGTCCACTGGCAACTCTGCAGTGTTGCCTTACCAGTCCTCTTGTCAGCCCCTGTGATTGCACTGGACCTTTCCATCAATTCCTGAACTGGTTTCACTTACTATTTCCTTCAGTTTGGTTCTGATAAGGCCGCAGGCTGCCACAGGCAACAAAGATGGCAACCTTGCCTTCTTTTCATCATGTCCTCATGTATGTTCTAGATACCATTGGCCTAAGCCACTGCCTGGAGGAGCAGCTTTTCTCTCACCCCATTGCAATCCACCAAATGTATGCATCTCAGTGAAACAGCTGACATGATTCCAGGAGATGATGACTGTCTGTGCTCCCTTGTCACGACACGTTGCCACCCCTGTGCCTTGAGCCACCCTCAGGCTACCTCTTTGGCTATCGCAAGGCTGGAAACACCTAAGTGCTCCTCTGCAGCAATAGTCTGGAAATTGCAAATGGCAGGCCTAGCAGCTCACCTTTGTTTTTGAGAGAAAGTTCCTCTTCTGAGTTTCTGCTGAGGCTGCCACTGGGTCTGCTGTGTGAAAGGTTCAGCAAAGTCTAATACTGATGAGCCTAGAGCTGAGGAAGATGATGGCATCTCTATTGTTCCCTCACTACCAAAACTTCTGGCAGCAGTAGCCTTAGAAACGGTGTACATCAACATCTCTGTTTTAGCCCTCTTGAAGAGCCCTGAGATAGAGCTTGAAGCAGTTTGTGACAGGAGGGCTTCTTGGTATGCAGAGAACAAACCTGACAGTGGTGAAGATGGAGACACCGAGCTTTTTGTGACCTACAGATCTGCTGATGTCCTGGATCTCGTGTCCCTGTAGGTTCCATGTGTCTACCTGCTGTACCACAGTCCCGTGTCAGTACAGCTGAGGTACCCATTCTGATTCTCTCCTGTCCCTCTAACTATGACTTTCTTTGCTTTGCTTCTGTTTCTCAGAAGATGGTCTCTACCAAATGTTTTCTGTGCTTCCTTTCCCATCTTCTAAAATGGGCTGTACTGCTTCCTTTGTTGCTTACCCTGCACCAATATGCATGCCTGGAATCCTGCAAAGGCTCCTTAGTAGTCCAGATGATCCAGCAGAGAGCTTGATAATGGCTCTTCTTAGCCATCTCCACTACAACTAAGAGATCTTCCTCTAGACAGCTCTGTACTGCCAGGTCTTGAAAACTCTTTTAGAAAAAAAGTTTTTTACAGACTACAAGGAAGGACTTTTCTTGCTGACTTCCTACTCTAGATACCTCATCTTCATGTGCATGGGGAGGATTTCCCATGCTGCCATGAGGATGAATCCTGGTAGGTGTCAAGAATATCAGGGAGCTCTTCAGCTGGTGGAGAGAGAGATGGGAGGGACCCTGTCGGTACCCCTACTCTGCTCAATAAGCAAACAAACTCAAGCACTTAACCTCTGTCCGTGGCTCAAGTGCCGGTTCAGTCTCTAGCTTTGCTTTGGCACACTTCAAGGGAAATATGACATAGAGGCAATTAATCCTATGTCATACAGGTTCAGGTCAGTCTGTGCCACTTAATACCAGACCCAGGAATCAGTCTCTGACCAACTTTTACTTAGCACTGTAGACAACACTTGTGCTGACTGCTTCAAAAATGAGATGAGCCTCTAACCACATCCTTCGCTGCTTGCTCCAGATGAAAGCCCCGGTGTCTCCATGGTACTTGGTGAGTCTGTGTGAAAACAGTCCCTACACACCTCTCAGCTATGGGGTCCTGCCACATGAGTTTCCAGCTACTCTCGCTGCACAACCCGGGGTGGTACCCATGCAGCCTGCTTCAAAGCCATGCTGTGAGAACATCCTTATGTGTGTCAGTTTCCTATGCTACATGTCTTTGCAAAAGGAGGAGCGAGCATCAGAAGGAAGAGAGAACCCTCTCCTCTCTTCTGCCCTATTAATCTCTCACTATACCTATGATATAAACTGGAGATTTCCTTATGAAACAGTGGGCTGTTTATTGGGCTGCTCCCACCACGTATGCCCATTTTGCAGGAAGGTAAGTATCTCCTGTGTATGGACAGATCCTGAGAATAACAAAACTTCACTCTGTGCCCCAACCAGATTGGAGCCCTGCCCCATATCTACTTTTCTTCTTCCTTCATTGGAAGCTGGAAAACAGTGGGCTCTGCCACCTCTTAATTTTTGCTCATCCCAGTAAGGAAAAACGAATCAACACCAAATTTTTCTTACAAAAGAACCAAGAAGTAATCCTTAGCCAGTAGGTACCCCCAGAGCTGACAACAAGGAGTCCATGGAAGAAAGTGCTGCCTGGTGAGCAGTATGTCTTGAAGCACCCATTCTGCAAACACAGAAACAGCTGTCAACAAGTATCTTCAGACCTCATTTTCATGTTTGCGAAGAAATATACTTCATTCTGCTCTCAGAATGTATGATAGGGAAGTCAGACAATTAATACTAGTATGGTGTTTCTCATGTGGCCCAGGAAATTCTCTCTTTATTTTCTTCCTGCATTCTTCTGTGATCTATCAGCTGCAAAACTTCACAGTTTATTAGGGGTCCTGTGAGGGTCTTCTGCCTCTTTCAGATTCTAGACACCAACACCTGTTACATCTTCCTGTCCAAGGGTGTGTGCTAACCAGTGTCCCTGCAACTCCGTATGTAATATGATATTTAGTTACAGAGTTGTAAAGTCTGTTCTCAAGCACTGAAGGCTGAGTCTTGTCCCCAGCACATTCTATTGCGTGCCTCCAGACCAGGGTTGGGTTTTTGTGCATCTTCCCAGGCTTTTCTGTCTGGGAAGCCAATTCTGAAAGAACCTTCACAAGTGACACAAACCATCCAGAAGTCCCAGAACTCATGTGGAGTCGAAAAAAAAGCACCAAAAATTCAGAAATATATGTTCATAATGGGAAAACTAAACCTAAAGCAAATATACTTCAGTATTTCTTTGTAAGTCTTCAAGTCATTCCTAGTCGTCCAGACCTACTTGATGACCTGCTATCAGCTGTCCTTGTTTCCAACTTTCCATTCCCTTTCTTTGCCCATTACAGATTTTTGCTGTGGTGATCAACTCCTTGAGGAGGATAGGGCACCTACTTCTAAGGCCAACAGTGGGAATACAGTGTGGAAAGCGTCAGAGAATACTTCTGAAAAGGGGTGAAAGGACCTCCAGGGGGATGAAACTGATGGCAGAGAAACTTTTCCAAACAGGTACTCAGTTTATTACAGGTGAACTCTGCTTTAAAGACAAATGCAAGGTTCCTGCACAGCATCCCTATTTCCAGGACAGAAGAGACAGAATCCTCAGCCTGTGACTGGTTTATAAGTGGCCAGGGAATGAAATTAAGGGAGTCAGTTTGACCAGTGTGGGGCGGTAGGTGGGTTCCTTAGAGAAGAAGTTGTTTCATCCATCTGAGGAAGGAGCAGAATTTCTGGATGTTTAGACCAAGATATTTGTGCTTACTAGAGATGGTGCTGGTTTTTTCCTTCTGCTATCTGAGCATAGATGGTGTCCCAGAATTCCCCTCTAACCAGACAAAGGATACAGTTATAATGCGCTGTGCAATGGTAACCGATGGGTTACTTTTCCGTATAGGAACATTCTGTATCCAAGCCTAGTGAGAAGATCCTTCACAAACATTGATAGCTGGATAAGGCTGGATGACCGATATGATGTCATGTTTCCATCAATCTTGTCCTTGAATAGATGTCTTCTCCTGGTCATTTGACTAGAAGCATATCCTGGTGTCACCAGACATATTCAGGACTTGTTAAAGTCATCATGGGGAGTGTGGTTTTTAGGTAAGCCCTCATGCCTATTGGGCACAGGAAATCCATGCTGCCAGTCCCAACCCAAGTGAATATTGATGCTGATGACATCCTTGTCTGCAATGGGAAAGATAAGAAAAGGAGAGCACCAACTTCTCCCCAGCTGAGAATTCTGGAGTTCTAACATCCATGGGCACTGGCATGTACCTGATTACTTGGTCATAGTGCCTTTGAAGGAGACTCTGGTCATCAAGGGCCAGAATGCTGAGAAATAGATCTCACTGTTAGACTTCCTTGAGTGGGTTTAAAATGTCAGTGACAAATCTGTTGATGTCTACTAATTAGCAAGGAAAAGAATGCTAAGTGAAACCACTGAACTTCAGTACAGGAACAGACATTATAATGGATACCTTGTCTATCTCTCATTAACACATCTGTAGTGTTTTTTTCGTCACCCTGACCAGATTTCCAATGGAGTGGAAGTGACTTTCTGTTTTTCAGAGGTCTGTATCAAGAAGCAGAAACAGGCTACTCTGCAAGGGAAGATCAGCCAGGAACTGACATTGACAGCAAGCCAGGCACGAGGCAGGATCCTCACCAAGGAGTGCAGTCCCATAGTGCCTGAACAAGAAGAACAGAATAAGTCCAGTGACTGCAGCCAGGTTAAGTCAGCAGTCCAAGCAATCCAAACAAGACCACAGCAAGGTGGTAGGTCCAAGATCAAGCCATAAAGTCAATTCAGCAGTCAGTCAGTATCAGCAAAGTTCATGGCAAGGCCCAAGTCTGGCTGCTGTATAGCTCTAGCAGAGACTACAGGCAAGTGCCTGAGCTCCTGAGCAAAGAATGGGCAGCCTCTAGCCAGACTTCTCTCTGCTCTTCCTCATGCAGCTCTTTTCCACAGCAGTGTGACCCAAGGTTACACTGCTGCAAGGTTATACAGACCCTGAACCAGGGTCTGTAGCCCAGTGAGAAGGGGAAGAGGTTGCAGAGCTTATTGGTGTACTAAGGACCTGTACTAAGCTTGGATGTCACTGAACTTGGGATTCTGGATAAACACCAGATAATTGCAATCAGACAAAAAGAGTGTGTGTGTCAGCATCATAAAGAGGATTGTGTGTCCAGACTGATGTAAACAGATAGCGCTGTTCCAGTTGCCAAGAATGAGTCAAGTAGCCACAGTTTGATTAACAGCAGCTTTTGTTTTCCTAAATTCATCATTCTGGAGTGAATGAGACAGTGGGCAGAACTACCAGCAATGGTGATACATAACCTGAAACGACAAGAAACTCAGCAGAGGAAACAGGAAGTCCTGTAATTAGCATCCTAAGGAAGATGGTCTTTCAAGAGCTTCTGCCCATACAGGTCTCAAATTTTGACCGAATAAGGAAACCCTAAGCAGCGCTTGCCTCAAAGACAGAGCGGGTGTCAACTACATCCGTTGATTTTACAATTGCTCCCAAGGAGATGGATAAGCTACAAATATAGGGATTTTCTTTGCCTTTTTCTCTTCCAAAGCGATTCATAAAATGACCGATGTTCTGTACTTTCACATTGCTTTGTCAGGTGAGAAATAACCATTTTGCGTACTGCTCTGCCTGTACTACCAATGTTGGTCCCATAGTAAAATAAGACAATAGTAATGATGACATCAGAAGCGCAACAATCCTTCATATATGGTCATGGGCAAAATTTTTGAATTTTATTGGAGGTTTTGGTTCTTTCAGATTTGAGATTAATCTGTTGATAATGTCTAAAAAGGTGAACAATATTTCTATTGGTTCCTTTATGTAGCTCGTGCTATCATGTGAATCTATATATTTCCTCCTTTGTAGTCATTTGTGAGACACAGAGAAGCCCTTGCAGGGTTTGGTCTAGGCAATGCCTAACAGAGAGTTAAGTTTCATCTGTCCACAATCAGAATGGCAACAGAAGGACATCTTTCTACACCAGCATTGTGGCTGCTTCTCCTCTGCATCCAGGTCTCCCTGGGTAAGTACATACTTTATTTCACATTAGGCAATGAGGTAGGAAAATAATGTAAATTCAATATAAATAGGTTGTTATTACATCAATCTGTAAGGCAAAGTGTCAAGAAGGTGTTTAAATACATTTCTGTCTTTGATTCAATCTCCTTGGTGATCCTGAGGGAAAGATATTTGTAATAGTTTTGTATTTTACGCAGACATCAGTGACTGGCCATTCTCATAGGAATTCAAGTCCCAGTTTAGTAAATGTCCAAGCTGTAATGGAAGGCAGCTGGGTATTCTTCCTACTGTCTTGCCTCCCTTGTTGAGCTCTGTGTAGACAGAATTAATAACTCCAGGTCTTTATTCAACACCAGTTAAAATTATGTTGCTGTGCTCTGTGTGTCCGGTGGAGTTTGGCTGGGTAACGTACCATCCTTTCAGTTGCTCTGTATATCTGAAGCTTATTGTGATTTGTCTCTCTGCTCTTCTAGAGCTATATGTACATGTTTGAAGCTGATGATAAGCACCAGATCCTGGAATCCCTATTTTTGACTCTGTGCACATGGAGGTGGCACTATGGCATTGTGACTGGTGGTTGCATCCCCATATGATAAGAACAAGACTTCACGGATGATACATTTATGTAGCATTGCCCTAGTCTTAAAGGTTCTTACCAGTTGTGTGGATGCAGTCACAGTTCAAGAGGATGGGAAGAGAAGGCACAGGTCTTTCTGTGCAAAGGAGTGTGAAGAACAATATTAAATATTTGTACTTAGACATCTTTGTAGTAATGTTTGAGTGTCAACTGAGCAGTACTGTAGAAATGAGAGTGGGGTTTCTGCCAACCTCTTTTTAATAGCAGGGAATAGTACCAGAGTGACTCATTGGCAGCTGCAGACAAGAGTAGATGTACCTTGACACCATCATCAGCACCAGCAATCCATGTCTCTGCTCTGGCAATGCTTGCACTCTCCAGGCTGCCACAGCCCCCTGCTGTTCCCCAGGAAGGGTGCAGCTCGAAGGCAGTGCAGAAGGAATGGCCCTCTAGGAGTGAGTGGGCAACCAGGGACCAGAAAACCTCCACTTAGGGTCTGGGTACAGGGATGCACGGCTCATTCTCATCCCTGGCCTATGAGGGGAACCAGATCTTCAGCCAGAGCAAGCCACAATCTGATGCCTTCTTATCCAAGCAGAACCTCACTCCGCGACTAGTACCACTGAATACAATTAAGGCACTTGTGGGACATGCGATGGAGTGTGAGGAATACAAAGAGTGTGCCTGTCAGTATTAGAAAAAAATGACATAGGAATGATTAGAGCAAATCATAGTTTTGATTAAGGAATATTTAAATCTGTTGATTGGGTTATGTCTACCTCTGCATCCAGCCTTGCATGCTGTCACACACTGAAAACATCAGATGTGGGAGTATCTAAAAATTGAAGTGCAGAGAGGCTGATCAGTCAAATGAGAAGCTGTTTGGTTTATTCCTATATACGGCTAATGGAAGTAGGTTACCTGGTTCCTTTAATACTATATTATGAATTTAACTTTTCCTAGAAATTATTTTTTCTTTTTAATGTATATATTTTTAAGCTGAGGAAACTCTTTTTTGGACTATGTTCTTCAAGTAAACTGTGGGTTGTTCTCCAGAGCATCTTTCAGAAGTGTCTTAAAAGACTTATTACAAAAAAGATTATGCCCATTCTGAGACAGCATGTTGCAAGTACAAAGGGATTTTGTAGTTATTAGAGGCTTGTGCTATGTATGTGCAAGACTCTTACTCGGGAAATTTGAGGAGAGAGGGCAGTTTGCAGAAAAAAATAGTTTTGGAAGTTACTAGTTGTCAGTCACTTGAATAATCTCCCTTAAACTTCTTATGTTTCCAAATCTGAATGATAGGCAGGAAATTGTGAGAAAGTCCAGCATTGTTAGCAAAGAGGTAAAATTTTTGCCTGTGTATAAGAGGTGATCATGTGTCAAAGCTATATTGTCTGTGTGTGATGAAGCAGTGAAGAATCAGGCTACAGAACATACGGAGATGGAGGCAAAATTGCCTTTTAGTTGACAACTGCCAGCAGTTTACTCTGGAATGAGAAATGGAACAACGGTTAGTTACTGAAGGAAGTGGCTGCATTGGCATCAGTTCATGGGCTAAGACTGACATACTTACGGGGAATAGATAGAGGAATTAGATTTGTTTTCAAATGCAAAGAACAATTATATTCTTGTTTCACAGTCTCAAATGACAGCACGCAGTGTGATATGTAGAACACGTCTCTCTTCCGAGGAAGAGAGGGAAGGTGATATTTTCCACACCAGAGTTTTATGAAAAGCCTTACTGGAAAACCCAAGGCTCTTAGTGCAAATGAATTATCTTTTGTCACTTATCAAATACCATCATTGATAGGAGATGATATCTGAGAGGTGTCTTTCTGGACTATTTGCAAGATGTGCCCAACTGCACTGTTTTCCGTGCACATCACTGCCCAGTGCTGGGTCATAATGAGTATTGCAGGTACTTGGCAAGGTTCTGACACCTTTCGTGCTTCCAGTGCTTCCACTTCACTAAGAATTGTGGCTGTCTTAGCTAACTGTGTCACCTTTGGAGACATGACTCTTACGAGTCATGAGCTGTAGAGCTGGTATGAGGGTACAGCAAGAGCCAGCTGCTCCAGCTGTGATAACACATCTGGCAGAGCAGGGGCCTCACCAGCCAGGGCCCCTTGCTCTGCAAGAACAGCAGACCTAGGGGTGGTAGTTGGGTTCAATTCTTGTTGCCAGATCATCAGAAAAGTTCATAGTGATGAGGCAGGTCCAAGGTCAAGCTGAGAAGTCAGTCTGTGACTCAGAGTGCAGATCAACAGCGCCCATGGCCACGGCTGTGCCTGAGTTGAACACAGATGCACCAACAGTGTAGCTCAGGCAGGGACAGAAGGTCGAGGTCTGTGCTTAAATGGAGGCCTGGGCCCATGGGCAGAGTGTGTGGATGGAGACGCCCATCGGGGAAACTCAAGGCCATTAAGGATTATTAGTGCACTCAGGATACTCACAATTGGATCAAACCTGTCCTATAGATGTTCGCTTTAATTTTCCGTTGTGTGTCAGGTTTTGAAACAGTGCTAATTTGGGACCAAATTTACTAGGCTGTTACATGACTGTCCTGTAAATTTTCTCTAGCTATGTGGTCAATCTGAAAGACCCAAAAGAAGTTGCCAGCCCTCTTCAGAGATCTGTTCCATAGCAAGCTGAAATTCAAATCTGATCAAATTGAAGACAAGTCTCAGATGAGGTGGCCAAACTCTTCCTGATTCTTGTGTGCACTTAGTTTGTAGTGCACAAGTTAGGTCTTGCGTGCGGGTTTCTACCATTTGATTTCCCACCCATTTTGTTGTGTTTTCTTTCATTCTCTAAACACCAATGGCTTTCAATTCACATGATTCAGTAATGCCAACACAGCATTTTTTTCCCCCATTTTTCTTCTTTTACATTTTCTCCTTGAGAAGCACAAAGGTCATATCCAACAACTTGATTCCAAGGGGCACATGAGCCAACAGCAGTGGTTAACAAATGACCCTGACGACTACAGAATGATTTAGTTGCCAAGGGACAGACTTAAGGTTTCTTAGTTCCATCACAAAAGCTGCAGAGCTTCCTTTCCTCTGAAACATAAAATTTCTTTCAAATATATCAATATTCTATGTAATATTCAAATGAGCACTAATATCCAGCAAATAATTTCATACCTGTCTTGATTTCAGGTTGGCCTGTATACCAAGGTTTAAGGCATGTATCTTTCTTCTGTTATCACTGATTACTGCTTGATAAATCCTTCTTAAAAACCTTTCTTGTGCTGGGGTTGCTAAAACTGGTAGCGTGATAGCAACAAGGCAGTTACAGCTCTATTTCCTGTGGTCCAACCGGTAGCAAGGCTAACTTGTAGTCCCAATAGGCACACAGATACGTAACACACACACATGCACATATACACATGTACGTGGTTGGCCTCACAGACATAAACATGCAACAGTGACACAAATACAAATAGCACCAATGGCCTTATCATGAAGAACTGATGTCATCTATCTTAACTTCGGTAAGGCCTTTGACATGATCCCACACAACGTTCTTGCCATTAAACTGGAGATATGTGGGTTTGATGGAATGACAATTCAATGGACAAGGAATTGGCTGGATGGCTGCATCCGAAGACCTGCAGTCAAAGGCTCAATGTCCAAATGAACAGCAGTAACAAGTGGTGTCCCTCAGGGGTCCATAGTGGGACCAGTACTGTACAATGTCCTTATTAATGACATAGGTAGTGGGATTGAGTGCACCCTCAGCAAGTCTGCAGATGACATCAGGCTGAGCACTGCAGGTGATATGCTTGAGGGAAGCAATGCTGTCCAGAGGGCCCTTGAGAGGTTTGAGAAGTGGACAAATATGAACCTCACCTCATGAAGTTCAACAAGGCCAAGTGCAAGGTCCTGCACCTGGGTCGGGGCAATCCCCAGGATCAGTACAGACTGAGGGATGAATGGATTGAGAGCAGCCCTGATAAGAAGGACTTGGGAATACTGGTGGGTGACAAATTGGACATGAGCCAGCAATGTGTGCTCGCAGCCCAGAAAGCCAATCATATCCTAGGCTGTGTCAAGAGAAGCGCGGTCACAGATCAAGGGAGGTGATTCTTGCCCTCTACTCTGCTCTTGTGAGACCCCACACGGAATACTGTGTCCAGCTCTGGAGTCCCCAGCAGAAGAGAGACATGGACTTGTTGGAGCAGGTCCAGAGGAGGGCCACAAAAATGGTCAGAGGCCTGGAACAACTCTCCTATGAGGATAGGCTGAGAGAGTTGGAGTTGTTTATCCTGGAGAAGAGAAGGCTCTGGGGACACTGCCTTGTGGCCTTTCAATACTTAAAGGGGGCCTATAATAAAGATGGAATGAGTCTTTTTACCATGGCCTGTAATGACAGGACAAGCAGAAATGGATATAAGGAAGGCATTTTTTATAAATGAGGGGGATGAAACACTGGAAAAGGTTGCCTGGGGAAGTGTTCAAGGACAGGCTGGATGGGGCTTTGAGCAACCTGATCTAGTGAAAGATGTCCCTGCCCATGGCAGGGGCGTTGGAACTAGATGATCTTTAAGGTCCCTTCCAACCCAACCCATTCTATGATTCTATGTTTTCCTCTCTGGCTGGTCAGAATAAAGTTCCATCAGTGGGAAATATGCAAGTACATACAATTTGGATTCCTCCAGACACTCAGCCCATCCAGTATCTGGTCCTGGATCCTCAGTCTCTGTAGCTGCCTCATGCACTGACACACATGCAAATGGGTCTTTGAGTTGACACCTTGACCTTACCATGTCCCCAGTAGTTGGCCTGCACCCTCTGGTAGCCAGCTTCTCCAGTTACCTCATTCCCAGAGACATATACACATTCTTGGTTCCCAAGCCAATTAACTTACTCACTGGCTAGTCCGACTTGATATTCACTAGCAATCACACACTGACATGTGGTACCCTCACTCACTCCAGTTGCTGGCTTCTCTTGTGCTTTAACACCAGTATGCAGCTAAGCACCACATAGCCGCTCACTCGCTGTCCCCTGGTGGGATGGGTGTCGCAGTCCATTTGGATCTCTCAGATTTACAGGACAATGTACTCTGTGAATTAAACTTTGTCTTAGGAGCTCATTAAGACATACAATAAATAAACACAACAACAGGGGCTCATTTTCCCTTTGCCCAGACTAGTCTGTCATGTGAAGTCACTGATCCAAGTTATAAGGTTTCATAACTTATAACCCATAACTCTTAATTCGTGCACTTATGAGCAAAAAAAAAAAAAGAAAAGAATTAGTTACGTAGCTGACAGTGAGAGTGCTCATTCTTCCTCCTCCGTCACAGTGCAGGCATCCCCTGTATCGCACCGGGAAGCATGAAAGCCTCAGCAGTCCAGCTGCTGTTGCATCTCCTTCAAAGGATTTTTGGGTAAGCTGACGTTCTATGCCTTCCAACTTGGAAGTTTCATCTATGCCATTTCCATAAGTTAGATTCTGAAGAGACTGCCAGACAAAAGACAATGGCTGCAGGAGCCAGAAAACTACAGATGATAGTGGCTTTTTATAATGTCCCTTTAGCTCTTTCTAGGCACCTATCCCACCTACGTGGTGCTCTCACTTTGACCTAATGCTCCCAGCATACATCAGGGCTTAGCATGAGCTGTGTTAGCCAAAATCTGAGCAGGAGTGAACAGTCACAGATGGGGGAGAGAATTGGAAGGGTAAAAGTGAGAAAAACTCATGGGTTGAGATAAAGACAGTTTAATAGGTAAAGCAAAATCTGTGCACGCAAGGAAAGCAGAATAAGGAATTCATTCAGTACTTCCCATCAGCAGGCAGATGTTCAGCAGGACAGCAGGGCTCCATCACGCATAATGTCTATATGGGAAGACAAATGTCCAAACACCAAACATCCCCCCTTCCTCCTTCTTCCACAGCTTTTATTGCTGAGCACAATGTCATACGGTATGGACTATCCCTCTGCTTGGGTGGGGTCAGCTGTCCCAGCTGTGTCCTCCCCCAGCCTCTTGTGTACCCCCAGCCTACTCACTTGCAGTATGAGAAGGAGAAAAGGCCTTGATGCTGTGTAAGCACTGTTTAGCAATAACTAAAACATCCTTGTGTTATCAACACTGGTGTCATGACAAATGCAAAACATAGCCCCATACAAGCTACTATGAAAGAATTTAATTCTATCCCAGACAAAATCGGTACAGCACCAAAGACACGTGCTTTTGTGACTTGTGGTCCAGCTCCAGCTGCTGGCACTTAGAACTCCACACACACACATGCACACTGAATAGAGTCACCTCAACCAGGAAAAGAGTTAGAAATAGATTTTAATAAGAAGACACAACGGACAGTGCAGGGCATAGCCAGACAAGCATACTGACCAGCAGCCTGCTTAACCACCGTGGGACGCTTTTCACAGAATCACAGAATGGTTGAGGTTGGAAGGGCCCTCTGGAGGTTATCCGGTTCAACTACCCTGCTCAAGCAAGGAAGCCAACTCCATGACCTCCCTGAGTAACCTGTTCTAGTACTCAGTCATCCTTATGGTAAAAAAGTGTTTCCTGATATTCAGATGGAAACTCCTGTGTTTCAGTTTGTGCACATTGACTCTGGTCCTTTTATCCACTCACCCTTCTATTTTCCCATGCTTGCTCCTAACCAAACATCCTTGATCCCTCCCTTTCCCCACCTTTGATTCCTCTCCTAAACATTCCATAATAAACCTCATGCAATTCCAAGATGCTCTGCACTTGCATCCCACAGAGTGTCCCATACCATCTAGGCAGTAGCCCCCCCACAGTCTCTAACGTGACACAGAAAGCCGTCATGTTGATTCATCTGATGGGTTTCACACCTGGACAATGGGGCTGATCGCTCTGCTGGGAGAGCCCTAGAAGGGGTGAGGGCAGGACCCTTATTAGATTATTGGGCTTCCACCACCTGCCGTTGTTCCTCTGTTCTCCTTTGCACATGGAGACAAGCTTTCTATCACATAACTAACAAATGAATGCCATCCATATTGTTGTTTAATTACAAGTGACTGTTTTTGATGGAATTTGGTAGAAGGTTTGGGTTTGTTTTTTTTTTTATTTCGATGTTTGTTTTCACAAATATCTACAGAAAATTATTGTCTACGTCAATTCAGAATATTAACTCAACATGTTCTATGATTCTTTAGTTCTGTTGTCCCAAATCTGAGTTCTTTACTTGGTGTGCAGAAACCAATGAACAGACGGAGTCGAGATATTCGTTTTATTCCAGTTCTGTGCAGAAAAGGGTGCTAGGCGGTAATTCACAAAGGTAGCACACCTGTTAGGAAACACCTAGGGTCTTTTATACAAAAAGGTAACAAAGGAAAATCACATCAAAATAGCTGATTGGTCACTTGTAATTATATAACAAAAACTCATTTGTGCGCGTCCCAACCCCTGTCTGGCTCATTATACTAAGGTGGTCTTACATTTACATATAAAATCTCCTCCTAGAGGTGTCATTTTTAGTATTAAAATTATCTAAGGTAACTAGAGGTTATAACTTCATCCTATCAGCTACCACTAGGTTACTGTTTAACTTTCTGTTCTATTGGGGCTCCACTTGGAACAAAGACTAACTTCAAAATTGGATTATTTATGTTAATGGACTTTTTGGTTTAGGGACTTTCTGTTCCTGTTGCTATGGTTTCAGAGTAAGCCATCACATCATGGTTGATCAGTTTTGTGGATTTTTAACTCTTTTCGACATCAATTTTTTGATGTCGTATGCTTTTTACTCAAGCAGAGTTTTGCTTTTCTGCAGGTAAAGAATCTTTTTTATGAAAAGATGTTCCAAAACTCTTGCTTTAAAATTCCTGGCTGGGAAATAGAACTTAAGACAATTCCTGAACAAGTCCGCTTTTTTTCTTTAAGTGTCATTACATCTTAGGCTACACACTTCAGTTTTTCCAATGTTTAATGTGTCTATGTTAAGACACAGACTCAGACCTGTGTTTCTTGGGTCCTAGCAGCCTTTGACTTCCTAAGAACTGTTTCTGTGTCCCACCACCATTCCTGCATTTGAATGTAACAAAATTCTCCCTGTGTTTTCTATCCTGTAAGTCCCTGTGCTAAGCTACTATATAATTTTTGAAGCATCTATAGTAGCAGTCCAACACTGTAAAGTGAGAACCAACATGTCCGGCTCTATATCAAGTGCTCTGTGATGACAGTAATGTTATTTTGTAAGTCCACAGGTAAAAGGACTGGGAAATGTGTATCCATATCAAAGGAAAGAGGCAGACCTGGGAGCAGAGCAGGAAAAGAGGGTTCTTTGGGCACCAGCCTCACCGCAAGAGATGGTGGGGCATGAGGAACAACACGAAGACCTACCTGTCTGTTTATGCTGCTGCATCTCCTGAGATAGCTTGCCACCCCTCATGAGTAATTCTCTTCCCTCATCAGGTACCCCTGACTAGGGGACCCCGTGGCCAGGGCAAGAGAGGAGAGAAAGAATAAAGAGTATTGGGACACTGAGTTGCAAGTAATAGTTTGAGGGGAAGAAGTTGAGGCAGACAGGGGAAATTGCTTCTTCACACCATACTGAACACAGAAATGAAGAAACTGGTGCCCAGTGAACATTTTCAGCTGGATAACATCATGGCAGAACAACAAAGAGAAAGGAGGAGTCTCTGTTAAAGCCTTTGTGAATCACACAGCAGGGACGTCACTCATCATTTCCCAGCCCTGATAAGTCAGAAGAAAAGAAAGCTCGCCTGTCATTAGAAATAACTTACATTTTAGCAGCACGATTAGCTCAAACTTGTAAATACAGACACAACTCCCTGCAAGAAACCTTTAAATTGGACTATTCAGAAGGGTGAGCCAAATAAGTCCAATTTAAGAGTAAATTAAGATTAATAATAATCTCATTAACCATCTGCAACAGCTAATAATGATTAGGCACTGTCCTTTCCATAACCTTGCTCTGTCTCTGTGTATGAAGGTGCTGATGAACTGAGGCTGTCAAATGGAACTGGCCCCTGCTCTGGGAGAGTGGAAGTAAAACATGAGGAGCAGTGGGGAACTGTGTGTGATGGTGACTGGACCATAGAAGATGCTGAGGTTGTTTGTAAGCAACTACAATGCGGATCTGCTGTTCAGGCCCTTAATCGAGCTCCTTTTGGAGAAGGATCTGGACCAACGTGGTTGTATCGAGTTGATTGCCGTGGTGATGAATCCGTTCTCTGGAACTGCTCACATACAGGATGGGGTGCCTTTACCTGCCCTCATTACTTTGATACTGGAGTGATCTGCTCAGGTAAGAAGTCATCCAACCTTGTATAATAGAAAAATGCTATGAGGCTGAGATCAAACTTTGTCCTAGCTGGATAAGGCCAAGTATTGCACAGAGGCACAATGGCCTCACTCAGCTAAAGAAAGGTGCACTAGCATTATGTCTTCTGCTGACTAGAAGCGTATATCTGCTTTGCCTGGGCACAGCAATGACATAGAATCAATGACATCATAGAATCAAAGTAAATATAGTGAATGACATAAAACAGAAAAAAGAAATGCTATTTGTTTCTACCACAGCTCTCCCAGGCAACAGGAGAGCAGTACTAAACTTGTCTTTGACCAGGAATGGGGGCTACAAAAGCAGGTGTAGACAGAGAAGCAAGAAAATGTTGTGTTATGCCATACAACTGCCCTTCTTCTCCAGATCTCTGTGTAAGCTAAGACAATTGACAAGACTGACAGTCGGCAACAGCAAACAAATCCAATGGCTCCCTTCCTCCGCAAGATGTGCATGGTTTTGCTCTTTGGATAAAGTACCATTGCAAGAGTTTTTTTTCTTCCCAGCTTCAGGACTTTACATTTGTCCTTTTTGATTTGTATAAGGTTCCTGTCAGCCCATTAATCCAGCCTGTCTAGGTCCCTCTGAATGGCAGCTCTGCCCTCTGCCCTTGGGGTTATCTCTCCACACTCCCCAAATGCACTCCATCACCTCCTCCAGGTTTTTTATAAAGAGGCTGAACAGAACAGGTCCCAGGAGAGACCCAACAAGTGGTATTCCACTTGTTGCCAGCCTCCAGGTAGAGTGCAACCCACTAATCACTACTCTCCGAGCCTGACCATCTAATTACCTTTTTAACTATGTAGTTGTTCACCCACCCAGACTCTAACATCCTAGTTTGGACACAAAAACTTTGTGCAAGACAGTGTCAAAGACATAGCTAAATGTGAGGTAAACAACACGTGCTGGTCTCCCCTCATCCACGAATCCAGTCATTTTTATCAGTGAAAGTAATAAGGTCACATGGGCATGATTTACCTTTGGTAAATCCATGTTGACTCTTCCCATTCACCTTCTTGTGCCCAGAAATGTTTTCTAGGAAGACTCACTCCGTGTTTTTCCCAGGTACCAAAGTGAGGCTGGCCAGCCTGTAGATCTCCAGACTGTCTTTTTCGTCTTTTCTGAAGATGGGTGCAAAATTTCCTCTTTCTTCTTTCTGGGGCGCTTCAGCTTCCTATACATTTGAATAATGATTCCTCGAGGACACACACTAGTAAATGGCTGCTTCTCAAGCATTTGGCAAATGTTCAAATCTCCCTCCTTCTGTAGCTTCCCAAGGATTTAGTATTTTCCTATATTAAGAAACCATCATTACCACACACCATTTTCTCTCTTGTCAGTGGCATACAGGAATTGCCACAATAGTTACTTAAAAGCATCAGTGGTCCTCAGAGAAGTGACATGTGTCTTGTCCATGAAGGTGTGGGAGCTATTAAATTAGGTCAGTACAACCAATCCTTGATGCTGGATTTCTTGGGGATTTTTTTCCAGGTTTCTCTGGGCTGCGTCTGACTGGAGGGGACACTGCCTGCTCAGGACATCTGAAAGTAAAGCAAGAAGAAACTTGGGCTACGGTCTGTTTTTCACACATTGATTTCAAAACTGCCTCCATTGTATGTAATGAGTTAGACTGTGGCCAGGCTGTGGATATCTTGAGAGGAACTCACTTTGGAGACAGACATGAACTGATCTGGCAAGAAGAGTTTCACTGTGTAGGGAATGAGACTCACCTTGCACACTGTCCCAGGATACTGCACCATAGTAAGACATGCTCTCATGATGCCACTGTTGTATGTTCAGGTGAGACTTTGGACTGATGGACATAATTTACACGTGCCCTGTATGTCTTCTTCCTGTGAACCCACAGTTCATAGCCTCTGTGTATTTCTGTGGTATTTCTGTGGTCCTCAGGGTTCTTCAGTGTTTCCCCTATCACACACTGAGCCATCCAGGGAAGGCCAGGAAGTAATAGCGAGCAGCCCCACAATCTCTCATTTACTCTACTGAGAGTCTGTATTGAACATGGGCTGTTCTAACCACTTCACTCCTGCACAAATCTCGAAAGGGCTGAAATTTCTTTTATACTATGAGAGGTATGCACTCAATAGTGCTGAGAATTCCTTCCGTGTCTTTCTCATATACATAAGAGGAAAAAAGGCCAAAGCAGACAGGCAGGAACATGGAGAAATTAATTTATTTTCCGTGCTGCCAGTGTGTATGTTAATCCCTGGCACTTTTTAGTTAATTATAAAACTGGGAGAGGTACCATACCTCCAAAAAGTCAAAGGAGGCCCAAGTTAAAAATTTAAGTCATCAAAAAAAAAAAAAAAAGAAAGAAAAAGTTGTCAGAGGCCTGCATGGCTTTAGTTGAGACTGCCGGGTAACATTATTTAAGAACTCCATAGAGTCAAGACTGCTGGGGGCTTTGAATACAGCTAACTTACTGCCACCCACTACAAAAGTGATGGGACCTAGCAAACACAACTTTTTTCCTGAGGACACAAATCAAAAGGGGTAAACTGAACACAGGCCTGGAAAGGACTGCAGTTCACGTCTATTTCCCAGTCAAAGGGCTGCAGTCCATTTCAAGACTGCCTTGGACACTGTTCCACTGGCTATGGCTATCTGGAGCACTGGCTGGGGAGCTGTGGCCACCACCGGCCCAGTTAAGTCATCAGTAACTGACAGGTCTTAGCTCCTGCCTCCATCTTGCAAGTGTCACAGCTTAGAGCAGAAATCCAGGTCTCATTAGGGGGAGTATGATACAAGGACCAGGCAAGGGTAAGAAGTAACAGTATGAGAAAATAGAGGGACTGCATGGGGCCGGCAGTAGGACACCACAGCCCTACCCATGCTGCACTTAAATTGTTGTGAATATGCTGATGAGCATGGCCTGTTGTGTTCAGAACCTTATGCTGTGGCATGGATGAAAGCTGAGAAGTGCACACTGCAGTTGCTGCTTACTGGGGAATGTGAGATGATGGAGAGAGTGCTACTAGTAGCTCCTGCTCGGAGTTTCTCACATGCAACACTGGAACTGCCTGTGCAAGGAAAGATGTTGCAAAGTAGCAGCAGTGTTGGGGGGGGAGGAAAGAACAGTGCAGAGGAGGAGAGACTGAACTTAAAGAGTCAAAAGACTTTTAGTCATGTGGTGCAGGCTACAACATGGACAATAAAGACTTTTTTTTTCAGAGCTGGCTTATGAGCATCCTGGTCTAACATGCTTCCTTGAGACATAGTGAGTGCTAGTTCCTTGAAGCTAGATCTCTCTTCCAAATTTCAATACAATAGCACAAAAAAAAAAGAGTAACTACTAAGTTCCTTTATTCTTCCTGCAGGCTATGGTGGGTATAGGCTGGCAAATGGCAGTACCACATGTTCAGGGAGAGTAGAGCTTCTTCATGGAGGCACGTGGGGAACCCTGTGTGACTACCTGTGGGATCTACCAGCTGCCAATGCCCTCTGCCAGCAGCTGGACTGTGGAGTTGCCCAACTGATACCAGCTGGACAGTCCTTCAGGAAAGGCAACGAATCTGCCTGGAACGGCACATTCAGCTGCAAGGAGAATGGCTCAGGCCTGAGAGCCTGTCCTGTGAGTGCGCTAGGTCATGATGAATGCCCTGCTGGAAAAGACGCTCGTGTGATATGCTCAGGTAAGCAGCGGGAAGGTCTAAGAGGAGAACTGAAAAACTCCTTCTTTGAGGGAAAACATGGACCCAAATCCAGAGGGTGTCTGTGGAGCCAAGCTCTGTCTTTTGTCTGCTGCTACAGGCTTTTCCAGTATTTGAGGCTGCACTTCATCTGTACCACAAGGCTGCTCTCTGTGAAATGCTCCTAGTTACAGGGAACAGCAAGAACAGGGCTGCTCCACAAGGTAGGATGAGCTGGGGGCAGAGGGTGAGGACAACACAGGCAATGCCCTTACCCATCAAGGCACAATCCAAAGCATCTGCACAGAGCACAGAGGAAGGTACTGATAACAAGGTCTATGGACAGTCCCACACAAGGCAAAGTAATCAATCAGATGTAGGCTCCAACTGGAGAGTAGTCAGGAGTAGCAGGAGACAAGATGAGACAGTTACACCATTCACAGACTGAAGGCCTGGTCCAGGTTTAAATGAGGCCTTGGACCAATAAGAAAGCATAACTGGAGGCCCCAGGTGAAGCTGGCCAGAACAGTAAAGGTCTACTGGTTAACCCAAAGCCCTGAAACCTAGTTTCTTGAGTTTAATAATTTATAAGGGGACCAGATCCTTATTTTTAGTCATTCTTCTTAGTAATATAAGGGGGACTGAAGTCTAGTTATGAGTATGGAAGTTCCAGTGGCCCAGTGGAGTCATTTTTACTACTGAATGCTAAGAAAAACTCATTCCCATTTCCCAGTCACTTTCAGGTCATGCCCATGAGCAGTTATGAATGTGACATCTCAGTACTCACTTTCTCTTATATTCAGGGTGCCCAGGGGGCAGGTTAGTGAATGGCACCACATGCTCTGGCAGAGTGGAGATCCGCCATGGAGACACGTGGGGAAGACTCTGCCGCTCCCACTGGAATTTGCAAGCTGCCAGCGTTCTCTGCCATCAGCTGAACTGTGGTTATGCAAAGTCAATCCAGACAGGAGACCGTTTTGTGGACGGGAATGGGCCTGTATGGAGAGATGCTTTTCACTGTGAAGGGACAGAGTCCTGCCTGTGGGATTGCGCTCAGGTGACTTTGGGCAATCCAAGCTGTTCAGCGAGAGATGCAGCCACTGTTATTTGCTCAGGTAAGTCAGGAGTGGCCTTTTACAGGTAGTGCAACTTCAGATAAAAGCAGCATTAGTGATCTCACTCTGCCAAGTAAGTCTGGTACATCAGCCTGTCTCTAATGCTCTTTCCTTTCCCCCATCTCTCAAAACTTTGTTTCAGCACAAAAACTTCGTTTAGTAAAGGGATTCACATTGTTTAGATGTGCCTGACTCCTCACAGGATCTAGTCTTTGAGCTGGGGAAGCCTTTCTCACTTTCCATTGCAGAGTCTTGTGTACATGAAAGCAGAGAAAGCCTTACCAGAGAGGCTGTCTCCTTAACCAGTGGTGAGAATTATTTTATTACCAACATAGAAATTTGTCTTCCATCTCTCTCCTCCATGTTATTTCTCCTGCAGTAAGAGCAGTGGATGTCACTCAATACATTTTTCAACTGTCTTAGGCCCAGGTCTTGCTGAATCACTCAGACTCTCAGGCGGTGAGAGCCGCTGTGATGGGCGAGTTGAGATCTCTCTCCACGGCATGTGGAGCAGAGTCCTGGATGATGACTGGAACATTAAGGATGCTCATGTGGTATGCAGACAGCTCCAGTGTGGAAATGCCGAGAAAGCCTATTACCTTCCAAGGTCTGAGCGAGGCACGGGTCTTGTGGGCTTAAGAAGTGTCCAGTGTGCTGGAAATGAGACTCAGCTGATGCTCTGTAAGACCTCCCATTCTCAGACGGTGCCAATGGGAGTTGCTGAGGACGTCGGTGTGATTTGCTCACGTGAGTTACTGTGCGAAAGGAAGAGAATGCTTCCTCTAGCCCACCTCGTGCTGCGGTCTCACCAGATCTTAAATAGGCATGGGTCTGAGCTTGTGATACCCACCTGCTTGAATACTCTACGGGACAAATGATAGTTAAGGAAGCAAGTGTAATTTACACAATGCTTTCTTCACCTGATTTTCTTAAAAAATTTATCTCACAGAATCATAAAGAAATAATAGGATGCAGTAGTCATAAGAACACTAATTTGGCCAAGACTGCCACACATTCTGACTGTCACTTGGGAATTAAATAGGTTTTATTTTGTGACATTTCTATATTTATAGATATCTACAGCCTTTCTAAAGCAAATTAGAACCGTTTCTACTCTTATTTTGTAACCCATCGGTAACAGAAACTGCCTCTGTCTCTGTCTAACTAAACGAGTTTAGATAGAAAACAGCTTCTCAGGCTTTATAAGATAACGTGATCTCCGCATATACTTAGTATGACTAGACACTCCTTATTTGCAACATCCCAGAGGAATTATTCGAACATTTACCTGAGGCAGGAGTAGGCCTTTCCCTTTATGCGGTTTTAGCATCACATGAGTTCTGCCCAAGAAACCATAACAGAAGGACTGGAATATAACGAGAACATCATGCCTTAAAAGTGCTTTAAATGTACAGCCATTAAACTGACCTGTGCGTTATCATTATATTGCATGTTGACAGCTGGGTTTTCTTCCTGCAGGTAGCAGACAGATCAGGCTGGTGAATGGAACCAAGCGCTGTGCTGGGAGAGTGGAGCTTTATCATGACGGCATCTGGGGCACCATCTGCGATGATAAGTGGGATCTATCAGATGCTAATGTTGTCTGTAAACAGCTGGGATGTGGACATGCCATCAAGGCATTTGCCTCTGCTCATTATGGCGAAGGCTCTGGACAGATCTGGCTGGATGATGTGAACTGCACTGGGGCTGAATCTGATCTCTGGGCATGTCCCTCTAGGGCATGGGGCCAGCACAACTGCCAACACAAAGAGGATGCTGGAGTCCTGTGCTCAGGTTTGTTCCGAGAATCATTTGGTGAGCCTGTGGGTTGAAAGAGGAGGGTTATGTGAACGGGAAGCAGAGAGTATTGAAGACTTGTTTGGACAGCCTTTTGCTTTTTCTTGACTGCAAGCATAGTTGGTCAGTGCACCCCCTTGGTCCCACCAAGTTGCAAAGGGTTTACAGAAGTCCTTATTTTGCGTTAACCCTCACACACAAAAAGTGTGTGGTGGGGGATTTGGGGATAAATATTTTTTGGATATTTGGGGGATAAATTGGAGGGTTTCCAGCAAGGGGCTGTGGGTGTTCCTTGTGCAGGAGGAGGTCACCCAGTGCTAGGTACCCATTACATTCTGTTACAGCTGGCTCTGAAACCAATGGAAAGAACCCATTGTGCACCAAAGCATCAACCAATCAGAGAAGCATATGGTGGATCTGCTCCTGCATATTTAAGAAAGAGTGGCAGCTGCAAGAGGGAGGAAAAATGAAGGAGAAGTAGAAAGAGACACTGCTGGGGACATGGCTGGAGACATGGTTTCTATGCCAGAGGAGGTATGCCTCTCAAAGGGCTGTGGCCTGTGGATAAGCCACACCAGAGCAGGTACAACCCCTGCAGGGGCTGCAGTGGCTATGGCACAGTCTCTGCTCTGCAGTGGCTATGGCACTTCTGGGACACCAGAGCAGATGAGATACAGCTGAACGCTTGAGACAGCAGGACTTTGGGGAGTGTGGGCTTTTGTAAACGCTGTCCTGAACAATGTAGGAGGGCTCCGGGATCAGTTTATGGAGAGATATGTTAAGCGATGCCTAATCGTGCTGGTTCTACAACAAAATACCTCTTTGAAAGGACTGGGAAGAAGGGGATAATCAACTGCAGATTCCTGGGCTGCTGGAGTGTGGTTACAGGCAAAGGGAGAGGGACCCTGAAAAGCTTGTGATCACTAATGCTAGGGCTTGAACTCTCCAATGGCTAGGCACAGTTACTAATGCCCCTCTGGTACCATCTGGTGGGATGCCCTGTTGATCAAGGAGTGACCTATGTATACCATTCTGGACTGAGGATGCCTGAAGAGTGCAAGCTAACAGCACGGATGAGGATAATACCAAGGATGCAGCAGTATGGTCAACCTCAGGAAAAGCATGAAGAGAGAATGAGGATTCTGCATGTCCCCTTCCTATACACTGGGACTTTAGGATGTATTTGAAAGAAAAAGGAGACAATATGAGAGACTGGGAAGAAAAACCCGTCATAGACCTAGCATTGTGAGCACAGGTGAAAGGTGAGAGATTATTTAAACTATTCCCTTCTGCTGCCCCCACTTCTGGACCACATACTGCTCTGACAACTGATTTGAACTCACTGCATCAGGGGGGTTCTCCTGTGGGCTGGAGGTGGATGAAGCTAACCAAATTAGACTGTTCAGACAAGGCAGCCAGGCACCCTTGCCTCAACAATTTTGCACCCTACTGGATACCTAATGATAGCAGCACCCAGTGCATCTTCTTGTCCTCTCTGTATAGCAGTGATAAACAAAGCGTCCTTGGAGTAACTGGAGGATAAACATGCCCAGCTCTGGAGGAAGGGAACTTAAGCTTGAATAGATGAGTTTGGTACACCTTACTTGTGGCCACTGGCCCTACTGCCCCTGTCATCCTTGGCATTGACGGTCTTGATCACTGGAGATGGATAGATGTGGCAGGAAGGCTTTGGGTTTTTTGGAATAGGCAGTGTGGCTTGCACAGGTGAGAACCAGCTATGGGACTCTCCAGGACTCTCTAATCACCCAAACATTGCTGAATTTGCTTAAATAGACCCAGGTGTTGGTCCTTTGGCAATCCAAGTAATTTGCTGAAAGCAGTATCAAACTGACCAAGGGGTCACCGATGAAATCCCCAAAATAATTGTTTCCCTGGAAAAACAAGTATTGATCTTAAACACACAGTCACCTTACAACAGTCCTGTTTGACCTGTGTGGAGGTCTGCTGGAGAATAATGGTTTACAATAGCCTTCAGAGCTCTGAATGAAGTCACACCTCCATTAGCTGTTCCAGTTCCAGACATGTTGCAGCTCTTGCATGAGCTAGAAGCTAAAGAATACATCTGGTATGCTATAACTGGTATTGCAAATACTTTTTCTTTTTTAATCCCACTGGTCAAAGAAGCAAGACTTCAGTTTGTTTTCACCTGCAGTGTTGTGCAGTACACCTGGAACCAGCTGACCCAAGGGCGGAAACACAGCTCTTTGTATCTGCCGTGGCATCATCCACAAAAACTTAAAGTAACAGAATGCCAAAGAACTGTTCCTCCACCTTGATGATGTATTGATTGGAGGAACAACTCCAGAAGTACTAAGTAAAGGGCTATAGGAAATCATTACCTCTCTCAGTGCTGGATTTGCCAGGTTTCAGGCATTTAAAAAGGGTGGAGATATATGCCAGCTGACCAAATTACTTGGATAAGCACCACAGACCTCCATGAAATAAAGAAGAACCCAGGCCTTCTTGGGCATTACTGGATTTTGATGTACGCACATCCAACTCGTTACAGCCAACTGATCAAACATACATACCAAGTGACCTGAAATAAGCCTCATTTTGGGTGGGAAGAGGAACACCAGCAAGCTTTGGAGCTGATCAGCAGATGATAGTCCATGCCATGGCATGAGGATCAATATGGGTAGGTAGCAATACAAAAAAATTATTATATACACATGGAGAAAAGAAAAGCATCAAATGGAGTTTGTGGCAATGAGTGTCTCAAGGGATGAGAGACACTGTTGGAACTCCAGAGTCAGAGCCACAAAGGAGCAGAAAATAACTAGTCCCCTCTAGAACAAGAAGATCTAGCTGCATATGCAGAGGGTGTGAGTGCCACTGAAGTGAGTGCAGAGCAGTCACTGTGGTTATGCCCTAGACTAGCTGTCCTGATTTTTAGGTTCAGGGATTCAAGACTACTGAGGGAAGAGCAACCACAACTACCTGGCAAAAAGGCTGGCCCTAGCATATGATGAATTAAGTACTGCAAATAAACAACACAGTTTGTTCACTGATGGATCCTGCAAAAGCAACAGTGGGAAACAGGAGGTGGAGATCCTTGGAACCCCTCTACAGGAGAAGCTGCCATCTGGAAGGAGACTTGAAGAAGTTTGAAAAGCCTTGAAAATAGCCTTGGAACATACTCAGGAGAATCAACAGACTCACGTATACAGACTCCTGGATGGTGAATAATGTGGTAATGAAATCACTTAAAAGAATGAAATTGTGATAACTGGCAGCAGCAGGGAAAACCATTTTGAGCAGAAGTATGGAAAGTAGTACAACAGCTGCTTGAAGAAACACCTGCTCAGTATGTCATGCTAATAATGCATATATCCCAAATTCAAAGGCAACTCAAGAAGAGAAACACAGCAACCAAGCTGAGCAGCTGGCTCAACCTGTCAGTAGAGATTTGGAATGGGAGCATGAAGGAAAAGTATTTTTAGATAGATGAGCCTATGAAACCGCTGAGCATGCTGTGAGGGATCAAGGACTCAGAAGACTGCTTAGGCTTGTCTTGGGAGGATACAATGCAAGCAATTAGGCTGTGTGATGTCTGTGGAATAACACAACATACAGTGTGAATGATGAAACAGTATGCACAGTGAAAGAAATGAATGTTTGGAGATGCCTGGCAAGTGAATTATGTAGACCAATCCCTTCCTCCCCAGCACCACTGGCAGATGCTGTGTTCTTATAGTGGTAGAACATCACAAGGGTGGCTAGTAGCTTTCCCCACTAAGACAACAAACACAGGTAGCACCCTAGAAGGAATAAACAAACATATCTGTTGGCACCATGGAATGTGGCTTAGGCAGGAATCAGACAATGTAAGTCATTACAAAAATACAGCCGTTCAAGAATGGGTAGAGTGGGTACATCGCTAGGTAGCTAGAAAAGTAGAGGTGTGCAATGGTTTACTTAAACCCATGCTAACACTAGGGAAAGGGTCTATCAGGGAATGTATGACATCCTCACCTTCCTCAACCTCCAGGCAGCTGCGTGGCTAGCTAACCTAGATCCAGGAACTCATCATAGCAGCCCAGAAGAAAACCTGAGCTCAACTGGATGATAAACTACCAGCCAGCCCTGAGAATGGTTGGATTGGGAAGCCTGCAACAGCTTAAATCCCTAAGAAAGTGGTCTCCATCATTTGAAGAGTTTGAAGGGTTTACTTACTGGTTGGTCTTTGGAAAAAGAACAATGAAATGTGTGTCTTTACATCAAGTAAATAGAAGGGAGTAATCTTACTTTACCTCATAAACTACTTTCTTGTTCATGTGTGTTTCAGGCACAAGGTCTGAATTTTGTAATAAATATATGTTGAGATTGGTACGATGTTAACTCCTGTAATGTGGTTCCCAGAATGAGAGGCAGCATTTCATTGACTGTATGTGCACATTGTGACAATGTCAATGCCTATTGTCTGAGACTAAGGGTAGAGTTTACAATGCATGTATTTTATGATTATGATGATGGTAGAGTTTATAACGAATGTATATTCAAACACTCTTAAACATGTGTTTCACAGAGGTGATTGGTGAAATGTATTAGCTATAACTGACAGGGTTTCAGTCACCAGAGGCTGCAGGGGTGCCCTGTGCTTCTGCAGCAGGCTCTGAAATTATTGTAAACAAGTCATTGCACACCAAAAATTCAACAAATCAGAAAAGCATATGGCACTTGTGCTTCAACTTACCAAAGAAATATGCCTGCAACCATGGGGTGTGACCATCACTGTTGTTTGTTTATGTAGATGCTGGTGAATGCTGGCTAACCAGAAAGGATCACTGTACAATTTTTGGTTTGAAGTGCTTGCCACTTTTGTAGAGGTTTCCTCTGGCACTTTCTCATTCAGAGTGATGAACAGGATTGTTAGCAGATTCTGGATTTCACTCATCACAGCCAAGTTCCTAGCAGACGCAGGCCCCTCTAATACCATTTTTATGTCTTCACTTCTAGAGTTCCTGGCTCTGAGGCTGGTGAATGGCAATGACTGTGCTGGGCGCCTAGAAGTTTTCTACAATGGGACATGGGGGAGTATTTGCTCCAATCGTATGTCTCAACTCACTGCAACAACTGTGTGCAAACACCTGAACTGCGGAGACGGTGGAGAAATTGAAAGAGACTTCAAATATGGCAGAGGTTCTGGGCCCACATGGCTGGACCACATTGAGTGTACTGAGCAACATAGCTCTCTCTGGCAATGTCAGTCAGATCCCTGGGATCCTCAATCATGTGATAACCGAGCAGAAGAGACCCATATTTCTTGCACTGGTAATTAGAAATGCATCTGTACAGGACTACTCAGACATACACATAAACCTATGCGTGCATATATGGACATTGCAGTTATTACCTCATGTTCATTTGTTATCTGGCATATATTATTTCTAGTTTCATGCAAATGGCAGAAACATTTTCCTTTGTCTATATCCTTGATGTAGATGAGTGAATTAAAATTACATTAGTGTCAACAAGTGCAGTTACACACTGGAAATCCCAAGGAAGTTCCTGATAGGATGGTACCATTGCATATTTTTAAAGCAAAAATCTATGATACACAGTCAGTCTGTGAGACCTGAGTTAGGCTCAGACTTCTCAAGAAGTATAGAGGCATGTATGTGTTTCTACATGGATGGAGGCATATTAGTGCATATGTACACGTACCCACGTACACGCACACAGCCACGGGCAAGTGTATGAATTAGTTCAGTTCTAAAGGTCCATTTCTACTGCCTGCTCTTATAACAGTATTTCATACCTGTGGGTTCCCACTGTAATATAAATGAATCCTAGATGACATTCAGATCTCCTGAAAGGGACTGCAACTGCCTCACATAAAACCAAAGAAAGCACAGTCATCAGGAAGATTATTTAATTCACAGCAATAGCCAGTGATCCACCAACTACTGAATAGGCCACATACATATTATAGGAAAAAAATTACTTGATTAATTTTCAGGCATTTTATATTCCCTCGCTCTTTTCAGAGAATAATCAATTTACTTCAGTATTTAAATTCTGCAGGAAGAAAAGAGGCAACGTCTCCAGCCGCATTTGCTGAGTGCCCAAATTCTACAAGTTGTTCAGGTATCTCTACCTTTTTGTTTCTCCTTCTTGGTCCCTATGGACCTTCCTGTGGTTTCCACAATACCAAAGGTTTCTGTGTTTTGCAGACAGGGAGAAGTTACGAGTCATAGGAGGAGAGGATGGATGTTCAGGCAGAGTGGAGATTTGGCAGCAAGGTTCTTGGGGAACAGTCTGTGATGACTCCTGGGACATGGCGGATGCTAATGTTGTATGCAGGCAGCTGGGTTGTGGATCTGCTGTATCTGCTCTGAGTGAAGCTGCCTTTGGAAAAGGGACCGGTCCCATCTGGTTGGAGAAAGTGCATTGTAAAGGAACAGAGTTGTCTCTTTGGGACTGTCCTGCCAAGCCCTTGTTCAGCAAAAACTGTGATCATAAGGAAGATGCTGCTGTGAATTGCTCCGGTTAGTGACTGATACTTTGGTTCATTACAGAGATCGGGGAAGCAGGTGGATAGAGGAACATTATGTCAGCTGTACATCCCAGTGACTAGCCCCTTCATAATTTTGACTGCAGGAGCCTCACAAATGATGTGGAGATGTTCTCCCTGTTCCTCACACTTGCCTCTTCCTTAATCTGGACTTGCATTTCTTTTGCAGGTATGACAGAAACAACAGCATCACCCACTAGAGCAGGTAAAACATTCCTTCTTCCCCCTTTCTTTCTCCCACCAAATGACAATTTAATGTCCCCGATACTGCATAGCAGGTAAATCAGCAGTTTATTTCAGCTCATCAGAAAGCATCTCCTGCAGTCTTTTGTAAAGGAGAGCTGGGTCGCACTATCCCCGGCTGCTGAATGCTGGCTGCTTGAGCAGAACCCGCAACTGGGCAGCTGGTGATCTGCCTCACCTGAGCACAGCAGCAGGCTACAGAGGAACAGCCCTTTGGGTCACCTGATTCTCTACCTGTTGCTTCTTCATTTCCATTCAGACCGCACCCGTCGCCCTGCAACAGACACTACGAGAATTTCAGTGCCTGTCATCCTCTGCATTATCCTGGGGGCCATTCTCTGCCTGGTCCTTGCCATTCTTGCTGGACAGATCCGAAGTGCCAGGGCACAGCAGAGAGGTAGGTCCCTCAGGACTGGTATGAAACACCTCCTTGACATGGCCGGAGAGTGTTTAGTTGGCTGGGGAGGCTGGGGGGATGGGTGACTGAGATGAATGGCATTTGCTGCCACCCTGAGATTTTCACTTACCATCTGGCAAAGAAAGAGCCCAGCAGTGCTCATCCTCAGCCAGCACCTCTCAGTGACCTTCTGGGTACCAACCAGGCCATGTAGATCCATTCAGGCCACTTCTCCTTTTCATGACCCCTGCCTGAGCATGAGCAGAGACTGTGTGAGTGATCATTGCTTTTTATTTTCAGGCTACAGGGTATCCTATGACCCCTTCTCTGAGGCCGTCTATGAAGAGATCGACTATAACCTGATGAGGGAAAAGCAGAGCATGACTGGCCTCGCAGGTCTGTATGTCTTGCTCTTGTCAAGGGAAAATAACTGAGGCTAATTCCTTCTGGTGGCCCAGATCCCAACCTGATACTTTGCAGCTCCCAAATCTACTGGGAAATGGAAAATTCCTAGATCGGAGGAGAGGGGTTTCCTGCCCACTGGACCCTGCCAATTCCTCTCCTAGGGACAATTCATTCTGTGCTGTCCTCACTGCAGCCATAGAGCATTGGTCAGTATGCCAAACAACACCACCCACCCACCCCCAAAAAAAAGAAAAAAAAAAAAAGAAAAAAGGCTTTCACTGCAATTATTGATAGCATGAACAAATAAAGGAATAACTTGGATCTCCCTCCTAGCAGCTATGTGTCTCTGTAGGCTTCCTCCTGTTGACTGCTTTTCTCCCTTCGTGGCTTGCCTCCCTCATGAGCCATGGAGAGGTGTTATAGGGCCCCTGAGGGATTCTGTAAGCCCTTTATCTTGCAGGAGTAATACTGACTACCCAAGAATCTTCTTGACTTGAGTGGTATTACTGTAGCCTACTCTTTTCCTCATGATGCAGTCTTAGCAGCTAAGGAGAGTTTAATCTGATATCATACTCTTTCTCGTTTGCCTAGATTCTTATTCAGAGAGTTCAAAAACAAAGGCACAGTTTTATAGCGGGGACAGTGACGCAGAAAATGGTCCTGGAGCAACTCAAGGTAATGGAAGATGGGTATCTTACAAAGAAAGAGACCCAAAATCAGGGTAGCTTTTTATTTCCAAAGCATTATTGGTGATTAAACTTTTTTCTTGCTGCACTTCGTGTCCGCTACTGATGTTTCGGTATGAAACAAAAATTTCTGTTTAACTCTTGTGGTGGAAGAATGCCATATAACCTTATATACAAGAGCTAGTCTTCTTTTCTGTATGAGAAGTCAAAAATAAATGTTTTCCGGTATTACTGCACTCTTCACAAGACCCAGTCACATGAATCCAACAATTTGACAACTGCTTCTCCCAGAAATTGCAGTTGTAACAGCTTGTAAGATGTTGCTTCATTTCTGAGATAAATGCAGAGAATTAAGAGAGAGGAAAAAGATGCTCCAAATAAGAACATTGGCATATCATTGGAGTTGATTAGGGAATTTTAGTCTGAGTGATCTGAAGAAAATGCAGTTTGCCAGATGCGTGGGGTTTTTTTTAATTTGAAAAAGCTGAGCAAGAGCAAGTGCTTGAAGAATTTCATTTTCCTAGAGCTGATCCTAGCTTTTAGCTATTGCCTGGTCTCAGAGTTCAACTGCTAAAGACACAGGCAGTTTTGGACCTCAGCTGCCCCTATCCCTAACTCTCTGCTGTGCTATGTCTTTAATTTTGTTTTGTTGTTTTTCTTATATTAAGGTGCAGCTTTTTTATTAAAGTTAAACTAAAAGCTTTTCTTTTCCTTACTTGCTTTGAAATGCTTATCAAGAAGATAACTACTCCAAATAAGATTTCTTTTTCTTATGCAGATTGAATATCGAGTACTAAGTAAAAAGTGAAATAGGAGTGCTTTGACTGACTTTTAATTTTATATATGTATTATCTGTATGACCATTTGTGTATGTATATACTATAAAACAGTGAAAACTAATATTCTCTGAGGGATGGCTTCCAATTAAGTACAGACCACAGAGCTAGCTGCCCCTGTGGAATCAGAGCTGGCTACTCACAAAACTGGGTCTGATGAATGAATAAGGAATTGGCTGGATGGCTGCATCCGAAGACCTGCAGTCAAAGGCTCAATGTCCAAATGAACAGCAGTAACAAGTGGTGTCCCTCAGGGGTCCATAGTGGGACCAGTACTGTGCAATGTCCTTATTAATGACATAGGTAGTGGGATTGAGTGCACCCTCAGCAAGTCTGCAGATGACATCAGGCTGAGCACTGCAGGGATACGCTTGAGGGAAGCAATGCTGTCCAGAGGGCCCTTGAGAGGTTTGAGAAGTGGACAAATATGAACCTCACCTCATGAAGTTCAACAAGGCCAAGTGCAAGGTCCTGCACCTGGGTCGGGGCAATCCCCAGGATCAGTACAGACTGGGGGATGAATGGATTGAGAGCAGCCCTGATAAGAAGGACTTGGGAATACTGGTGGGTGACAAATTGGACATGAGCCAGCAATGTGTGCTCGCAGCCCAGAAAGCCAATCATATCCTGGGCCAGCAGGTCGTGGCCAGCAGTGTGGCCAGTAGGTTGATGGAGGTGATTCTTCCCCTCTTGTGAGACCCCACCTGGATTACTGTGTCCAGCTCTGGAGTCCTCAGTACAGGAAAGACATGGACCAGTTGGAGCAGGTCCAGAGGAGGGCCACAAAAATGATGAGAGGGCTGGAGCACCTCTCCTATGAAGAAAGGCTGAGAGAGTTGGGGTCGCTCAGCCTGGAGAAAAGAAGCAGAACTGCAGATATTTTTCTCCGAAGGTTTGGCCTAAGTTTGCAGCCACATGCCCGTAGGTGTCCTGGTTTCATCTGGGATAGAGTTAATTTTCTTTCTAGTAGCTGCTGTGGTTTGGATTTAGTATGAGAAGAATGTTGATAACCCATATTGTTTTAGATGTTGTTAAGTAATGTTTACATTAGTCAAGGACTTTTTCAGGTTCCAAAAGAAACTGAGAGAGCGCATAGACAAAGAAATATTTCATACTATAAACGTCATGCTTAGTGTATAAATGGGGGTTGACCAGGGGGCAGGAATCTGTGGTCAGTGCTCAGGATGGGTTAGGCAACCGACCATCGGTGGTGAGAGTGACTTGTGTTGTACCACTTTTTTGTGTATATTCTTTTACCATTATTATTGTTGTTATTTTCCTCTTCCGTTGCTGTTATATTAAATGGTCTTTATCTCAACCCACCAGCTTTTTTCCCTTTCTCCTCCTTTTCTCCCTCTTCTCCCTACCCTATGGGGGGTGGGGAGAGGGGTGGAGTGAGTGAGTGGGCTGCATGGTCCTGGTTGCTGGCTGGGGTTAAACCACGACAATAGGCAAATGGCGAAGGGTGGCTACTTAGCTAGACCATTTCAGAGAAATTTAACAGAAGGTGGTTAAAGTAATGAAAAGACAAGGAAGCAAGTGCTACACAGAGATAAACAAGGAGTAATTTGTCACTGTGCAATTATGAAATGCAATGAGGAATCTAACTCTGAGATAAAGACAGTTACTAACTGCTGCCTTCTCCAGATCTTCTTCCCCCTCCTGTCCCTCCTCCATGTTGATTTTCCCTTTCTACTGGTTACAGCAATGTATAACAATTCTTGGAGCCATATCATTGCTGTCTGGAATACCTTAGAGTCCTGAGCAGGATTCTTGGTTTATAACTGTTCATTATCATCATGATAATGTCAGTATTACAGGCCCTTATCACTGGATCATCAGCTACTGTTTTCTCTAGTGGAAGATCTCTCCCTGTTATAGTTAATACCTGTACTGTTCCAGACGACTCTCCACTGCCTGGAAATGCCCTGGAAGATGGTTATGATGACGTGACAGAAGCTCCTGGACCTAAAGATGCTTCTTTTTCTGGACAGAATGAACAGGAAATCATTGGGACCCCTGAAGAAAGTGAAGAAAGTGACAGAAACAAGGATTCACAGACAGGTGAGGCCAGATGAGCAGTGCTGTTAGTTTTCATAATCTATAGTTACTGTACTGCACTCAGGTAAAATCAAGGTGGAGGGTACCTGAAGGGTTCACCTAGCTTTTATCTAACCACTTTCAGGACAGAACACTATTTACCTACATGGAAATTGTAGGTTAGATGTTTGTTACTCTGTTCTTATAGCCACTCAGTAGCAGTGTTTCCACAACCTCTGCAGGTAACCTATGCCCATGTTGTGTTTTCCTTACAGCTATAAAATTCTTGCCTGTGACCTAACCTAAGTTTTCACTGCTATAAAATAAAATTGTTACTTCTTATTACAATGACCGTGGGGATACAGGAGTTGCGTTCATCTTTGTAACAGCCTTTTAAGTACTTGAAGACTGTTAACATATCTCCCCTCAGTTCGGCTTTGTGTTTTGTTTCTCTAGATTGCCGCAACATAAATTAGTCAATTTTCTACTTAGGTCTTATTGACTAGACCTCTGCACATTCTGTATGTCTCCACTCGGGCTGTGTCAGTAGGTCCATATCATTCAAAAGGTGTTTCAAACCCAAAATTTTACAGTATTTCTGTACAGCGTAGTACTATGACCTTACTAGTGAGTAGAAGGACTACTTCTTATGTCTTACAGGATATCCTTCTGTTTATGCATGCTAGTGTGATATTTCCCTTTTTTGCAACATCATGACACTCCTGAGAGTGCTCAGTGTCTGGCCTGATGCAACTTCAAATCCTGCTCTGTAAAATACTATTAAATATAATATAATACCATTAGACACCGATCTTTCTAATTATGCAGCTGATTGTTTCACTCTTCACCTGTAGTCTTGCAAGTGTCCTTATCAAATTTCATTCTATGTTCATTAAAAGTTTGCTAGCATCATTTGAATTACATTATAGTATGATATCACCTGGAAAACATAATAAGAACCTGTATCTTTTATCTTAGGACTTAATAAAAATGCACACTTGTATCTAGGGCTGTCAAAAAATCTTACCTGGTACAGTGAGCTACACTAAGAATACTATTTTTGACTGAATTTGCACCCAGTCTACAGAGGTTTGAATTAGACCATATTTCTCTAGTTTACTTATAAAAATATCTTGTGACTGAGTGACAATATGCTCTACTCCTTTATAAAAGCACTTTTAGATAATCAAAAAGAAAAATTAGATTTATCTGGTGTGATTTATTTTTAACAAATCCATATTATCTACTATCCACCTGCATTTTTCCTTCTGTCTCCTTACAAGTAGTTTATTTGTTCTCATATCTTTCTGAAGTTGAACTTTCTTTAACTCCTAATCTTGTTTCTTCTCCCACACACCATCTTCAAAATACACATATGTTGTTCATGTTTTCCCAGTCCTTCAGAGCCTGTTCTCTGTGAGTCTTTAAAGACAGTGTATAGTGCCTGGAGGATGGATTCAGCTAGGTTTTTATCCTAGCACTAAATTTTGTCAGGCCCATCTAATTCAAAAAGAATTAACAAAAAAATATTTAAGATAGACTTTTCTTCCCCTGTGCTCTTAATATAGCTGAGGAACACTTGCTCAGCAGCTGAACTCTACCTTTCAGGGTAGTGATAAATATATTTGACAGATTGAAGACATGAAAAAATAATAAAAATATTTTAGGACTCAAAGTGATTAGAGAAACTTTAGAGATGTTTTTCTAACAACCCAGGATTATATTCATTTTAAGATTATGTATAAAGTTGTATACATTTCTACCTTACTTAAACAAATTCTCTGTGTCTTTGTGAACCTCACTTGCTGTTGACTTCATAAAAAGCTGCTCTGTTGTGTTGACAAACTTTGCTGTTTGCAAAAAACGTGGATAGTTAAGGTATATTCATCTCTCTCATCTGTTGTTTGCCTTCTAAAAATCAGAAGATACTAGGGGTTGCTAAATCTGGTAGGCTGATGCAGGTCCCTAAGTCCAGCCAGTAGCTGGGCTGAGCATGTGTAGGCATGCACACACATGCACCTACATAAAATACATATATGCAGATACACAAAGCTGGCTTGTAGAGCCAACACAGACAGAAAACATAGCACTCAAGCACAAGCAGCACCAATAGCCTCATCCTGTTCCCCTCTCTGGATGACCAGGATGAAAGCCTATTGGTGGAAAATGTATATGCACACACAATATACGGATGCCTCCAGTAGCTGGCCTTAGATAGTCTATCCAGCAGCCACCCCTGGGTCCTACGTCTCTCGAGTTGCTGGTACCTGCATGTACTAACCCTGGAGGCCCACAGACCCACACCAGTTTCTGGTAATCAGACCTACACGCACCCACACACATGCACACAAACACTATACTTCCATCAGTAACTGGCCTTAGGCACTCTGTCCAGTAACTGGTTTTGGAAACCCCTGGCTTTCCAGTTACTTCACATGCACGCTAGCACCCATACATATGCACAAGGCGTCCCCCAGTAACTGGGCATAGACATGCAGTCTACCTAGTAACTAGGCCCTGGATCCCCTGAACTGCCCTAGCTGCTGGTGTCTTGGGGNGACAGGACAGATGCTGCTGATCAGGGCATGGCCAAACACGCATGCTGGCCAGCAGCCTGTTTACATGTCACCAGCCCTTTTTATCCCCTTATCATTCTACTTTCTCATGTTTGTTCCTCTCCAAGCTACGCTGATCCCTCCTTTTCTGTGCTTTTGTTTCCTTCTCTAAGCAGCCCATAGTAAGTTGTCTACAATCCCAAGATGCTCTTCCCCTGTGTTTCATAATAAGTCTCCTATCTTTGTGGGCAACAACACACCTCAGTCAGTAAGGTGGGTTACATCCTCTTAATGGGTTTCATAGACAATGGGTTGAGCGCTCTCCTGCGAGGAGCCAGATGAGGGCACACGTGTGGGATGAACGAGGACAGATCTACTAAATTTGCAACATGTCAGATAACACTTGAGGCAGTAAAACAGAGTTGGGTTGTTGAGGGATTTTGAAGAATTGCCTTTATTATATGTGTTTAAAGTTACATCAGTAACCTGTTTTCTGGGAACACTAAGCCTAATCCTTGCATGTACATACATGTAGCAGGAGGCAGGATGAGACAAGCATTTCTCAGGGCTTTCACAGCCATGCATATGTATGGTTCTAATTTCCGGAGAAGACAACGGACAGCCCATGCTGCCAGCTGCACAACCATGCAGGATGTACATTTATCTGAGTGTTCTTCACCTTATCTTTTCAGACTGCAGTCCTAATGTGTCAGGAAACAGGGCATCTGAGGCTGAGAGACATTCATCCCCTGGTCTTGAAGATACAGGCTATGATGACACTGAAGAGCTGGGACACTTCTGAGCTGTACTGACCACTTTTGGAAACACACCTCTGTTCATAAAATGCTAATTGGGTACTAGTAGAACCAGAACAGCCTGCATTAGTTTACCTAAGTTTGGTTTATTTTCAGCATGACTATTTAGAAAATCTTTCTAATTTCCCTCATAGTTTCTTGTTGCGAAGACTGCATAGATAATTTTGCTTTTTATTTATAAGTATTTTCATTGTAATTTTTCTTTTCTACTGAGTTAATTTTTCAACTTGTGATATTTCCTTATTAGAAACTCTTCTCAAATTTATGCTTCTCCTCCCAGATACACAAGGCACCTTTCTGGAGATTATTAGGAATGGAGACTGAACTGCAAGAAAATAATCAAAGTTCTGTTTCATCCTTTGGATATTCTTGATTGTCACACAGAATGTGAGGACTGGAATTAATTTTCTACGTAGTGCTTTGTGAGATGAGAAACTCAGCAAGAGGTTATTCTTGTCCTCACTTTAGATGCAGGTCTGTCATTTGAATTATGTACAAGTGAATCATGCATTTGATTGGAGGGCAAAGCTACTCTTCTCTTTTTTCCTTCTATACCATCATGACTTATTGTCTCCCACAGCCATACCAATTATTTAGTAAGAGAAAGTTTAATTTCTTGCCACAAATGGGAAATGGTGGTCACATGTATAGGTGTCTGTTGTATAATTTCTTTTAACTGTATGAAGGCAGACTGAAAAAGTCCGCACGTTGATGGAATAGAAGGTGAAGTATTGTTCTCTTGGCACCTAATGAAATTTTGTTCGGGTCTTGAAACAAAAAGCCTCCCTTGCACTCTGTCATCTCTCTTGGCCTCCATTTATCCCTCAGAATGTGAGCCCTACCCTTCTAGCAGGCAATCCCTCTCTGCCCAAGAAAGCTGCTAATTTATTCAAGAATGTGAAGGAATTTTTCAATGAACCTTATTCAGATCAACTAAGTATCTCAAAAGAAAAAGGTCTGAAACTTCAACATGGATATGATTTTTTGGATCAAAGGATAAGCGTAGTGGAAACACAGGCTGTTGACAATTTGCCTGGAGCATGCCAGAGTAATGACGTGTCTAGAAGGAATACCTGTGAGAGTCAGCATAATCTAGATGAGACTCTCATCCTACATAAAACCAACAATTGTTCTAGCCATCATGATACATAAAGAAATATGAGTTTGTCCCAAGCGGCTGAGAAGGCACACAGACAAGCAGATCCTCTCCCAGACAATCTCACTAACTTCAGTAGCCCAGCATCAGGACGCCCTACCATCCTCTGCCAAGGACTGCGGCAGAAGAGGTTGCACTGAGATGATCCGAATACTTCTGGTATTCAGTGAGTATCCTCTCAAATCCACATTTCCCTGGATGTTTCACTCTCAGCACTGAACGGAGCTTCCTGCGGAATATAGCAAGAGCACAGGAGTAATCTGTACTGCTGTGATTCTGTAATGCGTAGGATGTTTCTATCTGTGTAACTTTATCCTTTCCGAGCTAGACTGGAAGTATTAAGGAGGAAATTCAAAAGGGAAGATAAGTCTGGCAAAGACAAGGCACTTTCTTAAAAGAGATCCTAAGAGAAAGCAACGGCCTTGACATCTAGCTCCAGGCAAGAGTGCTCTACTTCTTCCCTGGTTAAACCTGGGATCACAGGAGGACAGAAAGCCATTCCAGCAGCCAAGTCTTTGAGAAAGGAATTCTTGCTGATTGCTTCTCCAGCAGCATCAGTAAGACCTGACAGACATGCTACGGGCATGCTGTGAGACACAGAAGGAGGGAAACACATCCATCCATGTAATTTATTTGCATCATGCTATCTGCTTTTCCTGGCTCACTAATAGAAAAACTAGCAAAGTGGAAATAGTGTTTGCAAGGAATAGGAAAAGGCAGCAGAAACTGACAGGGGCAATCATTTCTATGCCAGAAACAGGTGTAGCAGACTATTTATCTCTGTCAGAATTGTCTGTACAGGACAGGACCTTCCCTCCCTGGGTGCATCAGGCTGGGCTCCAGCGACTGGGAAGGAGGAATCCCCTGGGACTCAGAGATGGCAACAACTGATGTCATTGGCATGATCTACTCGAGCTGGGTACTTCCCAGGTGATCGTATATAAGGGTACGTAATCCTCAGTGTGGCAAGTGGACTGATCTTGGAAATGGCCTCGCAGTGGTAAAATTTGTAACCAAACTTCTATAGCATTATGGGTGCAGCTGAATGGGACCTGCCCAAGGAAATTTTTAGGATAATTTGAGTAACTGGATTGAAACCATATTAACAGAATGCAAGAATAATAAGAGGTGTAAAATGGCTTAACTGTGGGATCTATCAGGCAAAATTTCTACTCTGAGGGATGAAAACAGATGCTTACAGCAGTATGTACAAAACATCCTGTAAGTAACAGATCACTTCAAATTATTATGAGCAGGATGAAAACCAAGAGAATCAGGCTAAGGCTGAGCTCATTACAAATCCATCTTTAAAATTTGTGAAAAGAAAATCAGGTACAAAAGGAAAATACACAATTGCGAAGGTGTAGCCTCCATTTACAGAGCAAAACTCCCGAGTACTGCATGCAAATTTCAACTTCACCTGATTTTACTGTTTGATCCCTCTAATCCTCCCATGCCTGTTTTTCCTTATACTGCTTTTACTGTTTGTCTGAAACAACACAACTTCATAAATAATGTCAATAAGGTACCTAGTGCAAATACAAATTTCTCATAGCTCCTGTCATTAGACGAACACCCAGACAACCTGGTAGGAAGCAGGAAATGGCTGGACGGGACAACCCAGGCTCAGCCAGTGTTATTTTAGCAGCACAAAGGCCTGTGTTTCTGAGGACGCTTGGATAAAGGTCCCGATCTAAGGAAAAATACACAGTTTCTAAAGAGCTTGGACCCTCCTAGGAACTTTAAAGATTTTGCCCTTGAAGAACAACAGAAATATGGACGCAGAGGACGGGTCGGGTTACAGTTTATGTGTGACACTGCATGACATCCCACACATCAATATCCCCCTCCTTCCTGATAATTTAAGTGCTAAGATTAACAGCACTTAAAAAGGGTGAGGGCAGGGTAAGAGGGTTGAAATTGCATTCAGAGACCAGCACCACCCCACCCTACAGTGCCAAAGATGCAAGGTTCATTCACCAGAGCAGAAGGAACTATGTTTTAATTCATATTAAAATTACTCTAAATTAACTACTGAACCAACACAGACTGGGATGAGATACCGGAGTCAGGGACTGAAGGATGGAGATACTGGGGTCAATCAGTTGGAAATGAGGCACCCCGCTCTGATGGATCCTTATGCTGTTACGCATACAGAATCACAAACATGACTGCGAAATTATAAGAGAGACAATAAGACTAAAATTCCTCAACCACTAGTCGACGGGCCATCAAGAATTTACAGGAATAGCTTTGAAGAGAGTTGACTTGGACTTTGTAACTGATAAGAAGGGGGAAACGAGAACATGAGTACTATGGGTAACTACGCAAAACTTAAGGAACGTTTAGGGAAAGAGTCAAAGGTAGGGAAAAAAAGGAATCAGAGAGGAACAAAGTGGGGGGAACAGAGGGGAAGAATAAAACGGTCCATTTGTGTATATGCAGTTACTGGTTAGAACACTTGTCTGAATGAGCCCTGTGCCTGATCACAGTCTATCCGGCCTTACTAAGATTTATTAAATACATTTCTGTTTAATTTCACCCTCTACCCCATGTGAGATTGCTCAAAGGTCTAGGTGACAGCCACTGGAGAGATCAGACTAACTGAATCAAATGCAGCAACTCGAGTTAGATCATGTGTGAAAACAGCCCGTGTCTTTGTGGTGCCAGCAACCAACTTCGCATCTCAGCATCAGCAACAGAAGGGACCATGGGTCACAGGGCACATGTACCTGGGCTGCCAGCAACTGGAAGGACCTGTCCATTTATATTTTGCCCTAAGATGATGTCCATGGGCGCATATGTGTAATTTGCTAGAAATCTGGTAGGGATGCGGTGAACCTGGTAGCTTGACAGAAGCAAGGCTGCCACAGCTCCATGATCCCAGGTACAACCAGTAGTGGGGGCTGAGAATGTATTCCTAGTAGGCACAGACACAAACACACATAGACAACACAGATCAGCACAGTCAGACACACTCAGCACTCACACAAACACAAACAGAACCGCCAGCCCTTGCTCCGGCTGATCTGGATGAAGATCCACTAGGTACAACGCGGCTTCTCCCCTGTAGCTGGGCTAAGACACTCAGTCTACCGAGTAGCTGGCTACTGGATCCCAGTTTCTCCAGCTGCTGGCACTTGCTCATAGAACCCCTGAGGCCACAGCCTCACTCCAGTTGCTGTTACAGACCTCTTAACTCACAGACACACACATACATACACTCACAACTTCCCAGCAATTGGCTGGGACTCCCCTGGTTCCCTCTGGTAGCCAACTCCTTCTATGCTTTTGCCCTTCGAGACATACAGGCACGTGCACACAGAGCTTACTGGGACTCTCCTGGTCCCTGTGGTAGCCAAGTCATGTTTACATATGACTGGCCCTTTTTATCCCCTTATACCTCTATTTTCCCACACTTCTTCCTCCCCAAATTGCCTAGATTCATTCCTTTCCCTGTCTTTGGTTACTCCCATAAACACCCTGTAAATCTACTGTAAACCCAAAATGATCTTCCCCTGCATCCCAGACCACTTTGCAGCACCTCTCCCTCCCACAAAANAAAAAAACAAAAACAAAAACAAACCCACCCCAGTCCTGCTTTTGCTGACTTGATGGGTTTTATCTCTAGGAATAAACCCCATCAGGGCTAACGTCTGTCCTGGGACAACGCTAGGAGGAGGCCAGGACAGTGTGTTCCACCTCTCCAAGAGGTGGAATTTGGGTTCTCACATGCCGTTTTACCCTGAGCGCCTCTGGGCTTACAGAGAGGGTGCCTGTGACGTGCTCCTGTGATAGGCCTGGAAGCAGCCAGGGCAGGGTATGACTTGGGCTCCCCCACCACCACCTTTGTCTTTCTGTGTTCTTCTGTGGACGTGCAGATTAGTTTTTTTACCAGATAACCTAACAACTTCGAGCTGTACTACCTGGTTTGTAGGAGGAACACATGGAAAGACTCACATCTGAGCTGGAGGCGGCTAAAGGAGCTTAGAGCGCAGTCCCTGGGCCAAGGTGAGAGCCTTTGCTGATAATCAAGGGATCCATGAGTGCAAGAGTGCTTGTGAGACAAGTGTGTAAGTGCACACCTCTGTTTGCCAGCGAGTATGGAGCTGGACTAGCTGGCAAGTAGACGACCCATATATCAGGCAAGAGGGCTAAGGATCAGGGCGTGAACATGAGAGACGCTGAGGGCCCGTGCTGATATTCAAGAGATCTGCCAGTGTGCACGTGCTTGAGAATCTGGAGGGTGAAAGGGTGTGTTTTCACGAGTGAACTTAACCCTGATCAGCCAGAGAGCAACGGGACTGGACTATCTATACTTACATTTTTTTGAGGGCTGGTGGTGTTATCTGTGAGTGTTGTTACCGGCAGCATTCTGCCTGTTGCAGCCCGTGTAGCTGGCCCTGTTAGCATCCTCTGTGTGCATGTGCACGCGCGCGTGCGCACACACGCATCTCCCTGCGACACACACTCAGCCTCACTACTGGCTGAACCTGCACGTGGGAAAGCTTTATCAAAGCTGACGTATTCTTATGCATAGGACTTACTTTTCAAACCACTTTTTAAAGAATTTGCCTTCTTTGAAGAAGGCAAGACTTAGTTTAATAACAAAGGAGAAATCCTCTGTGATATTAAATTATACTTTTCAATGATTTTTAACAGGACATTTGCTAACCCTAACACCGACATATATAGACAATTGCCTTGACTCTGCCTGGCTTTATGTCAAGGTTCCTCAGTGCTATCACATAACATGGAATAAGTTAGAGGACAAATACAGTGGGTTTTGCTTCCTTCTGTCTGTCTGCACTTAATTTCTTTACCTTACTGTAAGTGTTTCCAGGGGTAATGTACAGATAGACAGCACTAAATAACGCATGGTTTGGGTAATCTTAGAGAGCTGAGTCAAACACCTTTAACACAAAGAGGAACAACTCGTGTTCTGCTCAAAGGTAGCCAGTCTGACTCTCTCAGCCACTCTCTCCCTCTCTTTAAATAAATACATATAATATGTAATACAAGCAGCAATTCTGAGCCAGTTTGGCCTCTCCAAGGGAAAACTGAACCTCTTGATCGTTTATAGTATCAGTGAATAAAGAATTGAATAGAAAAAGCCAAGTGGATGAAATTCCCAGAAGCACTCAAAATCATTTAGAAAACCTGTATTGATTATAGCTGTTAATAATGGTAGACAATCCTCACTATGTCATTTCAGAACTACATGTGAAACAATGCATTTTCTTTCCAAGGGTAGATCTATAATGATCAATCAATACAGTTTCATAGACTAAACATGTTAAATATAAAGACAAGCAGTTCTATTATAATGAGCATCTTATTTTTCTAAGACATAAAAGTTTGTAAGCAACCATACTTCTATGCTGGAAACTGTTATCATCTCTACATTTAAAATCTATTGTCTAAAGTTAGACACATTCATGTTGTAACTCCTGAAGAGGAAGAGGCCCATTTTCAGAGCTTGTGAATGCTTGGAAACCTATAAAACCCAGTGGGAGATGCCTATCCAAGAGCCGAATTTAGCCCGGCACATTCAGTATTGTTCATTGATATAAGGGAGGAAGTAAAGACCAAAGAGCTGAGTCTGTAGAGTCAGTTACTCCAAAAAGCAAATACTCGAAAGGCAGTAGCGAAGTGTACTGCACTTCCAGATAAGGCAGCATGAAAGACTGGAATTCACTTAAAGACCGAAATTAACTTCTCCAAGGCCGCAACGTGGTTGTCTCTGAGCACGAGGAGTCACCTGAGGAAAGAGACGATGGAATTAGCATGGGCTGTGTGCTTTTGGAAGAGCTGACTTTGTGCTGTTGCTCACGTACGTGAGCCACACTTGGAATAGCGAAATGAACTTGTTGAACGTATCAAAAAGGAGATGGTGTGTCCTGGTTTGTTGTGGCCCAAACCACGACATGGTGGCAAAACACTATTTTGCTACTTGCTATGCGCCTCAACGGGATATTGGAATATACTTGACAAGACTTTTAAATATCACGAGGCAGAAAGAGACTTACAGATTATTTGACTGGTGTGTGTAAACATCGTCATCACCTTCATAAAAAGGGTAATACTAAAAGGAAGAATAGTGATTGTTTCTGTGCTTTGGAGTGTAGCATAAGAACATTCTTAAAAATGTCAGTGCGCTTAGAAGGAATGGTTCGTAACTATGAATTTTCTAGTAGCAAGAACTTCAATTTGTTACCCCAACCGGTTAGTTTTCGGGGGAAATTTTTTGCCCCTTTTTTTGTTTGTTTGTTTGAATTTCACACCCCCTCCGCCGGCTCCGGCAGGGAAGCCGTGCTGCCGGGAAAACATGCTGGGCTGCTCCGCTGAGTCAGCTCCCTCCTTGGGAGTCTCCTCTCCTCCTGCCTCGCCATGGAGAAGGGCACAGGCTCCGCTCCCGCTCCCCCCCGGTTCCCGCCCCCGCC
>VZSZ01010811.1:252897-309836 GCA_013398815.1 Ibidorhyncha struthersii
GCTGCTGCCGCTGGGGCGCGCTGGGTAGCGGCGGCGGGACGGGACGGGGCCGACATGGGGCGGACACTCGTGGAGCTCTTTTACGATGTGGTATCCCCGTACTCCTGGCTGGGGTTTGAGGTGAGAGTGAGGGCAGCCGGAGGGAGGCCGTTCCCGGGGCGCCCCGCGGCGGCTGCTGGCGCTGGGCCNGGCCCGGGCGGTCGCTCCGCCGCTGCCTCTCCTTCAGGAGGCGGCTGAAGGGCAGCTCGTCCGACCGACTGGCGGTGCCTTCCCGCCCCGCTGCAGGCGGCGCCCCCCCTCACGCTTCGGTGTGCTTTTTATCTGGCGTGTGAGGGGCGTTTCGGGTTCTTGGGTGCGCATTGAGAACCGGGGGCACGATGGAAGCGCGTCTCAGCCAAACGGCAGCCACGGCCCGCGCTTACGTGCGTTTTTTTTTTTGCTGAAAATTCTGTTCTAGGGACAGTTTCGGTGTTTCAACAAGCGCGAGTGTCCACTCGTGAGCTTGATCTTTTCCTTATTTGCCGCTGCTTGGACTTGTGTAGTCGTGATACAAATAGCGGTCCTTCCAGTTTTTCTGAGGCGGGAGTGCTCTGGCAGCCTCCAGAGGAGGATTTCATCCCTAGCACTAACGTAACAGAAAAGGATTTTCTGCGGGGTCTGTTTCGTGCCTTAGCTTATTTCCTAGCAGCACGCGGCTCTACAGACACCTCCTCTGACTGTTAGTTAATCCACCACAACTTTTCCATGTTGCAGGTGCTCTGCCGGTACCAGCACATATGGAACATTGATCTGCGCTTTCGTCCAGCTTTCCTCGGCGGCATAATGCAAGCAACTGGTAGGCAATGCGGGGAGATTAGCTCTGTAGGGAAATACCTTCGCTAGGAGGACACTATTGGGCGATCTCTTAGTGGGTGCGGTGCCCAGAGAGGCAGCTTTAATCTAAATTTTGGCACCAGTAACAAATTAACCGTAAGATTGTGGAGCTCAGTAGTGATTGAGAAGTCAGCCACAAGGAATTTCACACAGCGCAGTCTATGCCATCAGTTCTAAAACAGGATAATAATAGTTTCGTATGGAATGTTTTCCTAAAAGTTTTCTGCTGAGTTCAAACCAGAATTAATTTGTGGAACACTTGCGGTTTGTAAGAGGCATGAAATATCCAAGTATGCCATAAACCAGAACTTGTGGGCTTATTAGAACAAGTTAATCATTGAGACTTATAAATAGTGAAATTAACAAGTCTCTGCATTTGTTTACCCATGCATTAGTTTAGCTTAAAAGTCATCTGTTTGAATCAGTATAAATTGCTGCTAGGACATTTGTACCTTGGTTTAAAACTTATTTTGCTAACTTACAGAGTTGATCTGTGCACAACCAAGATAAATCATGTTTAAATCCCAGCATTATCTTTGGAAAAGCTGTGTATGTTTCAGTAAGCCAGTATGAAATTACACTCTTCCTTAGGCATATGTATGGTTGAGGTCTAATTTGTCCAGTTTTGTTTTGTCCAGTGTTGTTATAGTACAGTTGAAAATGTCAACAGAACTTTTTCTGAAAGGTAACAAACCCCCAGCAATGTTGCCAAAGCGTGCAGAATACATGCTGAAGGATATAAAAAGGATGGCAAAATACTACCAAGTGCCTGTGCAAATTTCAGAAGATGACTTCCAACGTATCTTTAGTACAAGTAAGTAAGAGACTTAGCTTAGCGGTATCGTTCAACTTTAGCACTTCTGGTTCAAGTTCTGCATAACAGTAAAGGCGAAGATGAATCCCCTTTCCACAGCCTCTTCCTGTATCTGTGAGCAGTATGAAGTCTGTGCATTTTTAACCGTAAAAGGAACTTCTGGAGAAACAGGCTTGTGAATTATATGAGCATGGAAGATACTGTGAATCAACATAAGCTTTACTGTTTGGGGACTGTTACAGAGAAGATCATACTATTCTTAGGTAGCACTTGTGCGGACCATATCTGTGCCTGATCCTGTGCCTTGCTTCAGTATATTTCTCTGTCTCCTCACTAATCCCAGGCAGTCTTGGGGCCATGCGCTTTATTACAGCCATTGATATGACACAACCACGATACTTGGAAACCTTATCTAGGGAGTTCTGGATGCGTTTTTGGTCACAGGTCAGTATTTTGTGAAGCCAACTTCTTGATCCTTTCTCTGTCACCCTTCCTGTCCCACTTTGTTCAAATGTGGGATTCGAGCAAGAGAAAGGAAATGTCTTTTAATGAAAAGTCATAGCAGACAACTTAACATCATAGTGATTCAGGAGCCATTACAAGAGAAGAACTAGCTTGTAGTCATCTAAATTTGCCTTCTTTTAGGTATGTATGATGAATCCCATGGGCTGAGTGGATCAGTAGTTTATATCAGAAATCATCAATACATTTCCAGATTAGGTGACTTGAAACTTTTTCTGAGGAAATTTCTTCAGCAACTAGTATTGTTTTTATTTATATTTTCTTAGAAAACTTGCTTTTAAGTCCAGAGCTGAGCTTTTGTTCTTAACTACTGAATTACTTATTTTATTCTTTTACCAGCGTGAAGATATCAGTCAGATGGAGAATATATTGGCTGTAAGTGTCGCCTTTTTGTTGGTGCTTCTGCGTTTCTCATACAGATTCTTATTGGTGGCTTGGATCAGTAATGGACATGAAGACTACTTAGTCACATGATCATTTGGAGTTTTGAAAAATTTCAGCTAGAAGAAAGTGGATTTAGTTTCCCTAGCAGCTCTGTTTGGAATGATTTTTTTTTGTTGTTGTTGTTGTGCTTTAAATGGCACTCAGAACCAGAATCTCCTTTTTTTGTTAATTCATGTGGCGAGACACCCAGGATGGACAATGAATTATCTGTTAATACAGTTTTATTAACAGTAGACAAAGTATGAACAGCATCTCCAGAATATATTGAGGTCTTGGTGCTATATGAAATCTTCAGGTGAAATGCAACACTTTGGAGTGATGGAGCCAGGCTTTACTATTAAGTTCAGTGCCGTATTGCCCTTTTCTATGCTTAAAATTGTACTATTTTGATGTATTTTCTTTTGCTGTTTAGATTTTGTTTATTACAGTAAAAGCTGCAATGGCATGTAAGTTAGTATACCATGAGATCCTCTTTAAGGGCCCTCATTTCTACATTATTTTATTTTTTAAGTTCTTGGAATATGAAGAAAAGAGAGGAATTGTCCATAACTAGTCTCTCTCCTATCCAACATCCCTATTTGAAAACTGAAACTTGTAGTCTTGCTGTTTCCCAGAGTCTATCCTTGCACTTCAGCTTCATCTTAGTGTACCTTTTTTACCAGAATTTCAGCAAAGGTTTGCATTTTGCCTTTTCAAGAGGCAAGATTTGAAGGATGTAGTTAAACTGCAGTATGTTAACCCTGGTGGGCAGTTAAGTGCACAGGCGCTTGCTAACTTCCCCCCCCCATTGCCAAGTGGGACAGGGGAAGAGGAATAGAAGAATAAAAGCAGGAAAACTTGTGGGTCAAGATAAAATTGCTTAATAAGCGAAGGAGAAGTGGAAGAAAGGAAAAGAAAAAGAAAAGGAGGAAAGAAGTGATGCAAAGGCAATCACTCGCCACCTCCCACAGGTAGACTGATGCCCAGCCAGTTCCCAAGCAAAAGGTGTCTAACCTCCCTAAGCCCCCTCCTCACTTCTTATTGCTGAGCGTGACGTTATATGGCATGGAATATATCTTTGGTTAGTTCTGGTTATCTGCCTGGTTGTGTCCTCTCCCAACCTCTTGTGCATCCCCAGTCTATTCACGGGGCAGGGTTGGAGAGTGAGAAACAGAGAAGGCCTTCAAACTGTGCAAGTGCCCTTCAACAAAAGCTAAAACATTAGTGTGTTATCAGTGTTGTTTTGGTCACAGATCTAAAACACAGAACCACAGGAGCTGCTGTGAAGAAAGTTAACTCCATCCCTGCCAGACCCAGTACATAAATATGTACAGAAAGCCCTCATATAGTCTCTGAATCCATCGTTATTTAAATAAAGCAAGGACATGCAGAACTTCAGATAAACAATACTCAAAAAGATCTCTCTGTAATTTAGTAACTGGTGGTCTATGAATATCCCCCTGTGTTCAGCAAGGCAGAGAGGTAGGCATCTCCTTGTTTGCTTGTGTCTGTCATCATTCACCCCTGCAGCAAGCACTAGACTTTCCTCTTCTGGAAATACGCCATCCAAAGGTGGGCGAGGGCTCACGGCCTTTTCATCTGAGTCTTTATAGGTGAATTTATTTTACACATCAATTAGAAAAATGGAACGTTGTTTACTCGATACAGTTCCTTAGTACTTTTTTACTTCTTTTTTTTTAGTCAGCAGTAACCTCACTTAAATTACTACAGAAGCAACGTATAGTCTTTGAATCCTGCCCCAGTACACTGAAATACCCCTTCTACTCTAAAATGGTGAGGACCAGATACTGCATTTCTCTGCAAATATTGCAGACTAAACACTGTGGCTACCAAGCATACACAGCATTTCGTTCTGCTCCAGTGCTACGCTTGTTCATCTCCTGTTCAAGCATAGTCAAAAAGAGCTCTTAATCTCCCTCATGTGGAAGTAGGAGAAGGCACAACAAAATGTGGATGCTAAACAAAAACGTGATTTAGAGAAAGAAAAAAAATCATTAACACCTGCATGTGCAGGAGTACTGGTCCATGTGCAATACTGTAAGCATTTTTAAATTATTTTTTTAAAGAAAAAAAAGCACATGTCATTCCAGTCGATGGCATGGAAGTTAACGTTTTTTGTGAAATACTTTATTAAAACAGGTACTTCTAATGTTGATGTTACCCAATAAACATTGGACTTCTACCTTTAGCCAGTTTGTCTCGTTCCTTTGTGGCAGAGACACAGAGGAGGCTAAAAAGAAACAGCCATTAACAGTAGCAACTGTTTAATCTCTGAAAGTTACAGTCTCTTTCATGCAGTATCACTTACAGATCCTGTGTGGCCACATTTGTCATGCAAACTGTTTTTGTCTTGGCAGAACTTTTTTTTTTTTTTTTTTTTTGGTAAGTTACCTGATAACTCATTGGGTCAGAGGTCAAACTTAGTATTTATCTTTTTTTTTTTTTTTTATTTCCTGTTTAGGAACTCCTGAAAAAAAGTGCAGATTTGGAGCTTAGAAGTTTAAAATATCCCTTCTACTTTGTATCTGAGAGTTGATAAATGATGAGTGGGTGGGGAATACAGCAAAACAGTTGTGCAAGAAATGCTTCAAGGATATTTTGTAATATCTTTTTTTTTTTTAATAGACCTTGGGTGATAATAGTGAAGATTAAATTAACTGGACCATAGTAGGAATTAGAATATTTAGTATTAGAGTACTCCTAATGATATCATCTTTTCTCAGGTTGCCAGACAGGCTGGGCTATCACCAGAGCTCAGCCAGAAGCTACTTGAAATGATTTCATCCCCTGCAGTGAAGAACCGACTGAAAGAGACAACAGAGGAAGCAATAAAATATGGGGTGAGAAGCTTCCAATGCCATTTGGCATCACAGCTATGCATTCCTTCCCTATTAAGAATATTGGGAAGCAAGAAACAATGAAGGTGATGATTAGAAAGCACTATATAGACAATATAAAGCACTATAGGTGGTCTTTGCGTTTTGAACATGTGAAAACTAACTCACTGGTTTTGGTAGTTTATCTTATTGTCATATGGGAAACCAGATGACCCATTCAGCTCATTCCAGCTGGACAGCAAGAATGGGGAGCTACAGGACCAGTACTAAGAGCTACCATTTATCGCTACTTGACATAAAACTGTGGATTTATCAGGTTGCTTTTTTTGCTCCTTGAAAAGGGGTGCGCAGGCTCTGGAGAGTCTCCTACTTTCTGATGGCTACATTAGACTCATCTTTAAGAACGAAGAAGGTGAAAAGAAGGGAAGGAAAAAAAAGTCAAAGCTTTTGCTTTTTATTCATGAAGATTGATCATGTGTCTGCAAAAATCTCTCTCATTATAACATTCTCTGTTTCACCTCCATGGTGTCAATAGGCATTTGGGATGCCTGCTGTTGTGGCACATCTTAATGGAGAACCCCATCTCTTTTTTGGCTCTGATCGTTTAGAGCTGCTAGGCAGCGTTATAGGTGAGTGTACCTAATAATATCACTTTTGGTTTCATGCTTTAATCCTCTTCTAATGAAGTATGTAATACAGCTAAATAAAGCACTCTTAATGTCTCTGAAATATTAAGTAATGCTGGGTATCCTTCTCATGGGATGAAACTGCTAACTGGGATGTATCTTGGTACAGTTAGAGTGACCAAAGACATAGTCCTTTTCCAAACGAGAAGTAACTTGACTTCTCCGTCCTCTCTTGGTATGTTTCAAGGCTTTGTGCTCCACGTACTCAAATTACTATTGAAACTCTTTAGTTTTTAAAATGTTCATATTTAACCTTTTGGTACTGGGCATTAGGTCTTGGCTAAGATTAAGGCTATGGCTGATACTGCTTTTTTTCTTTTTGTAGCTTTAACATTTTAATTTTATATCTGTTTCTTCTTAATAAAAAGCACATTATGACAGCTCCCCAATCCGTAACTTGTAATTACCTAACTAAACAACTTTTTAACAGAAATGCATATACTGACCGTTCTTCTTCTCATTTTTCTGTTAATAGAATATGAACTTCAGATTTTTAAAGAGAATTGGAATAGGTTGTGATAACTAATAAAACTCAGTCACCTGCTTTTGCATAAGTTAGAGGGCATTTGACTATTGATCACAAGATTTGACACTTGAAAGAGTTTGCCACTAGAAAGAGTTATGTACATAATTAGCTCCGATATATTTGTTGAAAAATTTCAGCAGAAAATCTTAATGTAAATTAAAATTAGTCATAGGCTTAAACAGAAGGGATTTTTTTTGAGGTTTATTTTCTTTTCTGGATCGCTTTCCGATTCTACAAAAATATTCTTGATGAAAATGAGAGTGAGGAAGATAAATACCCAACATCCAGTACAATAGTCGCTAATCCTAATTGGAATTCCTAATGGAATTCTAGTGGAATTCCATTAGGAATCCTAAATGGCCTGGTTTCTAGTCTCAACTCCAAGGACTTCAACAGATTTTCCTTTTGTTTCTCTGACTCCCTAGCGTTCCACCCTTTTTCTCTTCCTCACCCCCAGTCCCTCAGAAAAGGACTCCCAAAAAGAATCTGCTTCACCGTCGTGTGGAGTGCCACAGACCTGCAGAATCTCTCATGTGTGACAGAGGAAAATAATTCTTCTGTTCACCTTCAGTTGTGACTAGACAATGAAGAATTTATGGAGCTGGCTGAAGCATGCCAAACGATATAAATCTCTATTCTATCATCAGTAGTTACCCTTCAAAAGAGGAGTAGGAATAGTCATCCTACTGCAGAAATGCAACTGGCCAATCACTTCTATGTATTAAATTTTAACTTTGTCTTGTGTGCTGGTTTGCCTTGCAGGTGAAAAATGGCTGGGACCTGTTCCATCAGTTCCAAGCCCCAAGATGTGAAAAGTCCTGGGGAAATATATACGAGTGAAAACATATATGTACGTGGTCAGTCTTCAGTGATTATCTGAATGTATCCAATTTTATGGAGAGAAGGCTTTCTTGTCCTTGACAGCTAACTTTACAGCTCGGTCTCATCTCTAATTACAAAGAAATTCAAGGTTTGCCAGTATTACCAGTGTGGTGAGATCTTTACCAATACAAATGTGCTTCTTTTCTTTCAACAGATTAATGATTAACATTAAAGATTAAACACTAAATATTTAACTTGTTGCAGATTAAACATTCTTCTTTCCTGATTAGTTCTCTTTCTCTTACCCTAAAAGCATGAGGATTAAATTGTTGTTATGAGCCTGCAATCTCTGGCTTTCTCATGCCTGTCCTTTAGAAACACACACACATACAGCCTAAGAGAAGCTGGACGCTTTCTCCTTTTATTTTAAGTCCAAGATACTACATAGACACTAGGCGCACAGGACAAGGTATTCACACTTCCTTTTACTCTGCAGCATGGCAACTGGTGGGTACATGAGAGAGAAGAGTGGAAGAGAGAGGGACAATTCAAGCCCAGAGAAAAATCTGGGAAACCAATCAAGTATTTCAAAAGGAACTGTTCCCCCTCCTGGACAGTATTTTATACACCTTGCTCTGCAGTGACTGACATTTGAGGAGGCCACCACACACATGCATTCTTGGGCACCTAGCTCAGACCTTGCAGGGGTTTTTAATTAATGCCAGTTTTACAGTAATGTCTTTGGAGGACAATGGTGAATACTGTGTAAGTTTAGTTGGTAACTGAACCAGCCTGTGTCTTCCCAGCTCAAGGATGGCCTAATTGCTGCCTATCCAAAGGTGATTTGGATATGGCTATGAGGGACTTTGCATCATGTAGTCTGAAGAGGGAAAGAGATGCAAACAATAAAATTAAAACCAAAACACTTCGGTTTTCACTCTCATCTCTGATTACAGTAGTTAGAAATTTCACACTGAAATAGTTTGAACCTGGCCCTGTAGTGGCTGAATTGGAATAACACACTCCAATTAATTTGGTTTGTATAAGGTTTGATTTCTCAGTGATTCTTGGCTGTCTCTGACGCATCACTGAAGGAAGCAGAAGAACTAGCAGCAGCTGGAATTCCATTTTTTGTCTCTTTCTGAACTTTAAGGTAAAGCATATTCATGCTTGTTCACTTGAACAGCAAATCCTGGAACAAAGCAAAAAAAATGTATTGTTCGTGTTCTTACAGCTCTAAGTGTTCTTAAAGTATCATTTGTTCCCCTAGCCACAATTTTTCCTTCTTATACCCTTTCAGCTCTTCAGGAAATACCCTATAATTTGAGAACAACTCCTTCCTTCCCACCAATGCACCCATTAATCTTTCAGTAAATCCAGCCTAGAATTTAAGGAAATCTTTGTGAGATCTAAGAGGCTACATTCATTTAGGAGTTAGAATTATGGGGAAGTTATCATGTATGTGGATGCTATAGCTTTCTTTGAGTCCCTTGAAGCCACGTTAAAGAAATTTTTTACCATTCCCACCCTGAAATTTGCTAGTCTCCAGTTTGTGCTATCAAACTGATTCTGAGGCTGTGATAAAAAATGGAATGACTGAAACATCACTTTAAGCCAGATCACCCCAGTGATCTGGGGCCACTGCCATAGGGCAGTGCTGTCTGAGAAATGGGTAAAATGGGAGGTAATGAACTCTGGTGGGAAGGTGGGGAGAATGCAATGACCATCTTGAAATAATCTCATGGTGAAAGCCAGGGTCTTATGAAACTTTGTCCTTTAACCCAGTTTGACTAAAAAAAAACCCAGCCTTTGTGATAGAACGTTGTTGATTTGGCAGGTGGGCCAAATGAGATGGATCTTACTGACTGCTATGTCCCAAAACGATCTTAAAGGCTCTTAGACCTACTTGAAATCTGTGGAAATGAAATGCTCAAAGGCTTAGGTACTAAAATAGTACTTAAACACTACTGAGATGAGGAAAATCCAAACTCGGGATTTTCCTTACATTGCTTATTGCCTGTGATAACCAGTAGTAAGTTGTTACAGCCTTTGCATCTGTATCATTGAGTATGCATATTGTTGCAATTCTGACTGTATACCTACTTAGAGAAAAAGTTGCCTGTTTGGGAGCAGAGCTTTGAGGAATTTCTGCCTCTTGTTTAGGCAACCTTACTCCTGCTTTACAGAGACCTGATCAAGCACGAGCTCTTGGCAGACACTGGTGATTACCCCAGTAAACACTGGCTGGCAGCTATGCTGTCATTCTCTGTACTTATCTTTGGTGTAGCGTGCATTTAAGTAGTCTCAGCGTTGAATACCAGCTGCTTTACCCGGCTTCCCTTTCTGTTCTGTCTGTAAATGTCAGTCTGCTGCAACGCCAGTGATCAACACCACATGGAGTTGAACTGTTTATCTGACTGCTCTGAGTGCCACCCGGTGGCAGGGCAGCTAAAAGTTGAGCATTACTTGAAAACAGGGTGAGGATCTAAACTGTTGTGTCTTTTTACCAGGCACAGGGGTAGATGCTAATAAGTAATAAGAACTGCCAGCTATTTAGGAATAGCTGGAAGAATTTTTCTTCCAAAAAGGTGATACCTACTATAGCGATACACCAAAATAGGTCCTGAAACCCTCACATCCACATCACTTTCAAGGTAGCATGCTGTTTAGCTGTCAAGCCAGAGAAGATACTGGGCAAGGAAAGGGACCTTGAGCCGAAAGAGAGACTCTCAGCAATGCAGGCAAAAACAGTCTCTTGGGAGAAAACTTAGAGTTATGTTCCCCTTCACTGTATTGCAGACCTCATTAGGAGATTCAGTCCCACTTCCCATATCTGGAAAAGCTGTGAAACTGGCATGGAGAAGTAGGTCCCACCAATGCTCGGCTGAAAGCAAACAAGCAAGTGTAGAGATAGGCACAAAGTCACAAAATGAGAAGAAGAAATTGGTTCAGCAAAATAATGAAACCATAGGAAGCACAGAATAGAGGCAGATAAAGCTAGGTGGCATCTGAGCAAAGCAAATCGAACAGTGAAAGAAAGAGAATAAAACTAAGCATAGGTTAGGGCAGGGAGAGGTGCCTAAATGGGAAATGCTGTTCACTGGGAGGGAGCGGGCAACCAAGAAAGGCAGAGCTTAGGTAGATTAAGCAGGCCAGAGTCAGCTGGCCATGGAAGATCATTTGGGGAAGAAGGTATAGGAATAACTCTGTTTACTGTGAAGCCGTACAGTACTTGCTGCACTCTTTTAGTGAGGCCAGGGACAGTCCAGGGGCCTGCCTCCACCCTGAACCACTGGCCAGCAGCGCATCTCCATGTGTGTTACCTGTGCTCCTCACTCAGTGTGCACCGAGACAGTCCTCCGGGGGTGACCTCACACGCAGCACAAAATGGAGGCCTGCAGAACAAGGCAGTTCTTTAACCTTCCCTGCAAGCACCTTCTTATTGTCCTCTGAACCCTCAGCAAACAAAGCCTCCTAAATTAAGTCTCTCTCTTTTCTCCCATCCTTATCTCTGTGCAAGTGAGAAGGAAACATTTTATTAAAGCACTTACTGGATTATGGTGCTGAGCATCTGCTTTGCTGCCTTTTCCTTTTCCAGTGGAGCCAGCAACACTGCTGGAAGGAAGCAACCTGCTTCCTAGAAGGAAACCAAGCACAGAACAATAAAGAAATAATCAAGAAGGTATCCCAGGAGCTGCAAACATAGCTGGTTTTACCCCAAACTTTTCACAGATCTGTGGGTCATCCACAGGTAAGAGTGAAAAGAATGTGTCTACACCCAACTTGACTAATGTTACCTTGACCTACTTCTCATTCCAGCTTGAAACACAAGGAAAGTGACTACTTCACTTTCATTTCAGGCAAAAAAATCACTGGCCACTGGTTCCAGACTGTGTTTCAATGCCACAGCTGTTCTGGCTATAGTTTCTTGCCTAAAGAAGCTATGTCTATAGCTATATCTAATGACTAATGAAGGCATTCTCCAACTTTCCCAATAGTTTCCATCAGTCCCCTTTTCAATTTCTGTATCAGTCTACTGTTATACACAAAAAATAGTTTAAAATAATACAGCATGTTCCAGTAGGTGATGGCATCATGTAGTCAAGCTAAGAAATGCCATTACTGAACACATCTGTGCAACCTGAATACCTTAAGAATACACTTTGTGAAGCAGAGTCTAATCTTATGCTCTCACAGCATTTCTCTTCCTTCTCCTCCTTCTGCCCCCTCCCTTACGATTCTCACATCTGACCTCAGGGTTTAAGGAGTTTGCCTATTGTCACATATCAACACCATGGCAAAACCAGGGATGAGATACTTTGCAAAACTCACAAACTTAAGACATTCTTTTGCTTTCTGTAATCATATTAACCAGACCCATTTCACAAGAAATGAGTAGGATGTCTTTAACGTAACAGCCCTCTTTCTTACACAATTTTAATTTATTCTTATGTGACCCTCCATCCTGTGCTGGTTTAAAATTATTAAATATTGTAATTTCATAGACAGTATAGTTCCTGGGAGTTTATGCATAACTGTATTGCAACAGTAAATCTGTATTATAACTATTTTCTTTGAATCAGAGGAAAATGGAGAGTTTGAATTAAAGAGTTGGTGTCAGTGTGAAATGTGCTAAGAGGGCAGAAGGAGCAGACGAATGACTGATGGCATACCTATCCACCATTCAGTCACGAACGTTAAGAAAGCTGTAAAATTCAGCTACTGAGGGATTCCGGCACTAAGATGGTAAGCCAAGATGTTCTTCACAGGAACATTTTGTTCTTTTTGTAGTGTATGTGATCATACCAACATTTTCTAGGGAATAGATGAGATGCAACTGTTCCAGCAGTTTTTCAAAGGTAGACTGTCCCCTTTCCCAGTTTCATGATGTAATTTAAAACTGCGAGGTTTAAAAACAAAAGTAGTAAATCGCTGCCATTTGTTGCTAAACTGTGGCGTTAAACAACGTGAATTTGCAGTACCAGGGGGTTCTCTATTTTTTATGTATCCCAGCTCCAGTACTTTGAAATTTAATTATGATATGTGTTTGTAGGTAGTGACTAATAGACTGAGTAACTGAATAAAAACACATCTAAAACAACTATGCATATTAATTAACCTAGAAGTGTCTTAAAGAAAGTATTAAGGAGGGTTATAGCTGAATCCTGGCCTTGAGGCTAGGGGGAAAGTCACCTCTGCCTCATGCAATACGCACTGGCGTACAAGACGTGTTGGCGCTTTAAAGGCAACTCAGAAAATAATCGTTTTGGCAATGGTAGTTCTTTATGTCATTATCTAGCTTTGGTAGCGTAATGACCACAGGCTGCTGCCATTTTATTTTTTTTTCTTTTCTGTAACCTTGGTCTCTCAATCCGAATGGCAAATTGGAGAATCCAAGAATGTGTACATGGGTTTGGAACTGTAGAATCATTCAGCATAAGATCCAGACTTACAGTGGGCATCCAAAATGTCTTAGGTTTCTTCATAAAAAAATAATTTCAGTCTGATTTTACACAGTGGCTGAACAATTACTGTTTATCTCACTAAAGGGCAAAACTAAAACACCTGGATGCCTCTCTCTGTCCCAAGGTGTTTTCTTTGCTTTCAGTTTATCTTAACTCTGGCGTTTCTTCAGTTTATTATGCTTAGTTATGGATAATTACAGTTCTTCCCTGTTGCATAGATTAACCCAAATTATCAGTGTTGATTTAAATGTAATTTTGTGTAGGTGTCATGGTTTAACCCCAGCTGGCAAGCAGGGCCACACAGCCATCCACACATTCCCCCCTCCCCAGTAAAATTGGGAGAAGAGAGCAAAAAAGGAGAAAAAAACTCATGGGTTTAGATGAAGATTGTTTAATAGAACAGTAATGGAAGAGAAAATAATAATAATGGTAAAAGAATATACAAAATAAAGTGATGCAACACAAATTGCTCTCACCACCCAATGATTGATCGCGTAGCCCATCCTGAGCAGCTATTGGGGATCCCTGGGCCCCAGGTAATCCCCATTTATATACTGAGCATGACGTCTATGGTATGGAATATTCCTTTGGCCAGCTTGTCCTGTCTATGCTCCCTCTCAACTTCCATGGGAAGCTAAAAAAGTCCTTGACTTAATATAAACATTACTTAGCAACAACTGCAAGTGTTATCAACATTATTCTCATACTAAATACAAAACACAGCAGCTACTAGGAAGAAAATTAACTCTATCCCAGCTGAAACCAGGACACTAGGAATATTAACATGTATTGCCACACTTGATCTTTTGGTAATTAGTCTTCTATCAGGACTGGCTGCAGTACATAAATAGATTACTTTTTAGTATTCGCAAAAATCAAAATAAATATATCATCCCTGTTTTTTTCCTAAATTTTTTAGCACAAGAAATTGCTCCTAATCCTATCTTTTTCTATCTCAAGAACTGTCAGAATTTCTGGAAAATAAAATTTCAAAAACTTTGAAATTCCTAAGGACAAGATTTCACTTTGTACTTAGAAAATGCAGGCTCAACTCTGCTACGTCATGTATCTCATGCATACACATAACCTTTTATTTTCTTCCTCTGTACCCCTTCATCTATTCCCACAAACATATTCTAAATGGTGTGGACGGTGACATCATCAAGCTTTTTTACTTCAATCAGCAATGACACTCGACTACATCTTTACGGTCTCCTGATTAGGTGAGTTGATTTCAACTTGTCAGAAAAGTATCCACTATGTTTGTATCTGCTAACCATGGCTCTCCTGGCGTAAGTCAGAAGTCCTGCATGTTTGTTGGTATACCTTTATATACCTTTTTAAAAAAAGAAAATAATCTCTGCACTGAAGATATAAAAGTAGATATGGTACAGCAAAAAATCACCACTCCTGCAGGGTGCAGCTGTCTTACCACGCCAAGGTACCGAGAAACCACAGTGAAAGTTTTGCAGTGTCAGTATCAGATCACTGCCATTGACAATGGAGCGTATAAAACCTAAAAATTACGTTGAACTTTACATCACATTGTCTGGAATGATTATTCTCAGTGATGTATATAGTTGTGGGACCATAAGGAGTCAGCAGATAGGGAAACTATCTAGGAAGAGCAGCAGAAGCCACTGGAAAGCATCCCCGCTTCCAATATCCATAACAAAAGGGGAACAGCTATGCTGAATAACCTGGCACTCTTCTACTGGAGAGTAGATTGAGTCAGCAGCTTTTCCCCAAGCTGGCAAGCTGGGAGCTCAGAGCAAACTGGGCTTGTACTATCAGCGTAGCAATTGGATCTCGACCTGAACTTTCATAGTTCGGCTACAGCTCTAGGATCCAGTGGGATTTTCTGGCAAGAAAAAGAATGCAGGAAGTAAAATGTTACATAAGTGAGTAGAGGGATGTGCTGGTTTTGGCTGGGGTAGAGTTGATTTTCTTCATACTAGCTAGTATGGGGCTGTGGTTTGGATTTGTGCTGAAAACAGTGTTGATAATACAGGGATGTGTTAGTTATTGCTGAGCAGTGCTTACACGGAGTTAAGGCCTTTTCTGCTCCACGCACCGCCCCGCCAGCGAGGGCTGGGAGTGCACAAAAATCTGGGATGAGACACAACCGGGACAGCTGACCCCAGCTGACCAGAGGGCTATTCCGTACCATATGACGTCACGCTCAGGATATAAAGCTGGAGGAAGAAGAAGGAAGGAGGAACATTGGGAGTTATGGCGTTTGTCTGCCCAAGTAACCATTACGCGTGATGGAGCCCTGCTTTCCTGGGCATGGCTGAACACCTGCCCGCTGATGGGAAGGAGTGAATGAATTCCTTGTTTTTTCTTTGCTTGCATGTGCGGCTTTTGCTCTACCAGTTAAACTGTCTTTACCTCGACCCACGAGTTTTCTCACTTTTACTCTTCTGACTGTCTCCCCCATCCCGGCAGGGGGCACTGAGTGAGGGGCTGCGTGGGGCCTAGCTGCCGGCTGGCGTTAAAACTGCGAGAAGGGGTAAAAGGAGAATTAGAACCCAAGCCAATACAATAAAAGATTATAGCGAATCACTTCCATTGGGCTTTATGTGATGCAGGGAGACAGGAGTGATCAGTGGATTTGTGGAAAGAGCACACTTGGATTAAACTACGGGCCATGTCAGGGGAGGCCTAACAGCACTGTTAAAAACAGCACTTCATTATGTCTGTGCCTGGGAGTGCTCTTGGAGAAATGGAGGGCGAGGGGGAACTGCAGTTACCCACAAGGTCAAAAGGAATGTGAAATCTTTTACTTGATGACAGTAGACAATTTCTGACACTCAAGCGAAACAAACTAGCTTGCATTTACACTAATTTTGTGCTCCCATTAGTATTTCTCATCACAAGCAAACACAAGCTGTTCATCCACTTTTGGCAGGGAACCATCTTTCACACCTGCCCAGTCTCAGTGCAGTGCCACAAAGGCAACAGGAGTGAATAAAGCTCAAACGTTTGTGAGGGGAGCTGTGGCCTGCTCAGGATAACCCCAGACCTGTGGAAATGGTAGCCTGGACAATGCCATGGTGATACAGCGAAAATCCTTGCACCACCAGGCACATAGCAACTATTGCCTTTTTGAAGGGATGTGGAAATGACACCATAAAGAGACAATTTCATGGTGCTGGGCCTCCCCAGCCTTATAGTACCTATTTATCACTCTTGCTCTGAGCTGATGACACTGAACTCTTTCTTCCTAGCCTTCAACACAAAGATCTACAGAAGCTCATTCCCAGCTTCTGCTTCTTAATAGGACCTCATTAGCTGTCCTTCTGCTGTGAAGGTTCCTGACATGCTGCTTTTTCGTATCACCACATTTAACACCTTTATGTCTCTCCCTCAAGACAGGCACGGTCTGTATATAGCACCCCATTTCCTAATTATAACATCCAGCATGGCTGTCTTCTCTGCACGATAAATAACTGCGCTTGTTTTTCCTGTTCCTCCAGAGTTTCAATACCAGCCCCTCAGGTCCTCCTGTGCCTCTAAGTATACAAGCACTCATGCTGTGAGTTGTTCTGCAGAAGCCGAGAAATCTTACAGAACACAGGTCTCTGCAGAACATCACACAGTATCACATCTTTATTCCTGTTGCTAAGATACAGGCAATTTTAAGCAGGGATCTGATGGCCACTCTTGATATCTCAGACAGGGCTGCTGCAGAGATTGAGAGACCTAACTCTGTCTTCAAAGTAAATTGGCTCCACTTTCTGACCTTATAATCCCTTGTAATCTTTTTCAACAATCCCTTTTCACGCAATTCCTATAAAGATGTCACTGTTCCTTCCAACCTACTTTCTTCCTTGCAACCCACATAATTCCTAGTATCTCTTACCATCTCAACCTGCTCCTATTCCAGAATCTTTTAGCAACAAATGTCCAAGTTTTGCCTTCTACTGTTCCTAATGACTTCCCAGTCTCAAAAATTTAGTATTTTCAATCATACTTTCCCAAAACCTTACACAGGCCCTTCAGCCTCGTTCTCAAAAACATACTGAAAGGGATTTTTCCATAATTTTAGCTTAAGGCTTATGCTCAGCAAGAAATGCTTCAATCCAAAACAGTCCATTTTAAAAAAATGAAACACAGCTGTAAACAGGGTCTGAAATTGGGGCAGCTGATACAACCTCAACAACAGATACTGCAACAGTTGCAGTACTGCTGTAGGACTAAAGAGAACTTGTAATGACTCGAATCACCTCTGCGCCGTGAATGGATCCAAGCTGACTTTAATCAACTACTTCAACTTTAATCAAGTACTACACTAAGAGCCCAGCCTTGGCAGTCAAAAAGCTCAGTGCAGCACTATTTATTCACGCTACAGAAACATACTTCCCCTTCCCATTCTCTCCCATTGCAGTTTACATGCCAGCTTCTCTCCCCATTTCTCTGAGCCCATCATCTGCCTATGCTTCTCAAATCTTAAGTACAGCTATACAGAAGATTTTGGCAAACCAATGTGGCTCAACCTCACATATGCTTCTAGAAGCATAAGCAGAAGATTTTTTTCTGATTTTCTTTCTTTCTTTTTTACCTGGTGAGCTGGAAGTACTGGGTGTGCAGTCACTGTCATCCAGACACATACTCGGAAACACTGAATCCTGTTTTGGAGGGCCCTCAAGAGAGCACATCAGCTCCTGGAGAGGGCAAAGACGACATGTTTTAATAACGTACTTGGTAAAATCAGGGAGGTAGCCTGTTTGTTAGAGATCATACACCCACCCTGTCATTCTCCTCTTCCATGGATGTTTCATTTTCCCTCAAACCACTACAACAACTGCTTACACTGGATGAAGAATGTGAGAATGGCTGCATCACACAGTATCCTGAAGTCTGACTCCTGAGCAGTCTGTGAAATGCAAGCATTCAACATTATCATGCTTATTGTTACACATAGACTTGCACTTTTTGTGACATAACCTTATTATACAGCAGTCAGAAACAGTAAGAAGAAATTATTCATCCACAGTTGGATTTTCCACCTAGGAACAGAATTCAGGTGAACTGGCTTGCATTCCTTAATTTCTAGTTGCTATGTCATTTAGTAGAAACACCATTTCTTGTTTCCATGCTGGATAACTGTATGAAAGGACAAGACTAAATGAATTTTTAAGTCACAGACTTAAGTGTCTTAAAGCAGACTGAGTCAAACCACCTGCATTTAAGCACTGTTTACCTCTAGACATTCATTAAAGTCAACAGATTCCTTCATTTTGGAGATCAGATATTTTAGAAGCCTAAATACAACATGATGAGGTGTTAAACTGAGTATTAAGGGAAGGCACTAAGGTGTTAAACTGAGTATTAAGGTAGCCTAGGCTACCCATTCCCACAGCCACTCTCAACTTACCATGTTTGGTCTTATGTGACATTCCAGATAGTACAAGGGGACTATAAAAGCACATTTTTCATGTCATAGAGCTTATAAACTGTCACCACTGTGTTTCTGGACAGTTGTAACAGGAGTCAGGAAAGCATATAGACATTTACCAGTAAGACAGAATGGTTAACTAAGAAAGTTTAAGGAAGCAATGAGGAGGTAGAAAAAAAATACTGAGATCTGCATTATTTTAGGGTGTCTCCGTGCCAAACTATCAGGTTCAAGTGCCAAGCTCTTACACAGACAGGTCAGAATCCTCCTCTTGCTTACAGATAGGAACATATCTAGGTCAGGATGCCCATCCTGGTGATTTTGCACATGCCCAGTTGCCAGTAGACTGGCTCCTCCTGTAGGTCCATCCCACTAGATATTTCCCTCCCACAGGGTCATTACAAAAGGAACGTTCGAAGTAAACTGAATTGGATCACTTGACCACCACTGTCTCAAATGTCATGGACACTAAGGTAGCGTGGTGCATGTTTCATGTCCATCAAGAAAGATCCTTAAGGTCAGCTTCTCCCAGCTCAGAATTTGGGATTCACTGCTTGAAGTCATCTAGGAGAAAGAGCAGTCCGTGAGGCTGATAAGCTTACGCGGTAGAAGGTACGCTGTGCATGTAAGCCTAACATTCACGGTGAAATACTCACTGCCTGCACAAAAGAGCAGCCGATAAGAGAGAGATGAAGTGCTTAAAAATGTTAAGAAACCCAAAAAGCTATGAGAGGCAAGAAAGATAAGACACCTTTAACATACTAAATATATTTATTCCTTCAGAAACACTGCGAAATGTGGCCAGTCTTGACCTACAAGCAGTAATGAAACCTGAAGTCCCAGGCATATTACATGCCAGCATGCAACAGGGAGAACAGTAAAGATAGGGCCAATATAGGCCAAAGATATTTCCTCAGGAGATTAGGAAATATATTTTGGAGAAAATGAAGGCCAATATGCATCTCCCTTGGCAGAGCAAATCAATAACATGAATTTAAGTGATCTGGGACCTAGATTTCCACAAAGCATCTCCTCCTCAGCACCCTCGTTCTCTGCACTGCACTTCCTGACCTACGTCATCCGAAGGCACTAGAGACAGAGGTGGAAAGATGTTCTTCTGCTCTTGCCTTCCATGGGCCAAGTTGTTCTCTTCTCACTCATCTGAGGGGAGAGGAAGAGAAGGGGAGGCACTGAAGTGGCCTCCTTCCCCCATCATTAGTAGGGGCTGGTGCAGGGGCTGCTGACTGGGCATTGGGAAGGGCATATAGCCAAAATGCTCCAATAGGAGCTATCTGTCCATCTCCCTTTCCCTGGATTTCTGCTCCAGGAACTGCCAGTGGAGCGTTACTTGGTGCCACTTGGTCTCTCCACAGTCCTTGAGGTCCTCTAAGTAAGTTCATGCTCCTCTTATCCAGGACTCTCATTTCACCCCAAAAGTCTTGCCAGTATCTTCAGTGAGGTAACCAATGGCTGAGTAGCATCCGGTCCACTCCTGATTGGCTTGATGTCCCCACTCAGATGTGTCTGAGGAGGGAAAACACACACACAAAACACCCATGTACTTTTCCTAGGATTTGGACATACACAGTACAGTGCTTGATTTTTCAGATGCAACCCAAAAAGCCGTCTGATCCCAAGGAGTTTCGCTACCTGGTTACTTAGGCTGGGTTCATTCTTTTGAGTCTGTCCTTTGGGAAGAAGGATTATTTGAAGGCTACCTGGACAGAGGAACAGAAAAACTACGGACAATTGTCCCTGTCTGTGGGAAAGAAGACACTGTTAGCCCAAGTGAACAACGCGCTTTCACGGATTGCAGGCTGATCAATGCAGAAGGGTGTGTTGGAAATCAGCATGCGAGAATGGAAAGTAAGTGCTGGTTTGGCTTTACTGTAAAAGAATTAATCTATTATTCATGTGTTCCTTTTGCATTTATTTCCAAGTTGGTTTTAGTAGAACACTGATGAAGAGTTTGATCATTCAAGTCTAGAATCTGAAATGACTATTTAAGACCGGCAGCAACATGCTGGACATTTTTGCAATAGACAAATTTCCTGTGACGCTACTCCCTGGAGAGAACCAGGAGTGGATTACTGACATACTACCAGGGATAACATTTTTAATGTGGGCTGCATAAATTATTCTAGAACTAGCTGGAATTCTTTCTGCATTAGAAATATACCTATATCACGATCCTGATTTGTGGTTCCACAATTAATAAACAATAAATAGACTATTTCCGTAGAACGTCAGTATAACTCTCTCTGAGACAGACTGTTCGAATTACACTCCTAGACTGTTCCTGCAATACTATGTTAATACTGTCTTGGTGAAAATGGTGTGCTTTACATGGTGGAATTACATGTCCTTGATTCTCTGTCCCAGATACGATGCAGAAGGTATGGTTGCATGTGGGCTGGTCCCTGACTCTGAAACCACAACTCTAACTCTGGCTAATTACCAATTGTGCACAACTCTGTGCTGCATCCCGCCTTGTAAACAAACTGTCCGGGAATGGGCTAAACCACCACAATTGTGAAAAGTTTTCTGGTGATCGTACAAGTGGGTTTGAGTCCATAACTGGAAATAGATGCATAGAGAGAATCCTGGGGACAGAAGCAGACAGGCTGTCAAATCACACAGGTCATGTCTTATGTGCATACATGATATTCACACAAGTATTGTTAGTGAAATCCCATGGTATGTTTGCTCTCTGAAAGCATGTGATAGCAATTTGAAACAGACATTGCAGCTAGCTCCCTCCTCAGCTGATGAATGGAGAATGGGGGGTGGGAAGTGGGGGAAGCCGCAGTCAAATGCAGAAATCGGGAACAGATGTCAAGAAAGCTTCAGCATTTTTTTCCAGGACACGCACACATTCTACAGTAGGGTAACCAGGCCTAGCCGAGTTATGAGACGTTTTCTTACTAGGCAGAATTCTTGCTGATTATGCAAGGTCACTTCAGCTACCTAATCAGAGCAAGAGTCCGTCACATGCGTCTAGCCAGGAACTTCTAGTTCACTAACAAGGTCCCAGGCAGGATGAGGAACAGGAGGTGGAATGGTGTGGACATACTGGAAGATGGGGGTTGCTGACCAATCAGCAGTTCCATGTCCTGCATTCTCTCTTGCCCTTGGCTGCCAGAGCTAGCATCTTAAATGGTCTGTATCTCCTAGCTGCGCTCCCATCCTCCTCCCCACCAAAAATTTTGGACGCCCACCCAACCCAAAAACTAGTATCACAAAAACATACTTATCAGAACTCTGCCCCTTGGCTGTGACAAAATTCTGGGCAGTCCTACAGCATACAATTGGGTGGCTGAACTACTGCAGATAGTTACCAGCCTGTAATTCTTAGAGAGCATTGGGTCCAGTTGGGAGGAAGGCCCTTCCTCGTCAGACCTGGCACCTGCAGCAACTACAACCATAGAGGCCTGGCTCTAGGGCACCTCCTGAAATTTTCTTAGATCAGTCCCACTCCTCAGAAAGGGACATGCCCTACTACAAAGTACTACGTGACCTTTTTGCTACAGGTCTCATCAAAGTTCTTGTGAAAAAAAATCAGGTGTGGCAAGCTGTTCCAGAAAGTCAGCAGCAGTCTTGGATTTAGAGACAGGCTGCTCTGGAGTCTTGGAAATGTAAATGTGTGGTTTCCGTAAAGTCCTAAAGTATCCTAGATAGGATCACATCCCAGCAACAGAAAAGCTGCACTACCAGGAAAGTGCATTTTTCCAGTTTTTGACCATCAGAAACTAGAGAACTATGTTGCAGACTACAGCACGAAGTGTTTTGCAGGGGAACACTGGGTGTGGTATGGTGTGCTTTAGCAATGGAGATAGGTGCAACACATGAGACCCTGCTGCAACACCTGCTGTGACGCTTTGTGAGGACTGAAGACAGGCTAGTTTACGATGGTTGGGAGCAGCAGCATGAATCCTGCTTAAAGGGGCAGAACTTGAGTACAACCCAACATATCCTTGTCCAAGCTTCTCCATGAAGCTCCAAAAATTACTCCACAGCAAACTATAGAGGAAACATACACAGGAGTAAGCACGGATAATTGGACAGCTAGGGCTTTGTGTATCCCGTTGGATTCAAGCTAATATTACAGTAAAGTTATAGCCAAAATCACCTTTAAGTGGTCCAATCTTTCTTCACTGACTGTTTAAGAAAGCCAGGTTCCTTACTTACATGGTCTGAATTACTGTGCCATGGCCAGACATCTAACTTTTAAGATGCTGCAATGCCTGATGTGGACAATCCCGGTAAAGCCTCTGACAGAGCAAGACATGCACCACACATAAGCCGATACAAGACACCATAAGCATCTTTCAAATATTAAAATTATTTCCAACTCACTTGTTCTTCCTGCTGGGGAACTCTGGGGAGCTGGGACTGGATGATCCCTCAGACTTCAGGTCAAAGAAAGTTCCTGGACTGTCCAGCACCTTCTGTATCTTCTCTGCAATGTCTCTGCTGGGACAAAAGAGAAACCAGCTATACCCCAGGGCCAGAGTTAAGCACTACCTATTCTAAAACTTCCTTATAGGCCACAATATAAAGCTGGATCTTTCCTATACACATGAAAGGGAAGCAAATGCAGTTGTGTTGAAAAGGGCAGGCTCCTTAGACATAACCTGTTTATGGCAATATATGGGAAATGGCCAACTTTAAGCTCCTTTTGAATGGACATAAAAGACGAAATTAATTTCAGTATTCTCCTTTAATTCTTCAACTTTTTCTTCTACTATCCCCATTTCATTGGACTTAAGAAGCTTTAGGATTGATTAGAGAGCTTATATATTTATTGAATAAAGAAAAAAGATTCAGCAAATTTCCCCGTTTCGGGATGGTTACAATAGTTTTATTGCTACTAGATATTTATTGTCAAGATACTTCTGAAGAAAGCTGTCTGTGTGAGTAACTGAAAAGTGGGGTATAGTTAATTAAGGATTGGAAACATCAGGGTTTTGTTGGGTTTTTTTTTGTGGCTTCAGTGATGGAGTTCACAAAGTTCTTCCTCTGCTCTCTTGGTCAGTTGACGCTACCCGTACTCCTCACATCACAGCTCCTCATGCCCTCACCCGTGCTAATACAGCTGTTCGTGAAACTGGAAATTATCCTGACAAAAAAACAATCCTAAACAACCCTGAAAGTTCTATGACACATGAACAAGCAGGATGGACTGGGTCAGCTCTGTCATCGAAGCCTGCGTATCACAGCTTCAGGCCGAAGGCACACATGACATGTTGAGCTCACTGTTGCCAGAGAGAGAGCCCGCTCCAGCCTCCTCCACTCTTGCTGAGTGTACTTTCCATCAGTCCTGGTACCCATCAGACTTCTCCACGAGCCAGTTCATAGCAGAACCTGGCAGAGAATTAATCCAATGAGAGAAAGTTGATACTTTTTCTGTTAGCTTAATGGGCTGAATCAGTTCCATGAAGGGTTCACTAAGCATCTGAGCCATCACAAGGAATGGGACAGGATTGGGTAGCTGAAAGAGACACTGGGAGAGGCAAAGTATGATACCTTCTTTTCAGCAGCAATGAACCGTTAGCCCAGTTGCTACTGAAACTGCACCTTCAAGAATCACCCAAAAAGTCTTGTGCAAAACACGAGATAAGGCTCGCTGTTCCTCATATCTAAGATTACAAATAAGAAAAAGGAAAGCTAAGTAAATACAATAGCTTACCAATTCCTTCCTAGCAAAGAGCAGGGGGAAAAAAAAGACAATAAATCCATTTTTTTTCCTTGTTGTAGAAAACTTTTACAGATCTTTTAAGGGGATAGTGAAGGATGTTGTATGCAAAGTAATGGATTGAGGAGCACAGCTGCATAAGGTACAAAACTATTTAAAGTAGCGAGGAGCTGTGACTACTGTGTTGGCTTAGACTGTTACAGGGAAGTTGTCTCAGAAGATTTTATTCTTCTCAAAGAAACTTCTATACTATTTTTATTCATATTAGGTCATAGGCACCTCATTAGGGAAAGGTCCAAGAGAATAACTGGAAAGAAGGGAAAATGCAGCAGTTCTTCCTATTGTGAAATCACTAGTTTCCACATTAAAGATGGCTTTTCCCCTTTTACACTGAGCCTTTAAGCTGTTCCCTGGACTTATTGCATCTATGTTAGATGCAGAGCACTCATGTGACTTTTGAGACTGTATAATCTTAAAAAGATGCCTCAGCTAGAGCTGAGAGAAATTTATTGATTTAACTAAATGATCCCTTGGGACCAGCAGACAACTTTTGAATGGTTATAATTCTGTCGAATATGCCAAATCACTCCCTAAACCAGACCATCTAACTTAAACGCTAGAATTTTAATATAACGCTTTTTTAAAAAAAAAACTTATTTTAAAATATCAGAAGTTTTGTCTATTTGAACTTTTTAACATGAAAACAAACAATCAAGTACCAAATTCCCCCTTCCCAAGTAAAAGCCTTTCATCTGACTCTTATCTAAAAGTGGCAAATATAGAAGAGGAGAACCAAGAGTCCTGCATCATACTGCACAATGTTTAAGAGCGATCTTAACCATGTTCCTCCACCCATCTCCTCCCTTCTTCCTCAAATACTGATTCTCCCCATTTCCAAGTGTCCTTTTTTATTTTGTTTGTTTCTGTCATTAGCCTATAATCAGGCTTTTCTTTCCATTCCAACCATTTCCATCTCAGTTCTTATTCCTGTCAATTCCCTTTCTGTCCTTATATGCGCCTTTCTATCTGTCTCCCTTTTCTCATCTCCTCCTAGTTTTTTCCTTCTCTCTTTGTCTCACCTTTCCACAGCTCATACCTCTTTTCCTCCTGTATGTTCTCAATGCCAATGGCACTACTCCGTCGCCCATGGAAGCGGCTGGCTCGAGTACGTGATGGGCTCCTACCAGGCAAGGCAAAAGACTAGAAAAAAGGAAAGTGTGACAGAAAGGAGGGAAGGGAACAAGACAGGAAAAACTGGAGAACTGAAAGCATGGGAGAGGGAGTCTGTGATGCAGATCCAGATCCTCTCCTTTACTCTGCAATACAGTAGCACAGCCCAGCTCCACCGGTGCAAGAAGGAGTACTTTCTGTCAGTGAGAAAGAGAAGCTAGGGCTTACAAAGGTGGTATGAGAAAGAGACAGAAAGATATAGAAACAAAGGCAGAACAAGATACACAGCCAGGATATAGAGAAAGAGGCTCAGGAAGGGAGGTATCCCCATATGATGAGAGAAGAAGAGGCAGAACTGGAAAGGTAGAGAAAACTAGAAGGTAAAGGAGAGGAGGCAGCAGACCCAAGTCATTACTATTCTGTGACTTTGTTGTGCTGACATAAAGAATGCATACAACTAAGTGAATTGTCACCAAGAAATTTCCACACTGAAAGGCACCTTCTTGGCTTACTCAGAGATGTTTGGGGTTTTTTTCTAGTTTGCCTGTATTGACATCACTAGTGCAGAGACCACAATGAGCTGGATGTACTTTGGCCAACATAACCATATTTCCACGATCAGAAACATTGACCTTTCTCTGGAAATATTTGTCACATATTTATTATGCTCACATTGATCACATATGTTTAGTATCCCTAGCAAATAAGAAAGGCTTTGATAGTGACTAAAAATACTCACTCTTTTTCTCACCCCAAACTATTAATTCTGCTGTTTGTACCCAACATGCAAATTCTATTTACAGCAACACAGCACCTTGAATAAACACTGTGCACCTGTTTATATTACAGAAAATAATCTGACTGGTGAAACTGAAGACAATGGAAGAGATCTAGTGTCCTTATTTTCTCAACTCTTGCCATATGACAATACCGTCCCATTCTGGTCAAACCACAGTGCATGCATTTTTTTAAGGTACAGCAACATACAAGATCTAATCCAGGATAGCAGAGATAGATGTCTGATGTAGAATCACGTTTGGCTTTCTTTTCCCAGTCTGCGTCAATCTCAGCTCTGGTTTACAGAAGAACTGGGGCTAGAGATAGGCACAGACACAACAGACTGCAACACCTGCTGTCACCACTTGTGAAAGGGGATGATACAACAAAATGAGATTCACAGAAGGACAAGAGGACAAACTAATAGGGAAAGATAAATAGAATGTATGGGTGGGTCACAAAGGTATGCCGGGTTTCTTCTTACAGCCCACCCGAATACCTTACCGCAGCAATGGCCTTAGGGCCCTCGGCGACACTCTGGCTGAGGGCAAGGCCAGCTGTAGTTGGGCGGCTGGGCAGGGTGGCTGGCTGCTGCTTTCTCATGGATATCCCCATGGTATCCAGGCTCTGGCTGCGGCCTCTGATCACCCGCTGAACAGAAGGGAGGCAGGGAAACAGACAAACATGGATACACATATAGACATGCACACGGTAGGGCAGCATGAAAAGCACCACAGATTGGGTGGAAAGTTGTGACAGATCAACACCAGAACCACAGAAATCCTAAACTCCTAGAAGGCAGCATCTTAGATATTACCCATTTTTGGTCCTAGACGATTCATGAAGCTCACTGCCAGGGAAGAACTCTTTCTCAATTATATTCTCTACTTTCACCTCCCTTATCCTGTTGCAATAAATAGAGATTCCCTACCAGTATTCCAGCATACTGGATAAGACAGCATCATCTGGAGCAGTCCTACCCAGTACAGGCTACAAAACACAAAACCAAGCTCCTGTTCAAGACTGTACGGTTCAGTCTTGCATGAACTTGAGTGCTGGTTCCAAGGGGAAAGCAGCCATATCAAAATTTGCCGCATTTGAAAAAGCCATTTTCTGAGTTTACTTAGCCTTTTATAGCCTTTTACAAAGGTCATCTGTGTACATGACATGCAAATCACAGCATGTGACAGAAGTCAGAAAAGGATATTTTTGGATAATTAGTGTGAGACATGAATGGGTATGAAATTCCTGGTTCACAGCAAAGGCAGGGTAGACTGATTGTACATAAAAATACACCTCACCAAACCACCCTAGCTCTGACCAAAGCTGCACATATAGCGACCAAACCTATATGTGAATGGATTAGTTTCACAGCCCTTAAGGACTCTAACCAGCCCACCATACAAAGCAGGTGGAGGTCATCTGAAGAAATGCTATTTATAATACATCTCTATGTCCAGACAGGTGACTTATACAGAAGAAGTGGTGAGGCAATTCCCACAGAAGTAGGAAAGGGGAAGTAGATAGGAAAGCAATATAAGGTTCTCTCAATATAATCGATTCAAAACTCAGTTTGCCTGTTCGTACAAAAAAACCTTTGCTTTCTCATATCATCTTTATCACTTTTAAAAGTAAGTTCTGTTATTTGATCCTGATTTATTAAAAAAAAACATCAAAAAAAAGAAAAATAAAGCATCATCTACTCTGAACAAAGGTAAATTAACTCTGGCTTTTAGAGGGTAAGTAAAGCATCACAGTTTTTCTTGACAGCACACTCCCAGATACGTTAGAAACTCTCTTGCTGTTGCAACTCTTTCATCTATAATGAAAATTAATTGGAAGAGATCTGCTGTAGGAACTGAAAGCTGTTTACTACTAGTTATCAAATTCCTCCTGCAAACACTCACTCCTTTTTCTGTAAGTCATGGAGTGAAACCCCACCTGACACCAGACACCAGCATGAAGCATAAAGAGTCTGAGGTCTCAGGGACAGTGTGGAATTCCACCCTAGACCACACTGTAGCTCTGTAGAAAGGAGCACAGGAAGGGGAAAAAATTCTTTTCTTGAGAGATATGGTAAAGCACAGTTAAGATGCTCTAAAGAAAGGCTGCTGGATGGAAAGACTTTTTTTCTGTCTCACCCTGAGCACAGCCAATCAGCAGGGTTGATATCCCTTGGAGGGACACACGATGAACTTGAGAAAAGCAAATCAGTCCATTATGTCTCACCTTGAAATTCTCGAGGAAGCCCCCACTGCCATTCTCTATCTTGTCATCCTCCCCGATGGGCAATCCCATCATACTGCGGCTGCGAAGCTGTAGCTCCTCAAAAAGGCTCTCCAAGAGCGCACTCCGGGTTCTTTCCTGCATCAACATTGGGAATGAAAACACAGCTATTATTGGGAGTGGAGGGATTTTTTTCCCCTTCTTTTTGCATGCTCCTTAAAAAAAAAAATCACCATAAAAATTAATTTAAACAGTATGAAGTGGTTTTAGCTGTATAGTTGTGGAATATATTACAGTAACATCCAGCCCTTTTAAACTCTTTCTAAAGCAAGTCATAATGGACATTAGTACTTTTTTACAGGTGATGAAACAGAGGCATGGATTGAAGGCAGTTTCTTCTAGATCAGGCAAGCAGCAGAGGCAGTTTCTTCTACATCAGGCAAGCAGCAGAGCCTGGAACAGAATTTCTGTTCCTGTAGCACAATAATAAGTTTCAGCTAACACAGAATTTCCTCCAGAAAAATATATGCATCGTATTCCCATTCTTACTTGAGGATTAAATCTTTACATTAGAATGTACCTGTTCATACTCTATCACACCTGCTGCAAAATAGAAAGGAATCATCATATAGCTGAGCATAATCACATTTCATCTTCCTTTTTTAAGCAATACAAAACTAGAAGAAAGCAAAAAAATGTATTTTATTTTCCTAATCTGGCAGTAATATAGTTTTACAATTTTTAATGTAATTAATTTTTAATTTTTAATAGACCCACCTCTAATTTAGCAAATTTCTCAGCTCGATAGCAGCTGTACTCAGCATTGATGAGCTTGGCCAGGAGGAATTCACGAAACTCTGCACTCTGTAAGACAAGATGAAGATTAGACTGGAGATGAAAACCGTAATAAAAATGTCATAGGAGAAAAGCTCTGCCTTACTACTCCTTAGACCTCCAAAGTCTCCTAGCCAGACTGACGATACTGGCTGAGAACGCAGGGGTGTGTACCGTATTCCCCTGCCATCTAACAATGGACCGGAGAAACGAACCTTTCTAAATATGGCTGGATTTGGCAGAGGGGGTCCAAAGAAGGGGACATCATCTCGGGCTGTGACTGAAACCTGAAACAATATAAGTGGAAAAAAATAAGTATTATGACACAAGTGAGACTATCAAAGCCTTCAAACTACTATGATATATCTGATCCCTCCTGAATCATTTATATATCCAGAAGAGATCTAACATGCCGTCCCGTGCATCTACCTGTTTCTGTACTTAGTGAATGGATGTGCTGATTTATCTCCCAGAAATTTAGTCAGCTAGGTGTGCACACAGTACGAGCAACCAAAAAAAAAACACATTGAACCAACTGCCTTTTAAAAAAATATTTTCATAAATATTTAAATAATAATAACTGTATTTAGAACACAAAAAAATAAGATGCTTTTATTCAACTTGCAAGATTCACCTCCACTAGAAGAACGTTTGTCAGTATGGGTGTACTGACCTATTTTTTTGACAGAGAATCCTCAGTGGAGATACAATGCACAGTGAGGGGAGTATCTCAGTGACATTGCTTCTCTGAGCCACATGTGGTAAGCATACAAAAGCACTTTCCCAGTAAGAAATAAGGAAATCCATGGGTTTGGGTTTGGTGTGGGTTGTTTTTTTTTCTGTCGGTTTGTTTTGTTTTTCTTTTTACATGCTCCTACCTGACATATCAATGCCAAAAAACAGTAACTGTAATGCAGTCCAGTTTTTACGTACTGTTGCTTGGCTCTTCACAGCACTTACCTATAATGATATGCAGCTATCTTACCAGGTACGTACAGCGCTTAAGAATATTTCACAGGGGTTTTTTTGGTCATCTTTGAGATGGAACAATACCATTATTTGCCATTTCATACAACAGGGAACAATGTCCGAACAAGTTAACAGAAACTACGTTAAAATAACACTCCACTGTAAATGCAAGGCATGAGTTTAATGAGAGGAAGAAGGAAAGGGGCCCTCACTTTAATTCAGATTTCTCACATTGTAGGCCAGCTTCCCGAAGTACAAGGCCTCCTACTCCCTCCTAATAGAGATCTACCAGTTAAAATCCTGCTTTGCATTTTTATTTTCTGATTACAAAAATTGATTCAAAGAAATAAATGCCATTAATATTCCAATTTAACCACTAGGCACTAAAGCTTAAGCAAATGGAACAAAGGATAGGAAAAAATCTTCCTAAACTGCAGTCTCTTCAGTACTAGAATACTTTCAAGGCAGAATGAGTTAAAACCACTTTGGAAAAGCCTTTACAGAACACTCTGCATTGGCTTAGGGCTACGAAGATGATTAGGGGATTAGAACATCTTTCATATGAGGAAAGGCTGAGGGACTTGGGTCTCTTTAGTCTAGAGAAAAGAAGATTGAGGGGGGATCTTATTAATGCTTTCAAATACTTGAAGGGAGGATGCCAGGGGGATGGGAGCAGTCTTTTTTCAGTGGTGCCCATTGATAGGACGAGGGGTAATGGGCACAAGCTTGAACATAGGAAGTTCCATCTTAACATGAGGAGGAACTTCTTTACTTTGAGGGTAGTGGAGCACTGGAACAGGCTGCCCAGAGAGGTTGTGGAGTCTCCCACTCTGGAGACATTCAAAACCCGCCTGGACGCTGTCCTGTGCAACCTGTTGTAGGTGACCCTGCTCGGGCGGGGGGTTGAACTAGATGATCTCCAGAGGTCCCTTCCAACCCTGACCATTCTGCGATTCTAAGGTCCTGACTGGGACTACTTCTTTTTCATTAAATGATACAACCAATCCTATTACACTGACAAAAAACAACACGTTGCAGACAGGCAAAGATGAAAACAATAGTTGGAAGAGACAAGACAAATGGCAAGCTTCCCCAGCTCTTTCTCTTGTCATTAAAAAATTCCAGCGAATTCTTGTGCCCTACAGAACAGAGAACGAGAGAACTGGAACCCCGTGCCACTGAACAACATGAGGCTCTCACGTCACTACAGACCTGGCTGCCAATAGCATAGGGAACAATGGAAGGTGGTTGTTCCACCCCCAGCACCCTCTTTGGTGGGAGAGGAGATGGGGATCCTGCGCTAATTTTGATGTTCTTGGTGTTCTTGTAGACCACCAAGGCCTAAGGACTCATCATCACCAAATCAGAATTCCTACATAATACAAGACAGCACTTTGATTAAATGTTTTTAAATCCATCACAGAATGCAAGCTTCTATGTATTTTCTGCTCCCTCGGCATGACTGAAAGTTGAACATAAAGTTATATGGACATCCCTACAGAGTCACGTGACAGAGAAACAGCTGTGTCCAAAGGCTGCAGACAGGGAATTTGTGTTCTTGCAGGGTTTCTTTCAACTGGTTGGGCGCTAACAGGTAGCACTTCCCCGCCAGACGGGCATCAGTTCTGCGATCCCCCAAAGCAGATATACCCGGTTTGGATTTGGATTAGGCCAACCAGCTGTATCTGACCTGCAGTCTCAGGCAGTGCAAGCTCTCAGCACTGTGCTCCGCCGCAGGAGCAATGTAGACATGGCCGTCAGTCAGGTGAATGAGTTTTACCTGACACATAATGCAAGCAAGGCATCCCCCAAAATGGCACCAATTGCTCCTTGTGCTCTTCAATGTAAACAAAATTTTTTTTATTTGAATTCATCCTGCTTCAATTTCCAAGCTTCAAGCTTCAGAAATTTACCAGCTACTTTGAAAAAATATACAAGTACATTCTAGTTTCATGTGTAGATACTTAACCAATTGATCATGTTATTCTTTAACCTTCTATTTGCTAGGTAGAAGCAGTAAGCAGTCCTGAACTCCTTTCAGGAAAATACTTGCGTTACAGAATTTTAATCATTCTCAGCTTCACCTCCTAGCACCATCCAGCTTATCAATATCCTTACGAAATCTGAATACTCAACAAACATGAAGACAGATTGCTAAATAGTACCAAACACACCAAACAGAGAGAACCTCTGCAAAAGTATAGAATAGAGAACAACATAGCAATAAGGAGACTCCTGGTCAGAGATCACAGAGTGGGTGGAGGGGAAAGAGAGCTGGTGGCAGCTACTGGATTTCTAGGTTTACTGGTAATAGATCTAATTACTGTCTTTCACTGAAAATGTTGATCAAGTTTACTACCAGAACAAGCAAATCTGTTAGAATCACAGCTGGATGAACCTGTACCTTTCCCAAAGGCCCAAGAACAGGTTTCCACTCCAAGGATCAATATCAGTAAATCAGTACAGAGCAATCTATTGGCTCTGTTTACCTTGTAGAAAGTGTCCCCAGTGGTGACAGGAGTGAGCTGAACCACCACATAAGCATGTAGGAAATTAGAAGCAATCATATCAGGGACAAAAGGCGTGCTTTCATCCTGGAAGATGATGGCTACAATGTCATTCCCAATGTGACGCTTCCGCTGAAGCTGGAGAAGAAAAAAATAACAAAGCAAGGAGGCAGGTGAAAAAGAGTAAAACGGTATGATGGGGCCTCAAACACCAGTCTGTCTAGCATCTCCAACCATTTGTTTACCCAAACCCCTTATCACTGCTTTTACTATTACTCCAGCCGTAATTCCCAACATTATGCCGTTAGGCATTCTCCCCTCTAGTCCCTTGTCAAACACCCCTCCTTCTTAGCCACACTGTTGAATTCCTTAGTTCTCCTTCCAATACCTGCTGGGAATCTCCCTCTGTGAAGGGCAGTTTTGTAGACACATGAAACATGATCTCCTTCCCCCGGAAGTTTGTATAGACCGACTCAGTGCCTGTTTGACCTCTGGTGACATCCAAGCCTCCCCGGAACCTGAGCAAATCCATACCAGACCATAGGTCAGGCAGGGCAGAGATGAGAAAGTGGAGAGAAGAAAGAAGATATCAGTAACAGTAGCTTGGTACAGCAATATTATCAAAGGCGACTTTTAAGAAATCTGTGATAGTGGGGCATCAAATCTTCCCAAAGCAAAGGCCCTGACTGAAGCTGCCCAATGCTTCTGCAGATGAACATACTTGCTTGCTAAAAGCTATGAAGCTAAACCAGGGATCCTCAAAGCAGCTACTTTCGTCGGCATTCTTCTGAGAAACACAATCCATATTTCAGAAGTGCAGAAAGGACAGGCTGCCCCACAGAAAAAGACTGAAACAATACTGACCCCTACCATTGTGAAATAAACTTACATTTGCACAGTCAAATAAAATTATCCTTTACTGATACCGTGAGTCAGATTGAGATACCAGGAGACCTTTAAAGGAAAATACCATCGGAGACCTAACCTCCAACTGGTTCCCAGGCAGGATGGTTAAGAAAAGCATTCTGGGCTTCTCCACCTGCACTGGGATTCAGAGGACACAGCACTTTTCTGAAAGCAGGGCTCTTAACAGAGTCGCAGCCTCTGAACATGTGGTGTTCTGGAACACAACCTGGCTTTCCAGCAGCACTGGGTACACACCCACGGAAATCTTGCAGCTGAATCTTGTCACCAAGGAAATCCAGGAACTCCAGGAAACCCAAACTCTCTTCTGTGTTACTGAAGACTTCTTCTTCGGTCGTCTTCAAAAGGAAAGGAGAAGTCATAAGGAGCACAAGCAGTACAAAGAACAGGCAGTAATTTCTATACACAGTTCAACCAGCTTTGAGGATGTGCACAAACAAATTGACCAACATAAGACAAGCTTCTATCCTTTCCCTTTACAACACCTGTATTTTTCACAGGATACTATAGACTTTGTTATTACATTTAAGCTAAGAGAACTGACTCTTTATATTTTACCTAAGTATCACGGGATTTGAAGGAGCTTACCTGTCCAGGTTTCTGGTAGATGACCCCAAATTTGAAGTTATTGCTTATGACATGTTCATCAAATGCAACAATAAGCTGAGAAGCCTGAGGTAATGAAAATACAATTATCAGTTGGACATCATTAGCCAGACCTTGATGGAAAAGTGACATACAGACATATCAGAACATTATACCTTGGGGTAGAGGACAGGAAAGAAGCGTTCAACATTCACATCCTCACACAGTAGCTGTTGAGTGAGAAAGAGAGAGGGAAACAGAAGTGTGATTATCATGTGCCCTAGCTTGCTGTGGGCATGAGAACGTAGTCACTGTTTATAATTATCCGCCAGGAATCCCTTCAGGCAAAAAAAATCTGAGATAAAATTAGAAGAGAAAGAAGAGAAGCTACATCAAAGTGTAAAAGGGAAGTATAGGACAGTACTATTGGGAATAGTAGAAACGAGGGAAATGGGAGGACAGAGGTGAAACAAACTTGAAGAATGAGGCTGTGAGAGTGAACAGGCAAGCATGAATCTCACCTTCGCCATCTGGACAGCACTGGGAAACTCATTCAGACAGGAAATGGGTATCAGGTCATGTTTGGTGCCAGTCCGAGTCCTCGCACAAAACAAAAAAAGGCATTAGAGCAAAAGCTGAAGGGAGACATAAGCAACACTGGCTCTTTAAAGAAAGAGTAGCCATTCCTCAGATTATCTTTTAGGCCTGATGCATAAAATCACTGGAAAAGGGAGGTATTTACACTTCTTATTGCTCATCACTTGTATGTGGGGAGCAGAGGAAGACAAAACAGGGATGCTTACTCTCTTGCTCCTTTGCGTTCTTTTCTTGCTTGAAGAAATATTTTGCTCTTCCCACCTCCCCCCTCCCCTGCCATTTTCTTTCACAGAAATCTAAATGTTGAAATACAATTCATGGACACAGTATTATAATGGATTCATAAAATCATACGATGAGTGTTTGAAAGACTGTTAAAAGGTCTGTTAGAGACAGCCTAGGAAAGGAGATCTATGCAAAGTATAGAAGTACAAACCGGTGTAGCATTGCTCCAGAAAGCTGATGGAGAAAAGTTTCCTTTCTCTCTATAATATATATTAAAGGAGAGATGTCTTTCTAAGGGCGAAGACACGTTGGGCTGTCAGAGTCCTTTTCAAAACATTATAAACAAGCTATTGAGCAAAAGGGGTTGCATATAATACGATGTCTTAATAGAGGAATTACTACCTTTTTATTCTTCACCAGTCTCTTCTACGTAAGAAGGTTTCTGGGATCAGATAAACATTCCCTGGCACAGCTCACAAACAGGTTCTCTCTTTCCCCCCCAGATAATTTCTCTGCCTAGTACTCTGAAGTGTTCTCTGCATGCAACGGAGGAAACTCAGCAGTGATTCTCTTGTAGCTGACTGCTATGCAATCAGAATTTTCCCTCAGTCCTGGATGAGTCCTTGTCAGCAGCAACTGTAAGTCACTTGCTTCCAGCAGCACACTGCCCACTGGAAGCGCACCCGCCCCATAATGTGCTAAAAAGCTTTTCTGCAGCGTGCCTCTCACCTATGCGAGACCCATCTCTGTTCTTCATCTAGTTCATTCAGCAACTATCTGTGGAAGCCCTAAAGGGCAGCCTAAAGGCACTCTGTAGGCTGTCATGGGAAGCTAAGGAATGTTCTAGCTCAGCTTCAAGGGAGCCTTATTCTTAAGTACAAAGTCCAAAGACAGGCCTGGGCTAGGCTGCCCTCCATCGGGAAATCCATATTCTAGAAGGTACTCACATGTCTCTAAGTAAACAGAAAAACTTTCTTTTTGAGGGAAGAACAGATTCTTTTCATACAGGAGCTATAAAAACGTGCCTGCAACCACCACTTCAGCTTGCTGAAGGAAACTGCTGAGAGAAACTTGGAGGGGAAGGCAAGAAAAGAAGGCTTGAAGGTTCCTTTGCAGTCATCTCCAGGAGAAAGACACGATTCACTCCCATATCTATGCAGAGGAAGCTCAAGAGAGGCACAGCACAGTAACATACACTTCAAAAACAGGCAGTGTTACCTCAGCAACAGGCGTAAATTTTCCTGTTTCTCGATCTGTTCGTACTTCACAGAAAGTACCAGGTAGCCCAAGGACATGTCACTGGAGTAAAAGTTCTGGTGCTCCTGAAAAGAGGAAGCCATTATTCCCAACATGCTTCCCAGAGAATTTTGCCTAGATTTTTTGCATACGACCTGTCACTCAAGATTAGCTGATTTTTTTCTTTAACTAGCAATGACACGCTTGAAGACATGCATATGCTGTCTCCCAGCCCCCTGGGTGATCAATGCATGAGCATATCAGTCAACATTCATCCACTGCCAGTTCAGTTCCTGCTCAGCTGCCCATCATCACAAGGGCTCCTGAGAAGGAATAGGATGGGAACATTCAGCAATACATTTTGAAGAAATCGAGTTTCTTGTAAAGAAAACCATGTGTTTCATGGACTTTCCCTGTATCCATTCAGACTCTGCATGACTAAGTAGCGGTCTCCAGCACATTCAACTGCATGTGGTCATAGGAATTTTCAATACAAACAGTACTGGCATGATCATTATACCAAATGGTTGATCTCCCAAGAGCACTCACATCTCGGGGAGGAGGCAGCAGAGCTCCAGGTAACTACTTTGGAGATGAAGACTGTTCTTAGCAGTACCACTAATGCTGCTTGAGCTTTAGTGGAGTGTGCCTCGAACAGAGAGAGACATTCAGTCAAACAATGAATGATAATGCAAACATTTTCACAGGCTCTATATAGAAGTGGCTGTGGCCATACATTTCTCCTAGGTATACAGCCATGTTCCAATGGCCTGGGTGTATCAATATATATTTTTATATATATGTATTTTACACATATAATATATATATTGATATATATAACCTCTAAATTGAAAAGGTTAAAGCCTTTTGACAAGGGATGCAAACAGAAACCTCCAGCACAACGAGAAAAGCCGGCAGTGTGCCCAGGTGGCCAAGAAAGCCAACGGCATCCTGGCTTGTATTAGAAATAGCGTGGCCAGCAGAAGTAGGGAGGTGATTGTGCCCCTGTACTCAGCACTGGTGAGGCCACACCTCAAGTATTGTGTCCAGTTTTGGGCACCGCAATACAAGAGAGATATCGAGGTGCTGGAGCAAGTGCAGAGGAGGGCAACGAAACTGGTGAAGGGCCTAGCAGACAAATCATATGAAGAGCAGTTGAAGGAGCTGGGACTGTTTAGTTTGAGGAAGAGAAGGCTGAGGGGAGACCTCATCACACTCTACAACTATTTGAAAGGACACTGTAGAGAGGTTGGTGCTGGTCTCTTCTCACAGGTAATTAATGACAGCACAAGAGGGAATGGCTTCAAGCTCCAACAGGGTAGGTTTAGACTGAACATTAGGAAAGAATTTTTCACAGAAAGGCTGGTTGGGCATTGGAATAGACTGCCCAGGGAGGTGGTTGAGTCACCATCCCTGGATGTGTTTAAGAGACATTTAGATGTGGTGTTGGCAGATATGGTGTAGGGGAGAACTTGTAGAGTAGGGCAGATGGTTGGACTCGATGATCCCAAGGGTCTCTTCCAACCTAGACAATTCTATGATTCTAAAACTATATAGGTGGAATCAGCCCAAAATGCTTAGACTGCTCCCATCTTCCTAGTGGAATACCACTTCACGGCCAGTTTTTGGAGCTGGCTGCTACCTTAAACTCTGACCAAACAAAGAGCTGAGACTGAACTCATGCTTTCAGCAAACAGCCCAAAATTATTGGGTTTGAGGTGCAAGCAGGACAGAGAGACCAATAAGAATGTCATGCAGGGGATGTGATTCTCTTTGGATTTGATTTGATTAGATGAATATCTTAATCTCTTGCTGCTAATAAGACCTTCTCTTGAAAGGGGCAGTAGTACTTTCCAGTATTTAGCCTCCAGCCCAGGAGAATATAGTGAGATTGGCATGGTACTTCTAAGCTAGCAATGACGGAAGTTGGGGTAAGACTCCTTCTCAGCAAAGCAAAATAATAATAAATACAACAAAATATAGAATCATTTCAGCTACCCTAATTATTATTAGCATAATTATTAGCATAATTATCAGTGCCTCCTTGTGCCTTGGGACCATGAAAATCAGGAGAAAGCTATACAGAAATCTTCTGATGGTGGAATAAGGAATGTGGCCACAGAGATTTTCAGTGCACAACAGTTTAGGCATCAGAAAAAAAGAAAAAAAAACAAAAACCAAAAACCAAGGCTTTCTTTTGGTATCTTTTGTAGACAAATCTTGGGATTTTCCAAGGCCCAGATGATGCACCTCAGGATATCCAGCTGGACCGCCCACTTGTGATTCTGTAGGAAAAAGCAGCTCTGTCCACTTACTGAGAAGTCAGATGGTCCCCGGGGATAAAATGCACACACTTTAATGGGAAGCTTGATTCCCAAATTCCACTTGTCAACTGTTTCACAGAGAAGAGGTACCAACTGCTATCTTGTTTGCTGATATATTTTTCTAATGATAGTGTTGCCCATCACCAACTTACTTGAAAGATATAATCAAAGTACTCTGCATACATTTTAGTGTGTACAGATTCTGTCCTGATGGACACCAGTGGTTTTATGCTGTTCGGTTATAGAAATTATCTCCTCAGCCTAAATGCAAAGCACTTGTCATGGTCAAATTAAATGGAGAGAAATAAACCACTGTTCCCCTGCAAATAATCAATGGGCTGTTCTACCAGCAGAATAGCAGTCATCTCCAATCAAAGACGGAGTTACTTGCACCCTGAAAAGATGGCCAGGGAGCATGAAGTCAGCAACCAGGGTTGCAAGACTTGGAGGGAGCATCACAGGAAGCACTGTATAAATGCATCCTTGTGCATGACAAGGGACAGTAAGTTAAGTGTTCAGTTGTACAGTCAGAACATGCACAATTTGGAATGTGTTCTGTGAGATAAATACTCTGAACATAATTAATTAAGGACTCAATGGGAGCAAAGTGTGTAATTTGATCAAAAAGAGTTGCCAGTCCAAGTACCTTCCTCGGCCTTTTGCCTAGAAAATACAGAAGGTCTGTTCTGTCTCTGATGGATTGTAACCTCTCTCAACACATTGGTGGGACCGCCTTTTACTGTGGAAAAAAAAATCTAAACAATTTTTTGTATTAGTCATAGTTCTGACTCACTGTGAAATAAAGATACACCTAGTGAAATACTCTGATATCTACATGGATGTATGTATCTTAAGTCAACAGACATAAACCAATCCCCTCTTGGGGAGGGGGGGAAAAAAGGAATAATTAAGACTATAGTCACTACCCTGAACCCGGATATGAAGATGAAGCTATTGAACTTGTTTAAGTATTAGAGATATCATCGTCCTCACTTCCTCTTTGAGGCAGAAAAAAATCCAACACCCAGAACAGCCCTGCTATTGATTTATGGGGGGAAAAGTTTCATGGCTTCTGGTGCTAGCACAGCCTACCTTCTGCCAAAGCAGACCGAACGAACATGCCCTGGAAAAGATAAAGTATAAGTGAAGACCAGCAAACAGGCAAACAGAATAACGTGGCCTCTAGCTGCAGTGTCCAAATCACAGAAGTCCGGTGTGATCTGTCACACAAGTCAGTGGTAGTGATTGAACTTATCCATACGTGGCAAGAAAAGCTGAAATCAAAGGAAGACACAAAGGCTGAGAGGACAGTTTATTTTTCCTGACCACGACTCTCAGGATACTAGTAGATTTTTGGGATGCGAACAAGAATCAGGTGCAGTAGGCATTGTGACCAAGGGCAGAAAGACAGAGCAGCTGAGGAATAGACAGATTCAAGGAGCAAAACAAGAGCACACTCAATGGTCAGCTGAAGTCTAGAATCAAAGAAGTCCATAAATCACAGAAGTCGTATGCTAGGGTGGATGCCCAAGACAGGCTGTTAAGACAAAAGATGGCACAATCCCAACAGAAGTCAGGACTAGAAAGCAGAACAAAGGCCACAGCCTGCGGTAAGCTGCAGCCAAAAGTAACACTGAGCTGCAGAGAGCAGAAAACTGGATGCGATGCCTTTTCATGAGACTTCTGAGCCAGACTCCAACAGGTCTGACACATTGGGACCTCAGTTGCTTTGGACACTGGGTTATCAGCTCTGCAGCCGGCATTACCAGACAGAGCTGCACAAAGGGATGCAATCTTCACAGGGTAACAGGCACCAGAATTAGTGGAGGTCTTAAAATAATTGACTTTTTGACAAAGCTAGCTGCCTACCTTGACGCTGAATGTAAGCCTAGGTTTTAAACTGAGATCTGAGTAATTGTTTGTATGAACAAAACCATGATTTCCTCGTTATGACTTTTTTTTCCCTGTGATTTTCTTTCTCTTTGAAAACACATAGGCAAAAGAAGGCAGACTCAGAGTTATTCAATGTACAACAACATTTATTGTTAGCTGTCCTGAAGTTAGAGATGAACCATCAAAAGGCTTTATGGTTAATACTGAAAATTGCAACTCAGAGGTGAAAAGATATCCTGAGATGACCTATGTGTAGGTAAAAATTTGTTCGGCCACAGAAGTAGTTTGTGTAACATTTAAGGCAGTCTGAAAAGAAGTTCTGGATTTCAAATGGAACTCTGTAAAAGAAAGTAAGTATCTTCCATGGGGCCAAGGGAAAAGACTAACAGAATACCCAAGGAGTGCTGACAGTTTGCCTGGGAAGTTATAAAGCTGTTAAGACATCTGCCATGTTCTGAGTCACTCAGCTTCTTTTTGATGAAATAAAATTCTTTTTCACTAACCAGCAGCAGCAATTGCACCAAAGATGAACAAACCAGAAAAAAGTAAGAGACATTCCCCGTGGGACCTGGTATGTTTCGTCAGTTCTTTTAGCAATAGGAGTATAGGAAGCCAGAGAATACTAAAAGATCTCTACAGGTTTCAAAATCTTTTCATTAGCACATTCTCTTCCTTTAAGACAACTGAAAATAAATAAATAAATAAATAAAAACAATTAGCTTTGGAAAAACTTGGCAACCTCTGGTCACCTGGTAAAATACTGGGATGATTTCATTCCTGAAGAAGGAACAAAAGCTGCTTTGGTGGCCAAATGATTATGTGATGACCTACAGAAAGATAATGATACCTGAACTCCAGACCTATCAACAGTGACAAATAAATTTACAGTACTGAGTAGGAAGCATCGTTATTCCATCAAGATTTCTTTTCATAAAATAATGCAATCATAAAATCATAGAATGGTTTAGGTTGGAAGGGACAATCATCGAGTTCCAACCCCCCTGCCATAGGGAGGGACACCTCCCACTAGACCAGGTTGCTCAAAGCCCCATCCAGCCTGGCCTTGAACACCTCCAGGGATGGAGCTTCCACGACTTCTCTGGGCAACCTGCTCCAGTGCCTCACCACCCTCAAAGTGAAACATTTCTTCCTGATATCTAATCTAAATCTACCCTCTTCCAGTTTGAAGCCGCTCGCCCTCATCCTATCACTACATGCCCTTGTAAAAAGTCCTTCCCCAGCTCTCCTGTAGGTCCCCTTTAGGCACTGGAAGGCCACTATAAGGTGTCCCCAGAGCCTTCTTTTCTCCAGGCTGAACAACCCCAACTCTCTCAGCCTGTCCTCATAGGAGAGGTGCTCCAGCACTCTGATCATCTTTGTGGACCTCCCCCAGACTCACTCCAACAGGTCCATGTCTTTCCTATGTTGGAGGCTCCAGAGCTGGACGCAGTACTGCAGATGAGGTCTCACCAGAGCAGAGTAGAGGGGAAGAATCACCTCCCTAAACGTGCTGGCCACACTTCTTCTGATGCAGTCCAGGATGCAGTTGGCCTTCTGGGCTGCAATCGTGCATTGCCAGTTCATGTTGAGCTTCTCATCAATCCGCACCCCCAGGTCCTTCTCCTAAGGGCTGCTCTCAATCCATTCTCTGCCGAGCCTTTATTTGTGCTTGGGATTGCCCCAACCCAGATGTAGGACCTTACACTTGGCCTGGTTGAACTTCATGAAGCTGGCATGGGCCCACCTCGCCAGCCTGTCCAGGTCCCTCTGGATGCCATCCCTTCCCTCCAGCGTGTCTGTCTTGCCACACACCTTGGTATCGTCAGCAAACTTGCTGAGGGTGCACTCAATCCCACAGTGCATGCCACCAACAAAGATGTTAAACAGCACCGGTCCCAGTACCAACCCCTGAGCAACACCACTCGTCACTGGTCTCCACTCGGACATCGAGCCATTGACCACAACTCTTTGAGCGCAACCATCCAGCCAATTCCTTATCCACCGAGCGGTCCATCTGTCGAATCCATGTCTCTCCAATTTAGAGACCACGATATCATGCAGGACAGCGTCAAACATTTTGCACAAGTCCAGGCAGATGACATCAGTTGCTCTTCCCTTGTCCACTACAACTGTAAGCCTTAAATCATAAGGTGGTGTTTGCCAGTCAGATGACAAGGACCTAGAAGCTACTGCCATTGTTGGCAACTGCAGAACACAGAACCACTAAGGCTGGGCTAGTACTGAAACAATACCTGACAAGGTTGTCTCCTTGCAGGCTCTCCCTGCATCTCTGCTTGGAGAAAACTAAAAAAAAATAAATAATGTCTTGGGCTGATGTCAGCTTGTCATGACAGGAAAACAGTAACAAGCTCCATAACACATGTATTTGCACACCAGAGGAAAATGATCCTGAATATGAGATCTGCAGTCTCAGCAAGTCAGAGAATACTTACTAAAATCACAGACTTGTAGTAATGAAGCAAAATTAGAGAGACTTTAGAATAACAAAAGAGATAATTACAATTATGCCTAATGCTAAAATACTAATACTAAAAATGTCCTTCGAATGCTTCAAATAGTTTCCAGCTCTTTGTCCTAAGTTAAGCTAGAATTTCACACTAATAACTTAAGAAATAGTACTTTCCACTGAGAGGACTCCACCGGGTCAGTTCCCCAACAGTTCACAGCGCTTCTTTTTTTGTAGTTGCTTTATAGGATCTGCTATAAGGTGTTCTGCAAAAAGCGTCAAAAGAATTGTCCGAGTTTGAGTGACACACTCAACACAGACATGTGTATTAAGTTTGTAATACCACACATGCTCTAGTCTCCCATCTTACTTAAAGGATATTCCCTAAACCACTGGCTATGCCTCTCCCATCACATGATGCTTATGGACTCTTCTTCAGCTAAGAATTGTTCACAGTTATCCAAAGCATGCAAGAGACCTTTCTTTACCTTTCTGAAGTAATCTTCCCATGTTATCAGCAAGGAAAGGACCCGATCCACACAGCATGAAAATCACTGGTGTCTCTTAACTCTTAACTGAAGAGATACTCTCCTTGTGGCAAAATGCTGAGCTCTCTCCTTACCTAAGCCTTTAGGCCGTGGGTAAAGACATGGGTAAAGTTTTCTACCCATGGGTACAATTTTCTGTGGCAAGAGTCCTGTTCACCTTGTTCTTTTCTGACACTGGCTTGCTCAAAATCTTGCATGTTTAATGGAATATAGACAAACATTCACATCAACTAAGATGAAGATACTGTAGAAAAGAAAGAATATAGGTGACAGGAGTTTTTCTGTAGTACTGAAGCACTGATGGTTGGGCACTTTGCAAATGTATGAAGTCTGATGGTATGGGAACTCTTGGGTGTCACTTGGAAGGAACAATGATGATATGGCCCTGCTCAAGCAGGTGTATGGACAAGATGAGTTCCAGAGGTCTCTTCCAACCTCAACCATTCTGTGATATCAGGTCAGCAGTGACTCCTACAATCGGACTGAAAAAATCATATCCCAATTTGCTTCTTGTCCTAGCTGGCTCTGGAAACCTTCAAACACAAGCCTAAATTTACCATGACAGAAAAATAATTACAGTTGACATACTGAAGGCTTTCAGAATGTCACAGGATAAATGTCCATTAACAGATTGTACAGCAGATCTGTCAGGCTAGAGAGGAAGCCTCCAGTAAGGGTACTTTACATATAAGTTATATTAATATTGGTTTCTAGTGTTGGATACTACACAAGATCATTCAGACAAGTCCAACTCCTGCAGAACAGGACCCCAGCACTGCCCAAAGCTCCACCTCTTCCTGGTTTTGAACTTATTAGCAGTCGTAGAGGAAGATGACTGAATAAGATGCAATGTGAGTATACCTGTCAGGCTTTCTTATCTCTTTATGCCATGAACTGAATCTCAGAAAAGATCACTGTTTTGTTCTCACTTGTTTTTGATGGTTAATATCATCCTGAGATCCAGTCTGGGAATTGATCAATTCGCTGAACAGGCCAACCCAGATGGACATCAATGGCCAGTAATGAGGCCAAACTCTGTCTCCCTATCGGTTAGACTGAATTTTTTAAAGTCAGGCAACACTTAGCATCAAACTTACTTAAATCAAACAACTATAAAACGCATTGTCCAGTTTCTTCATACACATTCTGTGGTGACCATGCTTGCTACTGAGGAAAATGGACTATTTTTCTTACTGCTGAGGGGCTTGCACTATCAGTGCTGAAGTCCCCTCTAAAAATAATACCATCTCCATTTCCAATATTATTACACTTTCCCCCCCCTTGTCATCCCAAGATTGGTATCTCTCCAGGAGCCTCAAAAAAGTGTGTTAACCAAATATAAGCATTTCCAGTGCAAACCTTTCTCTTCCGCTAATGCACAGGATGATGCACATATCACAAGACAGGACCAACCTAACACACTACTAGTCGTACATTAGTATATACCTTATTTACATTAGTTCAAGGCATTGTGAAGAATTGAAATCGAGTGGCTGTGCAGTTATTTCTAAATCCATCAGGAAAAGCCTGAGATACATTTCAGCTTGAGGCTGGGTGGGCAGAGAAGCTCTGAAGATCACCCTTACCTTCCCCAGAAAATGTTTGCGGTACAGCTTGGCTGTAGGGTCACTCTCCAGTTTCACTTTACCACTCCAGGGAAAAGGTACGTCAGACAGAGTTGGACTCAAGCTGGTGAGGTTGTGGCTGGTCCCTTCAATCCAGTAGCCTCCAAACTGGGGTAAGATAATGAGAGGATATGGCCACCCTTTCTGTAACACCTATTGAGAAGGACAGAGAACATGAAAGCTGAAAGGCCAACAAGCTGAAAGGCCGATAAAGTCCAAGGAAAAACAGAGGGGAGCAGTACTAACTCACCTCATGGATGCTGGGGTAAGGAATATACTCCTCTTCTGTCTGAAATCAGAGGAGACCATTAGCAAAAATGTGTGATATCATTTAAAGTGTTATGCTCCCATGATGGCACAAGCTGTGCCCTCAGCTTCTACTCTGCCATCATCCATCTTTAGAGTTTCACTTTGGGATTTAAGGTGAGACTCCATTTCCCAGGTCTCAGCATGACAATATAGAACTTTGACAGCAATAAATTTAGGAGTCTGATTTCACCCACCTTCCTCCTTGAAATTACATGGAATACAAGTATGTAAAATGAGGAGGCAGTCAAACTACAGGCAAATGGGATCAGGTTAGGAGTGGGAGCCTCTCTCCTTTCCTTCCACATAGCGTTAGACAGCTGTAGACAAGAGAGGACAGTAGGGATGGCAGAAACAGTACTGTATTTACAGCGACATCAAAGTTGTGTCATCTCCATAGCTAGACCTGTGGTACACAACTGACTAGTACTGAGGCATGACTGCAGTAGGAAGAGTACCTGAGCCACTTGATGCCAGCTGGATGCCACTCCCATCACCACAAAGAGCATTGACTATCTCTGTCAGAACTGAGTATCAACTCTCTACGTGGCTTTTTTTTTTTTTTAAGGTCATTCCAAGACTGAATTCAAGGTCAAGGTTGAATTTAATGTTACTGTGCCTGAGCTGAGACTGAAAGAATTGAGAGGAAGAGTTGAGAACGTAAAGATGGGAATCGGTTCTTTTTGGCCCAAAATTGAGGGGAACAGACCAGCTTTCTAGTAACATCTATGAGTCCTCAAGCAGACTACTGAAAAATACCCAATGTGATTTCATAAATATTATTATAGCTCTTAAATTGAATAAAATTTAAGAAATCATTTAGTCAAAACTAAGATCGTTAATAATATTAAATGCTTATTGGAACCACTTAGGTTTGAAAAAGGGAAGTATTGATTCTGTTTCAGCTACATGGTTTCACTCTCTCATGCAGCAACTTAATAAATAAATAAATGAATAAGACAAGCATATATGTGTTCTTGAGCTGTTTCTAGGCTCCCTGTTCACTCCAAAATGAAAATACACTGTAAGCCAGGTCAGTTATTATCTGCCATTTTCAGGAACTTAGGAGGCAACAACGACTTGGCCTGACCTTGAGAGGAGCTGGAAGGGAACATCTTTGTTCGTCCAGACGACTCCCCTGGAAACAGAAAGTCACAGACAGTGAATCCTGTGTTTTAGCGTATCTGTTTCGCTTACCCTCTGTGTCCTTCTCCATATCCCAAATACTCATATTTCAGCTCTCCCTGTAATCTTCTATTTTATGCAAGTTTGGAATAAACAGAATGAGTAAAGCTAGAACTTGGCCGGTCCCCTAGTTTGGCATTAAAACCAGGTAGTCCCTCCACCTTACATCTTTTAAAAAATAGAAAGCTGACAGAAATCAAAAGCAATCTCCCAAACTGATTTTCTTATTCAATTCTCTAATCTCTTCTACTTTACTTCCTATCCCAAGCAATAAAAAAAAGGAAGAGGTAAAGACAGAACGCGAAAGAACAGTATTTCAGACCATTCATACCCGCTCTACTCTTCCCTCTCCCTTGAAGATAATGCCAGGCAAAGCACTGAGAACCTCTAAGCAGGGTTAAGCGAAGTAACAAACAATTGTTTTGAGGATTAGGGCTAGGCAAGAAGACTTTTAAGCAGATTATGTGCATTGCTTCCATCCACATAAGGGAACAAATCTGTCTCCTGGAGGTAAGACAGAAAATCAGAGCTCCTCTCCATCCATCCAGACATCCGAGTAGCAACAGACTCCACCAGGTAGCAAGGAGCCCTGCACATCTGCTTTCCTTGGCACTGTTACTGTGAGGTGGGTTGGAATGGCAGGGTGAAAGACTGCTGGATGCCTAGTTTCTTCCTGAATCAGCAGCTGGCACCCAGACTTGATTGTCTTTCTTAAGGCTCTTCCATCCTCTGCCTTCTTACCACAGCAAGACTAGCTCACTTCCACCGCACTTGTGCGGCAGAAGCACACAGGAATAGGAAAATTTTAGTGAGGACAACCTCAACACGGACTGAGCAGAGGCCCAGAACAAAAGAAGTCAGAAAGATATGGGGCCCAACAGCCTCCCATGAAATGCTGGCCATAGTCCAAGAGGGCATCAATACAGACAGAAGAGTAAGAGGCAAAATTTGCATTGTCTGATAGCAAGCTGAAGACCAGGATTTAAGTTGTAGATTTCTCTTATACACAATACATGAGTATTCAACTGCCACCACATCTTCCAACTTTCATACCAGAACACGATGCTGAGACTACATTTTTATACACCACCAGTGACTGCTTAATGGAGTGGCTAATCAGGGATTCCTGACAGGATTAGCAGCTCTCAACTTTGTTCTGAAAATAAGCAGGATCTGATTTATAACAGCTGTGTCTATGCAAGTATTCTACAGTGGAACTAGCTTGTAAACAAGTATCTGGTAGAAATATGTACATCTGAGTGGAGGTCTACTGTGGAGATGCAAGAGGCTCAAGAGCAAAAGTTTGGGGCCAATGCTCCAGCCACATAGGATGAAAAAACTGCTACCATAGCAACAACATAAATGTTGGGCAATAGCAACATCAGATCGAGAGTTAATAGTGATCAGGACGCTCCTTGCAGGAACAACAAAAGAAAAAAAAAAAAGAGACATCTATTACACATAAAAACAAGGGTGTAGAAGAATGAGGAAGCTTATTAAAAGAACCTAAAAATGAGCCATAAAAAAAGCTAAACATTCATGAAATGATGAGGAGCCAGACCCTGAGCTCACAACAAATGCATAACACCTTCAAAAAACTCTTAGAAACAGCAGAAGTAAACCAGTATGGCTAAACTCCAGGGTAAGGGACACTAGTAGTAGATGCATGAAAGCATTCTTTATGAGTCCAAAGTTGAGTTCAAACACAAAAATAGCAATAACAACAAATTTTAGTTGGTTAAATACAGAAACACAGCAAGTGAGGAACACTCTGCAGGTAACATAATAACAGAAAAAAAAAAAAAATATTTTCCTTAACGATATTAGGAGAAAGAAGCTTGCCAAAATGCCTACAGCGTGACACAGGACCAAACCATAAAAGCCAAGCTTAGAGAGAGTTGCCCCCCCTAAAAAAAAAATATTTTTTATGTTTTAGTAGTATTTTCAACAGAGGAGCTGAGCAAATAGCAGCTTAGAACTATTCTTCATAGATTTGTTTCCAATTGCTATGTCAGTAGGCAGCACTGATAAAACGAACACCAAATTACCAGGATGTGGTATGTCATGAAATTAAGATGGAACAGAGGCTGAGAAGTGATCTTTACCTTCTGCAGAGGCAGCAGTAACCATTTTGCATTTGGGGAAGCTGTAAAGCTAAGAAAGTTGAGTGCACGTAAAATAAGCGCAAATGGATGTTTTGTTGATGTAATCTGGAGTTTCACTTTCCAACCTAGTACGTTGAGGTTCATAAGAAAGGCTAGGTTCTGAAACAGGGGTCTCAGGAACAGTTCTTTGGGGCAAGAAAGTCCTGTGCTCTATCAAAATATGACTGAGACAGGAGTGACATTCAGGTACAAAGCAGCCTCAGCCTTCTGGAACAAACTGTGAAAATACTGGGACAAACCTGCTGTGCACTGAGGGACTTCTGCACACAGAAATGAAGGTTGGGAAACCGCAATTTTGTAAGACCTCTCTCCCCTTCCTTGGCATTTTTGGCAGATCTGATAACTGCAAAAAGTTTCCAGTTTCAAAGGAGGTCCTGGTAGAAGACCAGTATCTCAGAGAGGCCTGAGGGAAAACTTCCTGGCCTGCTGTAAAGGAGCCACTGTTTGTATCTGAGCCTCTACGGAGAGTGGAGGAACACACCAGCACATTCCATGACTCTGCACTGTTAAAGGAGCTCCTGGTAGCCTGGGAGCAGAAGACGTAGGCCTACATCTACCAACCTCTCCTCCAGAGTGAAGTTTAAGATACTGGCAAAGATCTAATGCAGCCCTGGGCTGTATGGTCCAAAGCTTTACTTTGGAGGGTAACCAGGACTGCGGGGAACTTACAGCATAAGTTGTTGAAGTGTCAAAGAATGGGCAAAACAACCGGTTGATGATCACTGTCACTCCTCAAAAGGGAGAGGCATAAACTATAGCAGTCTCAGCCACCTGTGGAGGCACCCAGCTGGTTCAGTCCAGTTTGGTGTGCAGCACTGCCTTTAAGGAAAGACTTTCCCGCACTATCTTCCTGGGTATTTTACTAGAGACAGCATCAGTTTAGGAATCTGACATCCCCAGGGTCTTGTACAGGGGAAACACCTGGCCTGAGCAGGATGAAAGAACGGACGGCAGACAAAAAAGCCTTCCAGACCCACAGCTGGGCCCAACATGGCGTAACAGTGCTATGATAACACATATTTTTAATGGGGAAAGAGCAGTGCCTCGAGGGGACTAGTTCAAAATGGATAACCTGGACGTAAAAGGGGATACAGGAAAAAACCCATGAAGGTAGTTGTGAGAAAATAAGACTGAAGGCTATGTTGAACTGGTATGAATGCAGAATAGAGGCAGTGAACATCACACCATAAAAGACAAAAGCAGTTAAGTGAAGAGGGGTTGGTTAAGCAAGCATGTGAAGACCTAAAACATTTGAGTTTATTGGCCAAAAAAAGATTTGATTGTTTTTCAACTGCTTGCACTGCAGAGCCATCTAGGAACAATGTATTCCTAAGTGTCCTTAACAAAGTATTTACTGTGACTTCACTACATCTGCAGCATAGAACAATGCGGCCAGTAGCCTGCTTACTTCAAGTAATGATTATTAAGAAGGAGAAGAAAGGAAACAGAGGAGAAGAAAGGAAACAGAGGAGAAGAAAGGAAACAGAGGAGAAGAAAAGAGCAAACTTCATTCCTGGATCTCAGGGACAGGTTTCAGTTTAAAAAGAGAGCACAACTTTACCTGATAACTCATCACATATAATGAAATGGCCATGTTAATTTTCAGCCAAACAATTATACTCCAATCCGAATGTTAAAGTACTCAAAAACTAATTCTGTCCTGTGGCTTTGTTGTTGTTATTTTACATGAGAAATGTCCAAGTCTCCTATTTTGCCTTTTACTCACTTGATTGCTAATGAAAATCCCAGATTTAATTTCCAAGAATAATTCACTAAATCTAAAGGATAGCCAGAGTCAAATGGAAGGAAAGGGAAAGCAAAAACAAACAAACAATAAATAAATAATTAGTAAAAATATAAAGAACGATCACAACACATAGTATAAAGAAATATTGGGGGGGAGTTTTTTCTTTTGGAATACACCACTCTTCCCTTCTTTTAAAAAATTGCTGTCATACTTTAGCAGCCGTTATTAATTCTCCTAGTGCAAGTCAGGTGACAAGCTAAATTAAAAAAACACCACCAAAATGACACTATACAGACTTAACAATGGGCAGCTAGGAAACCAATATAGATGCAAAATTAGGTGGTCTGCATATGTTGGAAACTCTCAGCAGCTCCCTCTGTTATATCTCTAACTAAAGAGGTCCAAATCCAGTGAGAGACAGTTTTCATATGGTAAACTGGGAGCTGAGAAACAGTGAGAATCTAAAGCAACGCCGTCTTCCAGTAAGGGACATCTGCTAGTGATTCTTCCTTATTTCAAAAAGGTTCCAGATTTCAAAAGGCCTGGAAGGGACTGTCATACCTTTTAACACGTGCTTGAACTAAACAAGAAGCTCTGCACGCTCAAGCTTACTTTGCAGCACAGAGTTAAATGAGCCAGGCACACTTGCACAGCTCATTATTCTAAAGCACTGAGCATATATCCCAAACATAGTTTGGGTGTCGGTACAGTGGTTTCAAGGTCTGTGTCTGTCTACACATAAATATATAAAATATTTACCTTCAGCCCCTCCTTAGCCGATTTCTCCTTTCTAGTCTGTCAAATAGTACCTCAGCCTCATAACTCTGTACTCACCATTATTGTCCCAGCAAAGTCTTGCTTTTTTCCTCATACACATAATTTAATCACCCAAATTCCAGAAAAGAAGTTGTTTCCTAAAAGTTTAATTCCTGCACACAGTAAAAGGCAGGCGTTACGTGCCATGTTATGTGTTATGTTAGGTCAAAGCTAACCACAGCATTTTAAAGAAGGTGCACCACTCAGAAAACACTGGTAGTCTGTAAGGATGCTCTGAGAACAGATAAACTGAAAATTTTGGTTTTAAACATTATTTGTTAGATATATAACATATATTACTATCTCTATATTTGGTAGGGCAGGGTTGTTTTTTTTCCCCTTTTACTCTATTTTAGGTTTATAATGTAATGTATGCAATTAAACGCATGTATTTCCATAAGAGAATTAAGCCAGAGTCATTCTTTCTTGTGCAAGTTAAAGACAGGGCCAAGAGTGGTTATTTATTAAACTTTTTGGCCTTGCTAAATGCAGTTATGTTAACATCCCATTAATCACCTGTCATTAGCAGCTGCTATCCAGCAAAAAACATAGTTTCTTGAAGCAGATGCCAGAGACACAACTTTGATTTTCTCTCAGAATCATACTTGCGCAAAGAACAGACAAAATTATAATAATTTGTGTCTATTCCTTCCATCATGCTGGTTGGAAAAATGAACACAGGAAAATGCTTTTGAAACTCCATTTAAAAGTAGGTATAGGAGTTTGGGCCTAGAAGACCTAAATATTCTGCAAACCCAAATCAAGGGGTATTGGGTGACAAGACAAATAGCAGCTGATTATTTGTTTGGCTAGGAAAAATCAAGAGATCCCAAAGTTTGACAGAATAACTTCTCCTTACCTGCATTTTTTCAATCATCTCAAACAAGTCCACAGTCTGTGAAAAGGAAAGGACAACAGGGAAAAGAATTTAATATTTGCAGAAGCTAACGTGATCTTTTGTGGTAACCCACATATTGAAGGAGCCACCATCTCCTTCCACGTTTTGGCACAGAAACTACTTGCTCGCTGAAGACAAGATGGAATTGTTCTTCCTTCTGGGGCCACCAACATAAGAAGGACAATGGACCTGTTGGAGCAGGTCCAGAGGAGGGCCACAAAGATGACCAGAGGGCTGGAGCACCTCTCCTGTGAGGACAGGCTGAGAGAGCCGGGATTGTTCAGCCTGGAGAAGAGAAGGCTCCGGGAAGACCTTATAGCAGCCTTCCAGTACCTAAAGGGGCTACAGGAAAGATGAGGAGGGACTCTTTATCAGAGAGTATAGCGGTAAAATGAGGGGTAACAGTGAGTAACAGTTTCAAACTGAAAGAGGAAAGATTTAGATTAAATATTAGGAAGAAATTCTTTACTGTGAGGGTGGTGAGACACTGGAACAGGTTGCCCAGAGAAGTTATGGAAGCTCCATCCCTGGAAGTGTTCAAGGCCAGGTTAGATGGGGCTTTGAGCAACCTGATCTAGTGGGAGGAGTCCCTGTCCCTGGCAGCAGGGTTAGAACTAGGTGATCTTTAAGGTCCCTTCCAACCCAAACCATTCTATGATTCTATGATTCCTTAACTGATAGCATGGACGATACCACTGGCCAAATTGTCTTCAGCTTGTGCTGCAAAAGCTTGACCTGGAACCTGACTGGACAGGTATCAGGAATTCCTCTCTTTCAATGGGTGAGACTACTTGCTTGATACAGTATAGCATAAGAAATGATTCAATGAACAAGTTTAGGATTCTCACAAAAGTGTGCAACTATAGCTGTAACACATGCACGCACATGAGCTTGCTTTGAGTCATTTCTTCTGCCCAGTGGTTCAAGGCACATTCCAACTCTGAGCCAGAGGAACGGGGACTGCCTTTACCTTGTTGGTCACAGCAGGAGCAAGAGCACATGGAAAGCCTCGGGTGGGAGAATCTACAACATCACTGAAGCAGCGTACCCTCTCCTCAGACCTCCTGCAAGAGACAGAGGCAGAAGGAAAGGGAGAAGAAAAACAAAAAGAAAAAAAACCCAACACTTCTATGTCTTGGAGAACTCAAGATGCAAGTGCTTGCCTGCAGCGCCTCCTTTGCCTTCTGCTTACTCTTCCTCTCCCCATTTCCTACCTATGAGGAAGCTGTCACTCCCTGTGAGATTCCCTGAGCTGTCTTAACTTAGCGCTTGCCACCTGCAACATCCTGGTTATAACAGCAAAAATCATCTGGCCCCGACTGCTCTGTCTCTGTTCACCTCCACTATTTGCCCCACAACTGTCGTGTAAGAGCTGAACAATCTTTTTTGCCAAGTTCCTGCTCTATCATAGATTCGCAGCAGAATAAAGACAGGTCTCACAGCAAGCTTTGGGATCAGGTCTCAAAACTGAACCATATTAAAAGAGCTGAAAGCTCTGAAATATCACTGAAATCAGCACCTAAAGGACAGCCCCAGTTGCCGCAGCCTGGGTATTAGTCTCCAAGACGGGAACATACAGAGATGGTGCCAGAACAGAACTGGTAACACACTGCAGGAGAGACGCAGGCATGGTTCTGTGTTACCACTGCTGGTAGAGTCAGCGTGCACATTAGATGGGCTTTTGTCTGCACATCTTCTATTGAAAATACATTATTATTATTTCAGCCCCTGCTGGACCAGCAATGCATACAAACAGCAGCAGCACCTACTTGATTTCATAGAAGAGAAAACAAAAAACAACACAAACAATATGCTGTAGTTTAAAAGACATACATGGCATTGCCCATCACACTACGGACAGTCCCAGTGCTAGCTGCAGCTCTCCTACTGTTAGCTAATAAACTTTCCATGCCGTTCACAGATTTTGTTGGGGTTTAAGTCATGGTGAAGGTGGGGCTGGGAATAAAGCCCAAGTTTCTAATCTAACAGACAAGTCTTATCCTCTTTGTAACACAACCATGGATTGTTTGTTATGTGATCATATAATGCAGTCACGAATTGTTATCCTCTAGCTGTTAGACGCATGACTCCTACTGCTCCCATGCTAAGAGATCGGTATCTGTAAGTCACGCAGACTCTTGATCCGAACGCGGTGGCTACGTTCCCTGTTGTATAGAAATGTTACACTTCCATAATCATGAAGCTACACTCTATTACAAGCTCCAAGAATCTCTATGCTCACCAAAACTCCAACAATTCACAAATTATTTGGGTAGCCCAATGGCATCAGGCAACTTGTTTGTAGGCTGATCTACATATGGCAACACAATGCTTCCATCCTACAATGTTCTCCTAAAACTCAAATGAGAGAGATCTGTGCGATGCATCTGGAGATTAAATCCATGCGTATGGGAGGGAAGGTGTAGGAGTTAGTCTGACATCCTCGCATAAATATTGGAATAGTTAGATGGCAAATGTAATTTAAATATATATTAATATCATACCAGCATATGCTTTACTTACCATTTTATTCATTTACTTGAAGCATGTTTGGGACTAACAAAATTTATGTCCAAGGCAGTACATGAAAGATTTTCATTGTTTCGTTTAGAAAGCTGAAGTTTCTGTTCTGTGAGACCTAAAAAGGTAAGAGCTTAATTTGATAAATTCTTTTTCAGAAACTAGCCATCTCCAGAGAAGTGTAATAGTAGAACTTTTGTGCAACTGGATGCCCTGGGGCCTTGTTGCACACTGTAGTGTTTTTCTTTGGCTGCCACTGGTTTGAATACTGAAGCATTCAGCAAAGAGTAAAATATACATCTGCATCATGGAAATCCGGCGGTTCCTACAGGAGGTCAGTGTGGCCAGTCCTGTCACTGTTCTCACACCAGAAATTAATCTCTACACTTTGGACTGACCTGGGCACTTCATCCAGCAACTGTTCCTTACCATTCAATCCTAGTACAGTTCTATTGTCAAAATGACTCCATCAGATGCCAAAATCACCTGTCTTATCACACAATTAGAGATGTTCTCAGTTCTGTAATTATCCTGGATTAGGAATGTGCTGAGAGACTTTAAAAATCCAGGAGCATGACCTAGATTTTATGTTATCTTTTACAAAATGTCACAAAAATTTGGGGCCATTGTAAGTATTCCTTGAAACTCCATTTGTGAATTTTGAACTTCTGGAATAAAAAGCACTAAGCTTTATTTATAGTAAGAGAATATACTTCTTTCCAAATTGGAGCTTCAAACTCTGACCACAGAAAAGCAGAACAACATCCTTCTGAAAAAGAAAAGCAATTCTGCAGACTGAGAGAGGAACACGTATACCTGCTGAAGCTTTGGTTTTAGGCAATGGCAACAAAGGGAAGCAAAAGGCATAGAAAATGCCAAAGACAACTAGGATTTTACTAGCAACAGTAACCAGTGCATTGATTTTAAGCAGGTAGCCAAAATAAAAGTAGGCACTGCTGATCCACTGCTAAAGACTCCACTCTCAATTCTGAAACGGTGCAAGAAGCACCTTTGCAGACCTCTGTCTCCACACACACCACTCCGCTCACGTCCTGTATTCCCATCTGGCAGCATCCTCTGCTATTTCGGTCATGGGATCTCTCTATACAGCTCTCTCAGAATCATTCCCATCTGCTATAGCTGAGCCAGTTCAATAACCAAGTCAATGCAAGTATTTGTTCCGAGAAAAACACTATTTGGCCTTGACAGATTTCATACATGCTTTCATCCACCTTTCGTAAGTATTCCAGAGGTAAAGGGGATTCGTTGTGCTCTGAAGGGACAAATGCCCCAAATCCTCAGGTAATTATTTCCCTGAAAGTTCACAGGGAAGCAGGTACAGAGCTATTGTAGAAACGTTTGCTAATCTGGAGGCCTTCCAGTAGGAGAAACAATATGGCATGTTTTGCAGCTAATTATGGAACAACAGTCAGTATAGTAACTGGTGGCCCGGCCTGACAAGTAATTCTTGCAATGAGACACTGATACGTTTTTGAAATCACTCATTAGAAGGGACAGGCGATACTGAAATATAATTTGAAATAACAAGAACAGGCCTGAAATGCTCATAAGGAAAATTCTGGGCAACCGCTTCTCCCTTGAGCAACAGCTTCTGCTCTTTCACTCCCTTGTTCCTCCCTTAGAGAGACACATTCGCTCTACCAAATAAGATTTTCAAGTATTCAGTAAAGACAGATGAAAACACGACCCGAATAGCCTTATTCTACTAACACCACCATGTATAGAAAGTACGGCTTTCAATTTTGCTCACACCCAGACTCCTAAAAATTCAAGAAAAAGAATTACCGAGACAGAACTAGGAAAAGGAAGCAACTCTACAGACGAGACACAGCTTTGCCCTCAGCTGGTCACAAACTTTTCTGCCCGTAGGCTCTGACTTCCATCCAGCTGCGCTCCCCTTTCTGGCTGACGGGGAGGGGGAGGGGGACTCCTGCCCCTCCCGTGAGGGCCACCGCTCCCACATGTGGGCAACCTCCCGCTTTCTGCACAGGGTTTCCTCGCTCTCTTCTTGCGCCGACAAAAAGGGTACCGAAAAGGCGCGGAGAACCCAGCTGGCTCTCACCCCCACCCAGGTACCACCCCGCAGGGCAGGAGAAAGGAGAGAGCTCCCGAGGGAAATTAATCTCGCCACCCACCAAATCCAAATTGGAGAACTCCTCCGCTCCCGGGGAGGCAGCAGAAAAGCAAGCGAGCCTCACTCAAGCCCTCTCTTCCCCTCCAGCGAGAGGAGCCCCCGCCAGCCTCACCCCGACCACAGCGGGGCCCGCAGAGGGCGGGACGGCGGCAGCT
>VZSZ01010811.1:310089-335722 GCA_013398815.1 Ibidorhyncha struthersii
GGGAGAAGGGCGCGGGCTCCGCTCCCGCTCCCCCCCCGCTTCCCGCCCCCGCCCCTCCTCCTTCTCCCACGCCGGGGCTTCAAAGGAGAGACGGCAAAGGGCACCTCTCAGCTGGGACCGGGCCACCGGCACAGGGAAAAAAAAAAACGGAGAGACGGAGGAATATGAGACAACGGAGGATGGGAATGATGAGTTCTGCCCCTCCTCCTCCGCTGTGGAAGGTGAGTTCCCCCTAGATTTTCCCTTTCTGGGGGATCCGTGGGCGGCGCACAGCCTGCGCTGTGCTGGGGCAGCCGAGCCGAGGAAGCTGTATTCCGGGTTGTCCGTGACGGTAAGACAAGCAGTATTGGACGAGGACAGCAGAGGGGTCCCTTATTCAGCTCTGCTGTAAAGTAAGATCTCTCCCCAAACTCTCGGTATCCAGAGGGAAAAGTGAGCATCAAGGCAGTTCTCCACAACTTCCCATTCCCTTGAAGAGAATACTAAGAAGATACCAAACCCACTAGCCTTTGGTATTCAGAGCTGATGTAAATCAAGTACTGTGGAGATTTGGCTTTACATCCCCCTATGAAATAGCTCACTGATCTAACATGTAAGCTATTCGCTAGGGAAGCTCAAATTTTGAGATGGCAGATACCCCTTAACCACGTGTATTTGCACTTGCTCATCAATGGCTCGTCATTCCTGATAAAATCTGAGGATGAGAACACGATCTTCCATTGCAAGAGTATGCACATACTTGTGTTTAAATAAGAACACAGACCTCTTCTGGACACTTTTTTTTTCCCCTGTTATTCCCAATTTCATCCCACAGGGTGATGTAATATTTTCTTTTTACATCAAGGGCTGTAAAGGCAACAGCCAGAGCCTTACGCCAAGCGTCAGCCTCACACTGCGTTTGTGAAGGGGACAATAGGAAGCACAGAACGAGAGACAGAATTTGACAGAGGGGCCAGAGAGCCAGGAAAAGACACAAAGGAAGAGTGAAAGCAGAGAGACCAGACAGAAAATTTGAGAGAGGTGATACAGATGGGCAAAAAGGAAAATAGAGAAAGCAAGCAGCTACATCAAAGTTTTAAGGATAAGAGTGCAGCAATTTCATCTTAATGCTTCCTATAAATTCTACTCATGAAAGACCTGGAAAGAAATGTTTACGGGGGTTCAATGGTCTGTGGGTGGGCAAAGAGACTGTAAGAAGTCAATCAAGGTAAGTGACAACTTTGAATGGACAAAGAAAGGATCCACGTGCTGTTTTGAGGAACTTGCATGGAGGCCAGGTGTTTCCATTTTCTCTTGTCTACCTTTTTTTCTTTTTTTTTTTTTCCCCAGCAGATCTGATGCTGGAGTATGGGCCAACTCATACAGCCCACCTCCTCGCTCCAACCCAAATGCCTCCCAGAGGGGTCCAGGGCACTAAATACCGCAGCTGCTCTCTGCACAAGCAGTTTCTACTCATTCACTTGAATCTCCGAGCGGAGATGTGACTGGGCCAAGCCGAAAAGCCAAGCCTGCCACTGCTGCTGGCCTCCAGGAAGGAGGAAGAGACATTATTCCTGCTGCTAGAAGGGGCTGCCAGCAGTAACTACACCCTCCCCCACCCCAGGGTCATTATCAGCAGCCATAGCAAGCCTGGACATGGTGAAAGCAAAGGATACCGAGAGGCCCAGGTCTTTCTGCCACTCTTCAGCAGCTTGCTGCTGCTGACAAGAGCCAACTTTGTTCACATGCAAAACCACACTGGCCTCAGCTTTCATTTACTGTCTCACAGCTTCACCTAACTTCCTGTGCAACTCCAGTTGTGTACAAAGCCCTCAAGACCCAGCGGCAAACAATTATTAAATACCCTAATTACTGTTCTAATTAGCCTCCTTTGGCAATAATCATACATACACTTCCACATGTAAGCAAGTCACAGGCCCCCTTTCCCCTTACTGTTCCTCAACTTATAATCAAGCTAACAATCATTAATATTTACACAGCTGATGCAACAATATCACCTAATACAAGCCTTTAGTTGTACTAAGTAGATTCAGTTCCTATTGATATTTGCTTTCTTATATGACTAATTCTGTGTACTTACAGTCTTACACTGGAATCCATATATTTGTCTATACTTGCACATATCATTATGCATTTTATAGTGTGTTTTAGGGACTGACACACAAGTTTCTGTTCTTTTGGGTATCCTTGTAGGTATGTTAATATGTGTATTACAGTGTCTATACATTTTGCTATGTATTCTTCCAGGTTTTGTTAACAGATTTTTTTTTTAATTCTTATAACGCGTTAGCATTTTGTCTTGCTCACATAAGAAAAGTCTGTATTAGCTGTAACACAGAAATTCATGTCTGCAATTTTATTAATTATTTGAGTCATTGTAAGAACATCAGAAGCTGCGCAGTAAACACAGCAGCATAGCCTTCAATGGTAAACTCTCCAGGGCAGAAACTGCCTTTTTCAATGCATTGCTACAATACTCAACTCAGTCATCACAAACTCACAGATGTACCCACAGACAGAATCATACATGTTTTCACATCAGCTGTTTCCACAGATCTGTGCACCCAGCTTCTAAATATAGTACTGAGTGTGCACAGACGGCACCTCCCGCTGCCCACTTGGACTCATCCTGTTTTGCCAAAAGGTTGACAGAACCAGGGTGGGATTCCTTTGAGTCTGGACAGACCCTCTTTCATGCCCCTCCATCTCTTCAGTTTGTCTCATTTCCTACACAGACATCCGCTTTCCCCACCTCCTCTCTCTCTCTCTCTCTCTCTCCCCCTTTTTCTCCAATTGTTCCTCTAAACAATGCAGTATAGCACAACGTCTTTTAAAAAGCATACAGCCACTTTCCCTGCTGAGGCTGAAACTGCCCCAAGGTCCATCCATTACACAACGCCACACAAGCAGCAGAGGAGATCTGAATCCACCCTCCCCCAGCTGTCTCTGCTCCCATTCCTTCTAGATGCAAAACATATTTTAATTGGCATTGCTGGCAAGACGAGAATAAAAGCAGCTAAGCTGTTCATCCCCTACCTGAGCAACGACCTCTCATCCCCAGCTGGTGAGCGGATGGAGACAGGGAACCCAGCTGCTCTCCGTTCCTTGCGCTATCAATTATTCACGTAGGTTGCAGTGTCCTCCCTCTCCCTCCCTCCCTTTCCCTTCCGCTGCCCCCACCTGCGGATGAATGGAGAGCAAGCAGGTCGGTGCTGTCATACTCGAAACCAGAGATCATTGTCGATTGAACCGTCAGCCTGCAGAGCTGCTGAGCTCTTAAGCAGAGAAGCTTGGTCCTTTGGTCCTCGGGGAAGGGGCCAGACCGGCACCTCCATAGGTGGAGCACGGGCAGCTCTGTACACCCGCATCCTGGTCCCTGCTTTTCTAATCCCAGACCTGCAGGGATGACCTTTAAGAATGAGAGGGTTTGTTTGTCGGGGCTTTTTTCCACAGAAAAGCACATTTCTTTAGTTCTCTCAAGTACAACGACAGTTATTTGGTGACAGTGAACTGGGTCACGCAGATTCATGTGTATAGAGCAGAGTAGGAAGGGAAAGCAGCAGACTGGGAAAATCCGGAAAAAGCTTACTTAGTACTGACTTAGTCCCATAGCAAAGGCACTGAAATAGGATAATCTGAGGGGACAGGATGACATGGTACTTTCTGCAAATGCTTTTGGTAATTATAAGTTATGAGACTGACCTGTGGATTGGAATGATTGTTCAGTGGCAATTTTTGTAGATAATTAAAGAATTTCCTATGCGGTACCACTCATAGGCAATGGTAAAACGAGTTCTGGCAGACCCAGGTGAAGGCGTTTAAAGCATTTTGCCTTTCTAGAGGGCTACTACCTACAACCGGGCGAGTGCTTTAGATCTGTCTCAGAGAAAAATTAGGTTTAATTCTCAGGCCAAATTGGCCACTCCATTTTGCAGTGGAGTAACTCAGCCCAACTCTTACTGGTCCCATTGATCTGATGGGGAGACCTACTAGATCATCTTAAACATCACAGTAATTTCTTCCATTAATTTTTCCCATGACCATAGCCATGGCAGAGGCACCACAGAGACAAAAAAAAAAAAAAAAATCATATTAGGCTGCTCAAAGAGTCGGTCAGCATTGGCTTTTCTGCCCTATTTAATTTTTGCCACATTTTGAAAAAATATCTGCAGGAACTTTACCAGAAGTAATAAAAAGTTTCCTGAGATTACATTAAAACTGAAGTGCCTAATAAAAATTGTTGGTATTGCAACCTCAGTTGTAAGTAAGGCTCCTGAAAACTTGGCAACTCTTTTTTAAGAGGGCACCATGATTGTATCTATAATGTTTTTTAATTATGTTATTGTTTCAAAACTTCATGGATCAAGCTTTGTCAGGCTTTTCTCCACAATTATGCAGGCTGGAAATATTTTATTTTAAATAAAGAAAAAGTCAGCACCTTTTTGTTTTCACATGAGCATGGGAACCGACAAGTTCCATAGATGGACCAACATGGAGTTTTCCGTGGACTTGTTTTGTGTAGTTGTTCCAGGTCTAAGAACTCGGACTGAATCTGCGGGAGGACTTAGAAGACCCTTCTCATATGGTGAATCTCTGATGAGGTCTGCTTTGCAACCTTTTGCTCTCTTGGGGACATTTATGGAAATTGTTTTTCCTAATTGACCGTTTTAATTAAGTTTATAGAAACCTTTTCTCTGAGATAGGGAACCAAATTCTCTTTGCAATAATTATCAAAGATATATCAAAGAGATAATTATCAAATTATCAAAATCTAATTTGAGAAAATTATCAAATGAACAAATTATCTTTGAGACCTTGATCCCCTAATTTTAGTCAAAGATAACTATTCCAAAGGTTACTAAGTGATAATGGTGTACAGACACACCCACATCGACTGTCTAAAATATGTCTTTTTTACAGAAAAGTAGGCTAAGAACAAAGTACGGTAAAACTCAATAAAAGTAAGAAAATTGGCATTGCAAATATTAGAAAAGCGGTCATGTTTGGCTTTTCAGTAAGCAGCAGATATCGATACCTGTATATCTACCTACAGATATAGCAGCATAAATTTATGCATTTTATTCTGAATATTAGACTCATACTGGACTTACGGTGTGTCTATTCTGGTACCTTACAATTTTAAATGGGTGTTATTCATAACCTGATTAATAAAATTATAACATCCTGCCATTTCTACAAGCCTTTCAATCACCTTTAGAATATAAAATGACTGGGTCTTCGCATTTGTCTTTAAAGAATCTCGAAGAAATTGTTTCCATATAAGCAGACACTTCACATTTCCTCGCTACCTTTATTTGAAGATCTTCCAGTACGTGATTGATAATGGTTCCCATTATTACCACTATTCCACGTATGGACATAATGGCACAGAAAGACTAACCCCCACTGTCACCCAGAGCTAGGAAAAGCAAACAGAGCTTTGAGTCTACCAGTACAGTTGCACAAACAGCTTGAGACACCTGTGTACCGCACTGACACCAGGACAGTCCCACTTGGATCAGCCAGCTGATCCGGGTGACATCCTGAATGCTAGCGCTGGTGCAGTGAAGGGGACTGGAATAAGTGGCCAGGGATGAAAATGCCATATGGCAGGACTCCCTTTTTTTCGCAAGCAACAGTATTTTAAACTGGCCCGTGAAACTGCGTCACCAGTCCCCTGGCAGAACCCCTAGATAACAACTCAGTTTATTTTCAAGCTTTGAGCAAAGTTGCCTGCTAGTAGAACTTAATGATATGAGAAATATTTATTCATTTATGTGACTGTCAGTACTGTATGAATTGGGGAAGATTTTGGCAGTATACTCTGGATGTTTGTCATCGGGGAAAATTCATATGGATGGAAGTTATGGAATTACTTGCTAATTTCAGAGATGACTGGAATGGCCGCAGTTCAGAAAAGAGGAAGCAGCTCCTCCACAGAAGTGACTTCTAGGTTCTCACATACGTGCACAGTAGAAGGACAAGAGGTAACATTCAGGCTGCAACAGGAAAATTTCAGCTATGTCCTCCTATAAAGGTGGTTCAGTAACTGGAAGAAGTGCCAAGAGAGGCTGAGTAATCTCCATTCTTGGAGACCTTCCGAAGATGTATGGACAAGTCCCTGAGCAACCTATTCTAGCTTTGATGTTGTCCATTTTGTGCAGGGTAGATGACCTAAATGAGACCTTTCGATCCTAATATATTCTGTGATTTTACTCACTACATCTTAGAACACCCGTGGCATGAAATGTCCAAAAGCTCAAAGTTCATTGTTTCAGTACGAAATGTAAGAGCTCCAAGTTCTGCACTGTATCAGATCATAACCAAGTTGAAATTCTTCACCACCAGCTTCCGCCCACAAGTCATCAAGTTTTCCAATCATTCAGCAGGTGAAAATTTTCTTGGCATATGGGAGAGCACTCTGAAAATCAGAAAGATTTTAGAGCATCCAGCAAGTCTTGCCCTGGAAGTATATTGCAGGTGCTCAACAAAAGAATAGCTCAGGCAGATGGAAAACCTGAAATGTGAGGACAGCTCTAGTAGAGGAAGGCATTCTAATAAACCTGTATTTTACAAATGATAGTGCATTATCTATATAATAATCATGCCTAAGAGAAAGGACTTAGTTCCTGGGCTTTACTGCACAATTAACTTCATAATTGTGTTTAGATAATAATTTTAAAAAAAAGAAAAACTTTATACTCTTAGTCAGACTGTCCCTCGAAAGAGGGGATATATATGGATAGAGGGGATATATGGATACACAGCTCAAGTCCATGAATTACATGTGAAATCAAGGCAAAGAAGTGAAAGGATTACCAGAATCATGTTAAAAAAGATGGATGGACAGACTTTTTTGACCGCAGAGAGGCAAGTCATTGGGGTGAGGAAAGGCTGAAGAGCACATAGGTGAAGATACAGGCTGTGTCTGGGTTGGGTCAACAAGTTTAACAGTTTGCAGAAATGAAACTGTATTCAAACAAGAATAATAATAGCAGTCTAACCCAAACAGAAGGATGGGGAGCACAGGTTTTGTGCTATGTATGTACCCACAAGTTTCCAAACTGGCACGGGGACCGCTAGAAAGATGCACAGGATGGGGAGGAAGGGAGGTCAGACCCAGAGGGATGCAAGGTGGGTGAGGACAACAGGGGAATGCCTGGATGGAAAGGCAATCGGACAAGCAAGTTTCTTTTGCAGAATTAGGGATAAAGCTGCTCTCAGTTTCTCTGAACCAGCTGGGATTCTTCCTCGCAAACCTCTCCTGCCAGCCTAAAACTAGGCAGGGAGCAGAAGGGGTTAAAGCCGCCCGCAGTAAAAGGGGTGGCAGNTTTTGGAGGGTCCCCGGGAAATAGGAAAGATGCCGATGCCCCTTTAAGAGCGGGAGCAGCTGCTTATTAGTGTGGACTGCACGATCCACTGCGGCGCACGGAGCATCCACCATCAACCATGCACCATCCAGCATCCGCAAACTACCATGCCCTCAAAATTTCAGGGAAACCCAGTAAGACTTGTACCCTGAGGTACGAAAGTTCGCTTGCAAAAATCCATGGGGGAGGGAGAGTTCGGGCTGCTAATTTCTTAGACTTCGTCAAAACCCAAAATGCTGTGAAATTACATATTTCAGTGAAACATTTCTATTTTTGTTTTCATCGAAGGAGGCTGCAAGGCAGCTCAGCAAGATCGCAGCCCTATTTTCAAGGCACAAAATAAGAGTCAGTCTCCATCCTAAAAAAATTCGTTCTCCAAGACCTGTGATGAGCCAAGCGATTTGTTTAAAGTCACAGCCAAAAGGTTCATAGCAACTGGAAATTGATCTGAGATTACCTGAATCAGAGTGCAGTTCCTCAGTTACAAGAACAGCCTTCTTGCTTCCTCTTTCCTTGTTATCACTCCTCAATATGATGAAAAACGTGAAATACAGTGTCTTTAAATATGGGAAGGGGAGGACATTGTTACTTGAATCAGGACAGTAAAGAAACAATATGCAGACTGTTTACAATTACTGCCTCAGGCGAATTTAATCAAAAAGCACCTACCAATTATTCCACGATGACAGGCCACCATGAAAGTGGCAAAGATGGTTTATGCAGACCATTAGGAGAAAAAAATAATGGATCATTTATTTGTTAACCAGTAAGGACACATAAAGAATAAGGAGGGTCTAGTAGTGTAAGTATGTATGACAGCAGAGAACAGCTGATACTTGCTTTGACAAATACTTAGCATACATAACATCTTAAAAAGAATCACTTCATGATCTTCAGTGAGAAAATGTCTGCCACTTAGGAACCATTCACTAACTCTAAATACCCAGAAAATCTATTAATGAAAAGTGTGGGGGATGTTTTGTTTATGTGAATGGCTAACAATATATCCTACTGTGTTTGTACAGTACATATCACAATAGAACACAATTGGCATGTGTTGGCGGTACAGTATAGGTACGCATCTTTTTATAAAATACATAATACATTCTGTCTACCAGCCCTGCAGTAAAATCTGAGTCCATGACTTCAAGTTTACTTATTACAGAGAAGTGCTCCCTAAACTTTCTGGAGTACTGTCAGACAACATGTGTCACCAAACAGTGTTTCCGTATCAAACTTAAATGACAGAAACACTAAGGGAAAAATGATTCTGTAGACCAGTTTGTTAAGCACCTCACTGGCCTGGATAGCACTAAGAGGACAAACAACTGAACACTGCTGGAAAATCAGCCTGCATAGAGCGCTATGGATAGTAAGAACCCAGTAGAATTCCAAAACTGCAGGAAGCTGAACTGCTACAACAGAAAAAATCCTAGTAGATTGCAGTGAAACTGGCATGGGATAAAAAGCATCTAGCCATTCTTAGACAGCAAGGGACCACTTGGCTGGAACAGGAAACATCCAGTAATTTCTAAACTATAAACTGTAGTCCTGAGATAAAGAACGCCAGCAATGCTTCGGTGACACATAAAACTGAAAACTGGGAAAATCCAGCAATCTTCTAAGAGCAAGTAGAGCTACACAAGCTAAAATATAATGAAAGGAGGGAAAGATGTTTACTTCCTTCTCAAAGAATATTAAGAATTGATAAATATACTGATATAACTGATGTAAATATATTTGTGGAATGAAAGGCACTACATTCAATGTCCAATACAATGAAAGGAACTACAATCAATAGTGGGACTCTGCCAAAATGAGGAAAGTCAGATTTGTTAGGCAGTAAATATTTATACTGTGTTAGTGCTCAAGCCCCAGCTGGCTTGCTGTGAATGCTATGGAGAAAACTTAGAAGGGTCAACAGCTAAACCAGAGACTTTAGGAACAGCAACAGCAACCAATTACTGTCTCATCCTGAAGAGTTTTGCATAGGCGTGTCGAATGTGGGGAATCAGCTAACCACAGCCTCTTTGTTTATACCATCAGTATTTCATCTATCACCCCAAACCAGTAATTTTTTATCCCTTAACTCATCCAAAGACATATATGCAGTGTTGATTTGGAGAATATAAGGTTTTATTTTTCACCCTTTTCTGTATGTTTTTCAAGCTGTTCCACTTCAGTCGTCTCTTATCGACCTACCACAAAAACCTCTTACTATAGCAATTTCTAGCCAAAACTTCTCCATTTAGAGAGCCACAATTCACAAGAAGCCTTGTTTTTGTTTGGAAATATGTTTACATATTTCTTTAGACAAGAAGTCTACACTTCTTGTTTAACCTACCAGTTTCAGCACAACCTGTAATAAAAACATTCAGCCTGCAAATTAACAAAATATAAAATAGGAGCATTAAAAATCTTCTCTGAAAAGATCTCTAGAAGTGTTTTAATGACTCATATTTTGGTCTCAATTACATTAAATAAGCCATACATAGTTTGCATGGAAATTAACACATTTCTGCCTTCTCCAGCACCACGGTGAAGTGTGTTCACCTGGTAGAAACTCACGTTGCCAGTTTCACCTGCTTGAGGTTTGGAATTATAGAATCTCTGGGACAGGCTTAACAAAGTTCACCATAGCTGTGCTGCCATGCAAGGACAGTTCAGGGTAGGGTTGCGAGGGGAAAGCAGCAAGCAGATGCAAGAGATGAAGAAAGCTGCAGTACTCAGTATAAGCAAACACTTGGCAGGGATTTTGCATAAATAAAGATCAGTGCATCATTTGGCCTTTACAGTGCTCATAAGAAATTGAACAAATCACCTAAAGGCTACAATTCTTCACCTGCACACATTCCTCATTCTGCCCTATCCCCTACTTTGCAAATACCATTTTCAGAACAGCAGGTGAACATGATATTGCCAAGGAAGCAGAGGAGTCAGCTCTCATCGCGAAAGCCCTTTATCTTCTCTTCAGATGGCCAAATGTACATCCCATAGCACTGGCTGAAGTAGAAATTTAGGAAGTCTTGATGATGGTCAAAGTTGTTGCTGAGTAGCTTGATGAGCGGGAGAATCAGGGTAAAAGTAGAACCATCATGTATCAAAGACTTGGAAACTTCATCAATATCAATGGAGACTGAGATTTTGTCAATATCAGTGGATCTACAAACAGGTGTAGACTGGAAACTTGTGAGACATCTGGGTGTCACACACTGCCACACTTCAAAGTGTGAGAAGTAAAGGGTCATATAATGGCAATTCTGACAAGAGACCATTATCTCTTTTTTTAACTAAGCGAGACAGAATTTAGAGGAAGCAGGGAGGAACTGAGGAGGCAGTGGACAATAATATATACCTCCTCAGTACTTCCAACATATTCAAAGAAGTCTCTTCAGCCGAACTAAAATCTCCCATGCACCAAGCGTCCATAAGACCTTTTCAAACAGTTAACACTGTCTTCTGAATCACTCTGACATCTTTCATCTTCAAGGGATTTGCCAGAACAGCCTTAGGAATCAGAGGTTGCCAGTAGCCAGCAGACTTGAGAACTCTTCTCAGGAAACAGTGGCCCCATCACGTGGATAATCTTTGGCATCAAATATGACTTCAGTCCAACACAGATGTCCATGAACTATGACCACTCTATCCTGACATTCTCCCTTCATGGGCAGTCTTCTCATATTCACGGAAAGACCCTTTGCAACCAGTCATCACTTTTCTCATGAATACAGACACAATGTGGAACAAGCAGACTTGCACAGTTACCACCATTCATAAATTCTGTCAAAGCCATCAATTCAAGCAGATATACACTTAATTCCTTATATTGAGTGTCCTTGTTTTTTGTGGCCGACAGATAAAGCTATCTCTCGGCAACAGAAGCCTCGATAAAACCGAGTTCCCCTTTACAAACACTACCACCACTGCTGCTGCCTCCGGAGAAAGCAAAAGTGGTGTGTTGCTTTCACAGCGCCGATTGACAACTAGCAGCCTGGTCTGGCAGTGATGTGGCATGGTGCTCTTTATGCGGCTGTCCCTGCAGCTGATGGCTGACCTCGGAAACAGTCATTCACCCCACAGGAAAAAAAATCCAAAGCATCTTCACAATGCCATGATAGAATGTACTAGGATAACAATGCAGATGCCATACACAGTGCAATACTACAAGGCATGACCATGGCACATACCAGAAATGTATTACAATGTGCTCTTGCTAATTTGGCAGTGTCCATCAGACATGCAAATCCATGTCAGAAGTGGATAAAACCTGTACGTATTACTAGATAAACTGACAGCTCGCACACTGAGGAACCATGCCAAGATAAAAGCGACATTCTTGTCAGCTCACGTGTCTATTTGCTTTCGTAAAGTAACAAAGAAAATGCTCTTTCATTGACCCCTGTGAACGCCTGTTTGCACAGATGTAACCGAAATGTAACACGCATTTTTCCTAAGGCAGAAAAAGGAACCACATCGAACTTCCCCTCTCTGAGGTGCACCGCCTTCGTGGCACATGGCTGGAGCAAAGTGCAGGGAAAACTGGTGCTAAAACTAGCGCTGAAACAGTGGTGCCTTTGAATGGAGAATACCTAATGAAACAAAGAAAGGATCACTGTTTCAGATTTAGTTTGAAAGCAAAACCTGCCTCTATTAAAATAGATTTTACTATTTTTTTTCTTTCTTATTTCTTTTCTTACCAAGTTATCTCTCTCTGGCCTTCCGTACTTGAACTGTTGTTCTGTGGCTTTGTCACACTTGCTTTAGACTATGAGCACCTTAGGCTGGGAGCAAGCGCTGAGGAGCGTGTGGGATTCTGTGCTGCATTTGCTATAAAGCACAACACTCAGAGAGTGACTGGTACCAATAACAGCAGTGTACTCTTTTTCTCCAAAGCACAGCTCATCAATAAAATAGTTGCGTGCTCTTTGTCTGGCAACGGTTCCCCCATTCTCCCACCCCACTAGTTACTGAAAGAATTTGAAGAAAGTGCAATATTAAATGATAGGAACACAAGAACACCTCAAGGAGAGACACTGTGGGTCCCACCAGCAACAGCGAACAATGCCAAATTCCTGTTCAGGAAGCTACAATCTGCAACAGTAATTTCAACCTCTTTCTCCTCTTCTCGCGCCTGTTACTTTTCATTCCACAGTTATTTAGTATTACAGTGAGTTGCATAGTCACTGGATTCCAACCCAAGGAAGCTATATTTTAATGTTGAGTGCTAATTCCCAAATATTTCAGGTGTGGTTCCCTAGCAAAACCATCTAATGCTATTAAAGGAAAAAGCACATCCCCTATTCTTCAACACAGAAATAGGCCGTGAGGTCCTTTCTCCTCTCTTGTGGCCATACTGGTGCTTCCTGCATGTTTTCATGACTGTTTGTTTACTAACCCAGCAGAAAATAGCATTTTTTTTCCTTTTTACTTGGTTAGTTTTATGCCTTGTTAGCAATTCAGAACATGTCAGGGAAGGCTCCAGTGCATAACAGGTTTGGCAACATAAGCGGCAAGAATATGTGGCTAGGACCAGGGAGGAAGATAAGGAACAGGAACTCTGCAGCAATCACACATTAGCTTGTCTCATTGCATCTCATGTCCTTTGGCTGAAAACTTTCCCATTTTGGAATGGTGAAATTACATCTGGAGAAAAGGAATGCAAACACTGCTCTATAGTAAAGCAGCTCAGCGTACACAGGTCTTATTTTCTCTTATTTCCAGATAACTAGTAAAGTCTAGAATGACAGCAAATGACCTTCCTGTGTTCTTTTAACTTCTCAATTGATTCCTTAATTTCATCTTGAAACTATTTCTTTCTGCTCACCTGCTCTTTCCACACTAGGTATTCCACTTGACTTTTTCACCATATTCTAGCAGTAGGATCTTAACTGCCCTCCTTCTTCTTCACCTTTAGTCACAGTCAAGTTCTCTCCTCCTCTGTCTGATCCACATTAGGAGCTCTAAATTAGCACAAAAGGAGAAGTCACTGTAGTGTTCCACTTCGTAGCATCGCAATCACCAGGGTGAATTCTTCAAAAGAGTGCATACTGTCAATTTGCATCCTATGTACAATAACGTCTGTTTTTTCATCAGTAAAAGTACGGCAACATGCAGAGATTCTACACCTTGAACAAAAAGTAAACCATATAGACCAGACTGGGCTCCATCATTAAAGTAAGCCAGCTGCAGAGTTTTACCAATGCTAATGAAACCTCACAGTTTTAAAGCACCTGCCCCAAGGAGAACTCAGAATAAAAAGATGAGGCAGTTTCTAGCCTTCACTTTTTTTTTTTTTTTTCCAGAGAAAAAGCTAAACATGTGACGTAAGAGAATTTAAAAGGCTGTAAGAGGAGATAAAACCCTCATATTTCATAGTCTTGGTAAATGTTTGTTACTTTTCTGTCCTTCTCATGGCAGAAAAGGAGGGGCTGTTTTGTTAATTTTAAGTACTTAGGAACTTCAGGCGTGCAGGCAGCCCTGGAAACACTTCTCACCTTAAATGTGACACACCACTTTCAGAAATGAGATATCCATTAGTTCTGGACAACATAACAAATGTCTCTGACTCAGTCTCTGTAGATCTATGCTTTTCAGGTATCCCTGAGACAGCTGAGGAACTAGTAGCAGCAGTAGCAGCTCTCCTTGCAATATCAGTCCTTCTGTGACCACATTTCAACCCTGATCTACAGAGAAAAAACACTGCAGGTAGAAGACAGCCGTGCCAAAAAAAACCACCCTACAGTGACTACACACATGATAACTTTCAACCATTGTCTTGTAAGGATTGGAATAATCTGGAAGACAAAAAGACATTGCCAGTTCCATAGGCATAACTTCCTTGGGGTTTTGCTTTCTCCTGCTCAAGACATTTTACTGACCGGAAACATATCAACCACAGGTCATGGCTGCCCCATGACCTCCGTAGATTCAACGTAGTCATGCTCCTGAACAGAAAAATCAAAGTCATATTTCACAAAAGTGACTAAGCAGAACCTGGGAGACAAAAGGTGAGGTAGGCAAGACAGGAAAAGGCGGTTCAGTAGCACTTTGTCCCCAGTACTTGCTCAGTCTCTCAGAAATTGCTTCAGGACAAGGTTATAGGGAAGAATAGACTTAGTGATTACAGAGAGATTAATGGTGCCGTGGTATGTACGTCACAAGCCCTTGGGAATAAAGCAAGCTTCTCTGCATACCAAGCTGATAAGCAAGCTTACTGTAGGTACTAAGTTAATTAGTAGCAGTCTGGGCAGGAGGGAGAGTAGATAGTGAGATGAAAAGGGGGAAAGGTGAAATGCTTCCTAAGAGACTGAATGAAGAACTGAGATCAGCAATGAGATACTGGAAGAAAGAAAGAAGAAAAAAGGACATCTATGGTCTTAACTAAAGAAACCTCCTGTTAAATGAAGCCTGGTCCCCACAGCATGATTGAACAACAGAGAACAGAAAGCTTTCTATAAAAAACATCTCTACTGCACGTGAAAGGGAGACAGTTTAGGACAGCAGTATAAATGTCCTTGTTTACTCTCCCTGACTTCTACCCCTTGTTTCACAAACAAGTGATACCTCCCCGGCATTTCCCAAGCCCCTCTGTGTTTTCTGAATCTTGTCATCACCGAAAACTTCTTGATGCAGCTACGTGATCAATTTTTCTTTGTTATGGATCCCCACACACTGTAACCAATGACAGTCTGAACCAGACTATGGAGAGAATCAAAATGACACACAGACAAAAATTTCAGTAGTCCTTCAGAAATGCCAAGGGGCCTCAGGTAGAAGCACCCTGTTGCTAGAAATCGTATCGCAAAGGTTAGTTCATAGAAGTTCATCCTGCTTTGTATCCTTAGAGCCACAAAGCAGTCAGTATCACATTCATAAACATGTTCAACTAATGCATTCACGGCTGCATGGCAAAGTATCATTCTTGTAAATGCATAAAGATCATTCCTAAAGATTCAGCCTAGTCATCCATGCAACTCCTCGGGTAAAACATATAGGAGTTACTGAAGTCTGAACTTCAACTGAAATAAACCGAAGAAATACAAGCATCAAACAATGCAGCAGAGATCCCTACCATTTTTAGCCTTTATCATCCTGATATTTCATAACTATGCCTATAGATGTTTTAAAATGGTGCACCAATCAAAATTACTATACAGATCTTCAGCAAAACCTGTATCTTTCTATCTCTCCACAAATCAAATCCAGCCTTTTCCAATCAAAGAGGTAGTTTTCCAACAAAGATTAGTAAAAAGATCTAGCCCCAAAGCAGCTTTTATGTGCCTACCACCCACAGGAGAATATGCAGACAAGTGAAGTGCCTCGGCTCCCTCTACACAGCTTACAGAATGATAAGTACCTTCTGTAGGTACTTACAAGGGGGATTCAACAACAGTCAGACTATTGGGGTGATTTGACATATGTACCAGAGCCGGGAGTTGCCTCAAGTCATCAGGCTGAGCTAGAAATTCCTGATGTAATTAATAGGATTTGCTGCGGACAAGATGGGTCTTAGATTCAACACCTTTCTGCAGGGCTTACTCAGTCAAAGAAGGAATAACTTCCTTCTGCTCCAATGGTCTGGGCTGAGCCGATCAAATGGCACTCACTGCAGCCCTGGAAGTTATTCCCACTCTCCCTTCCTTCCCGTCCACCACTCTAGCCATGCATTCCCATTGCTTCCCTTGAATGAGGATCTAGTGGTTGGACGATACTTTGGTGACTAGATTCAGTCCACTAAATTCACTGTGGAAAAATGTAAATACTTTCTCACTGGCTGAGACAGCTGAGCTGACTCAGCGAGAGATCAGCTGACTACTAGAATCACTGCAAGGAGGACAGCAGGAAATGAAGAAGAGGCAGGAAGGAGAAAGGACTACCATATTCCACAGCAATTCTCTATCAGGTTTGTTCAGCTGCCTTGTCAAACCACACTTTCACTCGCTACTTCAAAAAGTAGAACACTTTTCTTTGAAAATTCAGTACTGTAATTCTTATAGTAGTGATGCTCTTTTATTACAATAGCTCGGTGAACAGAGCACTTAGCCAAGGTCTGGAGTATATTTTAATTCCCTCCTCAACCCAGTAGGGTATAAATCTTTTATCTGTAAGGAACAGTTCTAACAACCAGCAGCTACCCCACTTAGAAGGAAGTTGCTGGTAGTACCAAGGCATCCAGATTCCACCATAAGTCAGTCATGCTTTCTGTGCAGAGACGCTGTGAAAACAGTTGTCACATCTTGCTTAGCAGTTAAGGTGTTCTTAACACTAGGTGACCCCAAAATGGAGAAAGCTGTAAGAAACAAATCAGTTTTCCCATTTAAATGATAGTCTTGCAAAACTACATGCTACACACCAGAAACTTGACTTCCTCCCCTTTAGATGGATGTTAATTCTGCCATCTTCAAAGGAACTCTCTTGAAAGTGTAGAATGTAGTACAATCAGAGCTGAAGGTCCTTTATCTGTTGACAGCCAAAAAGGCAATTATACGGGAAAAAATATTTGAAACACAGAAACATTGACAAGTCTAGGCTGGAAGGGTAGATCATCTGGTCCAACCTCCTACTGAAAGCAGGGCCTTACACTCAGCTGTGTCTTGAATATTTCCAGCCAAGATGATTCCTCCGCTACTCTAGGCAAGTAATTGCAACTTTTTGCTGTTTTCACACTGAAGACTTTTTTCCTTATATCCAGAGGCACTTACCCTCTTCCTTATTGCCCCTTGTCCTGTCACCATGTACCCTCATGAAGAGTACCTCCCTCCTCTCTGTAACTGCCTACTAGATATTGGAAAACTGTGAGTAGACACCCACCACTGGCCAAGGCCTTCTCTTCTCTAGGCTGTACAAACCCAGCTCCTTAAGTTGTCAAAGTTCTCCAACCCTCAAATCATCTTGGTAGCGATTCACCAGACCATATCCAATTTTTCAATTTCTCTCTTGAACTGGGTGGACAAAAACTGTACACAATATTCCAGGTGCGTCCTAACAAGCGCTGAGTAGAGCAGAATAATCACACGCCTTGATCTGTTGACTACACTTTTACTGATGCAGCCCAGGACACAGTTTGCCTTCATTGCTTCGAGGGCGCACTGCCGACTCCTGCTGAGCTTGCCGTTCATCATGACCACCAGGCCTATTTCAGCAGAGCTGCATCACAGTCAGTCAGACCCCAGCCTGTACTGCTGCTTGGGATTATTCCATCCACGCACAGACCTTACATTTACCTTTGTTAAAGCTCATGTAATTTTTTGTTGGCCCGGTCTTCCAACCTGAATACTATTACTAAACATTTAGCAGTAGGACATCTTCCTATTACAGATCAACATGAGCTGCAGCCAGCTCCTGGAGGTAATTCATGCTATAGTGTTTGAGAACTTCCAAAGACGTAAGCACTGATGAGTTATTCTATTGGCAATTAAGAGAAATTTCAGGATCGATAGCCCTTGTCCTTATGGGAGATTTCAGCTTCCCAGACATCAACTGGGAATATCACACTGCTGAGATGAGTAGGTCTTGCAAATTCTTGAAGTTTATGGGAGAGAACTTCTTGTCACAGGTACTCAGCGAGCCAACTAGGAAAGATGCCCTCCTAGACTTGCTATTTGTGAACAGAGAAGGACTTGTCGGGGATGTGATGGGAAGTGGCTGTCTTGGCCACAGTGAGTTTAAAATGGCTGAGTATAAAATTTTCAGTGTGATAAAAAGAGGAACAGCAGAGTTGCTACCCTGGACTTCAGGAGAGCAAACTTTAAGCTATTCAGGGAGCTATATAGCAGAGTGCCCTGGGAATCTGCTTTTGAGGGCTTCTGAGTCCACGAGTGCTGGTTAGTCTTTAAGAACCACCTTTTAGAAGCACAGGAGCAGGCAACTTCACTGTGTTGTAAGTCAAGCAAGCGGGGCTGAAAACCATCTTGGCTGAACTGGGAACTCCTCATGGAGCTCAAGAGGAAAAAGAAATTGTATGATCTCTGGAAGTAGGTCAGGCCACGCAGGAAGATTACAGAACTGTGGTTCATATAGGCAGGGAGAATACATGAAAGGCCAAATCTCAATTAGAGTTGAAACTGGCCAGTGTTGTTTCAGATAACAAGAAGGGCTTTTTTAAGTATGTTAATAGCAAGAGGAGGTCTATAGAAAACATTGGACTGATACTAGTTCAAGGGATGAATAAAAAGCGGAGGCATTCAATGCGTTGTTGCCTCAGTCTGTAATAATACTGATAGACCTTGGGCTGCCTGGTCCCCTGAGTTGGAGGACCACAAGTGTAGGAACAGAGACTTTCCATTTGTGAACACTGAAATTGTAAGGGACCAGCTATATCCACTGAATGTTCACAAGTCCATGGGGCCTGATGGGATTCATCCCAGAATACTGAAAGAGCTAGCAGATGTTACATCAGGACCTCTCTCGATCATCTACCAAAGGTCTTGGGAGTCTGGGGAGGTCCCTGCTGACTGCTGACTGGAAGCTGGTCAACGTTATTCCAATCTACAAAAAGGGCAGGAGGGAAGACCTAAGGAACTACAGACCTGTTAGTCTAACCTCAGTACCTGGAAAAATTATGGAGAAGATTATATGGGTACTACTGAAAGGCATTTAAAGAATAACGCAACCATCAGGCACAGTCAGCATGGGTTCACAAAGGGAAAGTCCTGTTTAGCTAATTTGATATACTTCTATGATAAGGTCACCTGCCTTACCATAGATAGATGCTGATCTCTTCTCCCTGGTATCCAGTGATAAGACGCGCCCGGGCATTAGGAATCATTTCTTTAGTGAGAGGGTGGTCAAATACTGGAACGGGCTTCATAGAAAGGTGGGTGATGCCCCACGCCTGTCAGTGTTTAAGAGGCATTTGGACAATGCCCTTAATAACATGGTTTAACTTGGTCAGTCCTGAATTGGTCAGGCAGTTGCACAAGATGATTGTTGTAGGTAACTTCCAACTGAAATATTCTATTCTTGTTCTGTTCTGTGTTCAGACACATACTAAAGGTTCAGATGACAACAGATTTCCTGAAGTAATTCAGTACCTGTTCTGTCGCTTATCAGCAGTCCTTATTCCCAGATACATTAGGGAGTAAAAAGGATTTTACTCAGCCCTCTGCGAAATAATAACCCATTGCCTCCTTTTTTCCTTTTGTTTATAAAAATCAAAGAGGGCATAAAACAACATTTGACAAAGCACCCAATCAGGATAGAAAAACATACAGATGTACATTTTACAGAACTCATAAATAGATATATGTGTGGGCCATGTGATGTGGGCTGGGCCAGCAGTCCTTCCTGCTCTGTGAGGCAGAGATCAAAATTCCTCTGCTACGTGGGGGGAGAACATAATTTTCAGGGCAGAGTTTCTCTCATTAAAGTAAAGCAGACCAGCGCTTACACAGGTAAGCACTCCCCCACTGCTCACTCCGCCCTCTTTCCTAATGAGTTTCCTGCTTTTGTGGGACAGACCTAGAAGAGCTGCAAAAGAGTAGAAGGTACGTGACCGTCTGGAAAGTGCTCTGGATTCAGATCCTGGAAAAACTAGGTTCTAGTTTCCCACGCAAAACTTGTACAACTGGATCTTCTCATCATTTGGTGCCTTCCCATATTCACTGGCTACCGGCTTTCAGTTTCAAAAGAAATCTTCATTGTCTCCCTACGAGAAAACTCAAAAGGAGGAAGGGAGAATTTTTACTGGTGTTCCATCCTCAGGTCAGAAGGGAAAGGAGCAGAGACAAAAGAACTTGCACAATTTTCCTTGTGATGAAGAGAGAAGTTAAAACATGACTGTTCCTACCTACCGAAACCTCTCTCTGGTAAGTATACACTGATAACTGGCAGTAAAAAAGGTAACAAGAAGGTAATCTGTTCAGAAAGAATGTGTTTCCTTTTCTGGCATTTGTATATATAAATTTATCTAATTTTGCTGTAACAAGGGAATGCATTTAGTGTGTAAAGGCATTCAATGTAACACGGAACTATATAAAACTGTGTATTTGTTTGGAGATGCATATTCATAAAAATTATGCCCATTGGGTCATGCTTTTTTCCTTCAAAGGGGTCTTCATCAAAACAGTGGGATATATGTAGGTTAGTATAATACATGCAAGATGACTCCTTAATTATGGTATTTCTTGAATACATAACACATAACCCTGGCATTCATTAAATATTAACTGCACGTAGTGACAACTGCTATCTCTTTCATGGAGACGGGGCTTGGAATGGGGGACAGGAGGGGCTTTCATGTTTGAGAACGGTGCAAAAAAGCACACCAACAGAAAAAGAACTGAGGATATAGGCAAATAGTCAAACGCATGCCTACATTTTGCGAAAACATACATACCTCAGCTATATCTAGAACCTAAAGTAATGTTACTGCTATAATGCTACGCTGAAGTCAGATGCTCAATTTACTGAGGCAGACGGCCCCATTAATAAGGCTACATTTCTTCCTGGACCTTAACTAGTATCTGACCTTCATTATGCAAGGTACAAATGCCCTAGAATTTAACCTTTAAAGTTATTCAGTGTTTCACTTTTGTAGCAACCTCAAATCTGCATCCTAGACTGCTGTAAGTGCTATTAAGAAGCTAGACCTTTTTAGATAAGCCTGGCAATAAGTGCTGATGGTCTGTTTATGCATTTTATGTCTTGCAACTGTGTGTCCAAGCATCCCTATTATTCAATATGCATTCACATAGGAAATTCTAGTACATTTACATTGGCATGTATTTATGCATACATTTTGCAGGCATATTACATGTGTGCAAATCTGCGTGTTCTCATGGTGGCATGTACTTGAGTATGTATGTTCTCATTTTGGTCACGATACTGATAACGTGTTTGTATGCTCACGTTTCATGTTGAAAAAAATACTCTGTCTTCCACAGATGTCTGTCCCCTTAACTGCTTATCCGTTCTCAACTATCTGCTACCACCATCTGTACCACCATGTGGTTAGAGACACACTGGAAGAACATCCGCCAAACCCTGTTGCTTGTTTTCACTGCTGCTCTTCTCATTGGTGTCACCATGCTGGCCATATCATCTAACATCAATCCAGTAGGCTATTTCTTCCTAGGGGTAGGGGGAGTGTGCCTGGTCGGCTATTTGCTGAGTGTGTTTGTTGAGTGTTACCTGAAGAATCAGCACCGACATGAGGCAAACGAGATACCTCCAAACAGACAAAGCCAAGCAGGGTAAGCAGCAACCTGGTTATTCCTCTTACCTTAACTCTCTCTCCTCAGATACGGCCACTTTACATACTGTTTTCCTGCCCTTCCCCTAGGGCACCAAACACAGACTCCATTCCAGAAGAGAAAAGTTCTTTTTAGGTTGTTTTTCTTCAGGTGGAGGCTGCAAATGTCTATGCCACGCGTGTCGTGTATCTTGTTCAAGATATATTTTCTTGCCCACTAAAAATTTCCACTAAAAATTTCCAAGGTTAAACAGATCCAGGCCCAGTTTTATTTTTCTTTGAATAATCGAGTCTTGCCAAACAATGAGTCAGACAAGGAAAAAATAAAAATGCTGAATCTTAGCAGGGCTTAGCTCTATAAACCTTATCTCCAGAGCAACTGTTCTTTGGCAAACTTTTACAAAGAAACCTGCAACTGGGTGTGTTTCCAGTCTTAAAAACCTAACTTGACACTAATAAGCCCTGATTTTGAGAGGCTCTGAATACTCTCACATCTTTTTGGCTTCATGTACATTTGCAGGTTCTCAGCATCACCTAATTTAACCTAATTTGCCTACAGTAGTTGAAGACTTTAACTTTATTCGTATCTTTGCTTCCTTGTCTGTATAATCCAGATAATCATTATCCACATCCATAAATGACCTGACGTTGTCAAACACAGGGTGTTGTAGGAGGGCAAAAATGTTATTTTGTGTTTATTTTTAGAAAGAGTACATAAAAAGAAGTCTGTATTGGGCTTTGCTAGCTTGGGGGCATACTAAAAGAAAATTAGTATCTGTTTATTTAAAAATATGACTGAAAAAGGAAAATGTTTCTAAAGTAACTTTTTCTGTAGATATTCTTTTTAACACAGAATAGTTAGTCCTTGTTTAAAATAAATGAAAATACTTAATTTTCTCCACTTCTTACAAATAGATGAGCACTGACCTAATGTATTAAAAAGTCAAGGTCCTGTTTTATTCTGAGAAATAATTAGTAGTTAGTAATTCTTAGTAATACAGTTTGACTGGTAGGAAATTTTAAACGAGGGACATCATCCTTATGGGTCCCTTCCAACTTGAGATATGCTACGATTCCATAATCAAAGCTAAGCCTACAACACTGAAACACAGTGTGGGGTTTTTTTACTTATTCTGGGGAGTGTGGGAAAATGCTCAAATGTGCCATTCTCTAGACAAGCAAGCAAGAAATTAAGTCAGCTGGGGAAGTGACCTGATCAAGCAGCAGAATATCACATACAATAATACCATGTGAGATATCCTGTCTCAGTCACATCTATTGATTGTAGCATGGTCCCTATAGTACATTATCCAGACTACCTGCCTCTGCATAAACTAAGCTGTAAAATAACAAGTGTAACTGCCATTGGTCTCTTTATGCACAGGGTGAACGCTGCCTATGAAGCACCTACCTATGAGGAGGTGATGACCACGTCAGTTCCACCAATATGGACAATTGCATCCAATCCGGGCTTGGTGCCCTCACCACTGAATGAGCCTCCTCCTTACAATGTAGTTATTGAATCAGCTGCTCAAGAAGAGATTATGGTGGATGCTCTCAGGGTGTCAGTGGCATCAGACACAAGGCACGCCTCTGAAACAGACACCGGCTCCAGGATGCAGTTGCAGCTGGTGCTTCCCCCAAGACTGCAGCGGTTTGTTTCGGACATCCATGAAGTGAAAGGTATTGAAGACAGGTTTGAGCCACTGGAGCCACTCACTCCACCACCTGCTTACGAGAGTGCCATCAACGATGAGGTCTTTGAAGATGCCTTCCAGCCCTCCATATTATGATTAGTTTCACCTTCTATGAATGCAGAACCAAACTCTCGCCCCAACACAGGGTGCTCCTAGAGGGAAGGTGAAAGAGCTGAGATTTTTCACACCCGAAACTGTCAAAGTTTGTCTCACCATCCTTTGAACCAGAGCTGAACTACAGACACAGCTTGTCATCTCACTAGAATCTTTTTTGCACAAAATATAAATCAATGCAATACCACAATGCTTTGTCTTGGCAGATACATAATACCACTGTGAGGAAAGTTGTGTTACATACAGCAACAATTCTCAAACTGGAGATACACCTTTATGGAGGAGGAGAGCAAATCATGAGAATAGACAAGGTTTCCAAAGGACCTCTGTAAAAGGACTGTAGGATGCAGCCAGGAGAAGCTGCCTCGGAAAGGGGAGGAACAGAAACAGCACTAGGTAGGTTCTGCCTGTGCACTACAAACAGCTGTATTGCCAAGAGCTGTGCGATCATGAGTCACCCTAAAATCCCTAATCAGAGACTGAGGCTGCAGTTCCCTGAGCTGCTGTTTTACAGCAACACAAATTTACGGTCTGCACTGGTTGTTGCTACCCCTCTGCTGCACCGGAGTGTGACTGAGGGGAGGGTGACTGTCTTTATCTGGAAGCCAATACCACCCAATACTGTCACGTGGGGTTGAAAAGCTGACGGCACACATGGCACCATGAAATGACTCCTGTTGTTCAAAAGGTTCTCATCCCACACGGCCTGCGGTGGTGGACAAGAGGGAAAACAGAAGTTTTTCTCCAGTGAGAGAGGCCAGCAGTGGGATACATACACGTATACGCATCCTCTGCCCGGACCACCAGTCTTCGCAGCTCTACAGAAGGGTGTATTTCTCTGCTGTACTACAGCCACAAACGGATCACTTGAGACACTTTATCGTCACCATGGCAAGCATTTGCACAGAATGGGCAACGCTCCTCCAGTTCTTGTAACGATGCCATGCATGGGGGCTTCTCTCCGGACAGGTCTGGTCTGTCTGCCGAGGGCACGGCTGCAGCGGAGGACACCTGAGAATAGCACCTGAGGTGCACGCGGTGTTCATCATGATGGGTGCCAGGTACTAGCTCTCACTGATCAGCCATGCCATGCGGTCTTTTAAAATAGGTGAGTTAAACTGACAGACTGCAGCGTTAAAGTGGTCTGCAGTATGCAGAGAGACATTTGTATCTGGTGAATGCCCAAATGCGGGAAAAAAAAGAAAAAGAAATACGGTGGTCTGATTATCCTATGAAGGAGAGCAGCAATCATCACAACCTTATTTCATACAGCTGTGTCATTTTTAATCCATATGTGGAACCATCGACCATAGGCAAATAAATTATTTCTTATTGTTTGATTCTTTATAGTTCAAAGAAAAAAAAAAAGACCTTTTATGTTGTTTATAAATAAACGGGACAGTGTTAAAAATACCTGGTGACATCATTAGTTTTTCCTCCCAAAAGAAACGTTCCACAAAGCCATGCTTGCATTCTGCTTATTTGATAATTTAGAAAAAGGAGAGAACTTCCATTTCTCAATCTGCAGCTGAATCACTTTAACATCATTAACGATGAAGCAGCTGTGATACTTCTATCATAAAAGCATCATGAAAGGCAAATTTGCCAACAGAGGCAATGTGATTTTATTTTTTTTTTAAAGCCAATCACTTCTTGCATTTCCCATCTGCATCTGCAAACACAAAAGAACAAACCACAACAAAAAGCAGTGCAGGTTTACCACACAGGAACAGAAACTTTGGGCCTAAGCCGGGCCTTTTTACGAGCGCACGCAATCGCCAGGAGTCAGGAAGAAATTCAGGTGAGCGGCACAGATAAAAAACAGCCAAAGCAAAGATCCCAAAACGTCACCCATTACGATGACTAGATATTTCGCCTTCAGCACCTGTAAGGGTTATTCCAGCCTTGGGACTCATGTCAAGATTTAGCCCGTGACACCCCCCCATCGACGAGGGAACAGCTCTCTGCAGTCTGTCGTGACAAGAGCTCTAAATCTGCTTCTGCTGAACGGGCGGTCACTTCCTTTTCCCCTCATAATTCACACGCGCTCCGCGTGCTCGCTTTTAATTACCGAGCGTCGCTTCGGCCCTCTTTAGATTTCAGCAAAAACGCATCTCAACAAAACATACACAACAACAACAACAAAAAAAAATCTAAAAATGATAATAAAAAAAAAATAATAAATCCCAGAACGGGTACGTTTCTACGGAAGGCCTCACACCCGCCAATTCTACCCGCACGCACAACTCCTCCCGTTACTC